>JAOYMR010000006.1:932454-946227 GCA_025802075.1 Tenebrosternarchus preto
GCAGGTGTCACTAGTGAGAACGAGTCAACGAGGCTTCGGGTAATGAACCTTTTGGTGAACCTTTGAGCTGGAAAGCCGCATTGGTTCATGAAGCCTCGTTTTGCCATCAGTAGTGCTAACAACACAAACGTAGCGCTAACAACACAAACATAAAGCGCTATCAACACAAACATAGCGCTAACAACACAAACGTAGCGCTAACAACACAAACATAGCGCTAACAACACAAACATAGCGCTATCAACACAAACATAGCGCTAACAACACACAAAAAAAGCATTACTTCTAGTACAGATACAAACTATGCTCAAGCTAATTTTCCCCAATTGTATTTCTCATGATTTGGCAATGATGTCCTATATACAGTTGTGCCAATAAAGGTGTCCTGTACTAAATTGAAGTGATAGGGAGGGAGGGAGAGAGAGAGAGAGAGAGAGAGAGAGAGAGATAGAGAGATATACAGAGACATCACAAACTAGCTAACTTACTCTTTGGTTATATGTCACATGATGAAAGGTGGAGACCACAATAAATATTTAAATAACATTATTTTTCTTAGACAAAGCTAAGTAAAAATAATGGGTGTGCTGAATGCTAACTGTGCTCTATACAAATCATTAGTTCTTGTGGAAAGCTGGTGCATTAAGCACATGTGTGCCCTCTGCAGACAGATAACCATAGAGGAGAAACAGAGAGGGACAGAACAGGGAGTGAAGAGTACGAGGCATGGGGACGGGGTTCTGGCTCTTCAGCACATTGAAACAGAAATAAAACATTGTTTCATTTTGGTATGGCAAGCAATTTGCTAAAACAATCTGCTTGTTTGTATTAGATGTGATTCTACCGTAGCAGGGGTATAAAGAGGGAGTGGTCACAGTGTGATTGACAGCAGACTAACCCTTTCTCCAATTTCTGTTTGGTCCCCCTGTGGTAGGATGTCGATGTCTGGCTGCAGAGAGCACGCCTCTATCACTGCCTTATACCTGCACACAGTTAAGACATACAGCACTGAACACAATGCATACTGCTTAATCATGCCTGATATAATTCTCCAGATAAAAGATATGTATTATAGGAGCGGTTATGTCTTCCAGCGTGAGTTCTGATCCAGTAATTCTGGTGTGCTATCAGAGACATATAACAGGTCTTTGGTGGGAAGACCCAGGATAATCGGAAAGGAGCTGAGAATCAAGCAAATTACTGTAAAATGAAGAAATTACTGCGGTTAGTTTTTGAGGGGTGTTTTGCTCCACCAAAGAATCAAATTGGCTGCCATTATATGTACTGAAATTGTCACTGCACAATCCCATTCTATCACATCAAAGTGAGGTCAAAAAGGTCAGCCACATGACTCGTAACAACACGTCACAAAAGACTCGTAACACGTCATAAAAGACTCAAGTAACAATACATAACAAAAGACTGATTTGTTTATCTAGGCCAGTGTATCCAGAGACCCAAGGAGAGAGAGAGAGAGAGAGAGAGAGAGAGAGAGAGAGAGAGATTTGCACACTTGTGTCACATGATTGTTAAAGTAATTTAGAGATGAACTATAAATGACACAAACAGAGGTGGTGGAGGGGGCAGTGAGAGTGAGGGAAGGACAGGGTAAACACCGGCCCTTTTAGTCCAACCTCACCACAGCAACACGGGGCCGGAAACTGGCCATCAGGCAGCTGGGCTAGTTACAGCACCGCAGCAAATGTGGATGAGTCTCTGAGAAGTCATTTAGTAAACTGATAAAACATAGCCCTGTTGCCAGTAGTTGCAGGTAAAAAGAAAACAAAATATAAAAACACAGGAAGCATAAAGTTCTGTTTTGGGGGTCCTGTGTTGTGTATGCTCCTCTAGTCCTCTAGTGCACAGAGCAACAGAAAATGCACAGCAAACACCAATGATGGAACTAATGGTACCATTATGGCATTGAAATGCTCTCTGGAAAATGCTGTGAAGTGCAGAACCGCACTGAGACCTTGAAAAAGAGACCCTGGGAAACTGGATACAGTGAAAAAGTAGCTTAGACAGGCACAAATGTGAACGGGAGAATAACAGTCTCCAAAGGAATCGATGCAAATCTCCAGGTTTTACCTTTGCTTGATCAGAGGCATCTCAAAAGTAATGTTTTCCACCACAGAGGTGTTAAGAAGCCAGGGCTTCTGGGAAGCGTACGCTACTGCCCCTCTTTTCCTGTCAGGACAGCAAAGGAGAGTTTCAGTAAAGGAGAGTTTCAGCAAAGGAGAGTTTCAGTAAAGGAGAGTTTCAGCAAAGGAGAGTTTCAGTAAAGGAGAGTTTCAGCAAACAACACTCCATATTCCATTTATGTACTGCACTGTGATTAGAAAGCAAGATGCAAGTTTGGATAATAAGCTTTAATATCAGTTTTAAAAATTCCAAAATCAAAATATTGCTTTTGAAGTTCTGAATATTGTTAAATGGATTTTTATATGTCGGCTTACTTTACATCAACTCATAGACAGCAATGCAGAACTAACCATAATTGCAGAATGATACAAATCATAATGTTGTTCTGTTGATACTCAAATTATATGTATATATACTCACACACAAATACATACCTGATTTCATCATCTGCAGGTGCATCTGGGCTGAAAACAAAAGTGTAAACACAAACACACATACAGACATGAGCAAAACATACATACATGCACACAAATACTCATCATTACATGCAAATGCAAACACTTCACAGAAAGACTCATTAGACAGGTTGATTAGGGGAGCCTGGCAAACTTTAGAGTCTAAACCATATACAACTTTATAAAAATCACTTTGTACTGGGAAGGATTTAAGGTTGTAGGAGTTGTTTAGATGTTCAGATTAAGCTAAAAAATTAAGGTTAAGTCTATATCATGAGAAACCTCCATTCAAAACGTTTCTGTTTGAAGGTTTTGTAGCTTTGAGTTCTCTGATGTACAGAAGGGTGCCAACAGTAACAAGAGCTGTCTGTCCTTGGCTGCTGTTCCAGCCCAGTGATATAGAGAAGCACACAAACACACACACACACACACACACACACACACACTATGCTAAATGATGAGTAAAGTGCCAGATTACAGCCATGTAGGCAAGAATGAATATTCAGGAACACTAAGGGCTTTCTATTAGCAAAGCTCAAAAGAGTCAACAGATTTTTGTTAATGACCCTTCAGAGCACTTACACAATCCACAGCACTTTTGACAAGAAGTGCTGTGTGCCAGTAAAAAAAAACACACTAGCCTCTGAATGGCTACGAGAAAGGTCATGTCCCTAATAAACCAAACCCATGGGGATATACAGCACATTTCATGTAATAAATTAGTGTAGTGAAGGAGTACAATAGAAAATGGCCTAGCATACATTTTAGCCTCACTAAGGATGACTAATAAAGCTCTCTAGAAATCCCCCATTGAGCTCTTGTAGTGCAAGAAAAAAAAAAAAAAAACCTACAAGGAAGGGGGCTGCAGTACACGCAAAATGGTGCAGTACACACACGTGCAACATTCCGCCACCCCAAAACATACACACACACATATCCAAGCGCATCCATACTCCCAGGAATTTTGTGTTAAAGATGAAACAGCAGAATGTTATAATAAACATCACTCACATACTGTCAAAATAATATGTGTGTTATGTTATAAGAGCAGAACAAGTACCTTTCATGTGCCTCTGAATCCAGCTTTGGAATACTGTAGATGATGAGAATTGAAAGAATTTGAGGCAAATATCACAGATGATTACATTTATGATTATTAGTATTGTAGTTGTGATAGATAAACTATTGTGTAAAATAAAATATTACAAATATATTACAGCTACAATAAATCCAATGAGTTACTTATTTGTTTGCTTGTTTATTTGTTTGTTTATACAGGGTCTTTCTCGTACCCTGGTTACGAGAAAGTGCCTCACTGGTTAAAGGCACTTGACTAGTAATCAGAAGGTTGCTGGTTCAAACCCCACCTCTGCCAAGTTGCCACTGTTGGGCCCCTGAGCAAAAGCCCTTAACCCTCAACTGCTCAATTATAAATTGCTTTGGATAAAAGCGTCAGCTAAATGCCAAAAAAAAAAAAAAAAACTCAAGGTGCTGAATGAAGTCTTTAACTAGATAGATGTAACAGAAGAACAGTTCTGGGAAGATAGAGAGATAGATGTAACAGAAGAACAGTTCTGGGAAGATGGAGGGTTCCCACAGTTACAGTGCACTGCCACCCACAGAAGATAAGCATTGTATGAGGTACAGTGAAGTGATTACTTGCAGAACATCTAAGAGTGTGAGAAGATTACAAAGATGCAGGAGGAACACCATGCAGACCTTTGAATGTAAGAAAGAGGATTTTATATTTAATACTGGATGGCACAGGTAAGCAGTGTAACTGATAAAGAACAGGTAGAATATGAGCAGAACTCTGTGCGTGTGTCAGCACTCTAGCAGCAGAAGTCTGTTCAGATGTTTAGCAGGAAGCCTATAAAGGAAGTCTTTTTTACCTATAAAAATGCAACAACTATAGTTAATACAAGAACGGGTGAAGGAATGGACTACAGTTTTAGAATCATTAATAGTCATAAAAAGGCTAATTAATATTCAAAAAAGGACAATTTTGTAGAGATGTGATATGGGACTCAAAGAGATATTCAAGACACAGAAATTGTCAAGGTTGCCACCGGTCGATGTGTGTGGCGTGGGGTGTGACCTTCTGTCTTGTCGCTATCCTGCCTATTGCTTTAGAGATTCCGTGCTGCTATGTAACAGAAATCAAGTAAATCTAATATGCCACGGTTTCTAACAACTTGGATGGGTTTAACAGCCACACCTTCTATTTTAATTCCATAGATAATTAGTCTAATGGGCAACATGTAAATAATAAAAATGGGGGGCCCAAGAACAGATCCCTGGGGCACACCTTAAGTGATGGGGTAGTGAATGACTTTGGTTTTCCCATGGAGACAAATTGTTTTCATTTGGAAAGGTATAACCTACACCAATCTAAAGTAAACTGTGTAATACCAATACCAAGACTGCTGGAAAGCAGTAAATTGTGATGAATGGCATTAAAAGCTATACTTAGGTCAAATAGGAGCAGAATATTTAGATGTCCAGTATCAGCAGTAAGCAAAATGGTCATTTACAACTCTCAGAATGGCATTTTCAGTATTAGAATGACAGCAAAATCCAGACTGAGAAGGTTCATAGCGACTATTTTCAGAGAGAAAATATCTAGTTGTGTGGTTACCACTTTTTTCATAACTTAGCTATGAAAGACAGGTTGAATATGGCCACTAAGAGAAGTAGGGTCAAAGCTGGTTTTCCTCAAAATAGATTTAAGAGCTGCAGTCTTGAGGGCAGAGGGAACACAAGCAGAAGACAGACTGGTATTTATCAATCAAACAGTAGAGATGGCAAGTACACAGGCCTTGAGAAGAAGGGTAGGGACAGGGACTAACTGATATTAGCTACACTTCGTAATAAATAGCTACACTTGGTAATAAATTACATATCTCATGTACAGTTTTCAGTCTCCACTGTAAGAAGAGAGGGCAGTGATTAAAGTAAAAAAGCTCTAAAAGTGATATAAATTATGGTATGCTGGTTAGGGCTTTCATCTGAATTCTAGATCTTGGATGAACCTTTGGTGACTGATCTCAGAAACCACAGTCATCTGCATCCTCAGTCTATATTTTAGCCTTACACAAAGAACACACAAATGGAAAACCAACCAAAACACTCCTTGATGTGTAAAAATCCACTTGTAAGTACTATGTTGCCTCCCCCCTTCAAGTTAGGTAATCGTGCTTAATTGTAAACAAGGTTTAAATGAATAATCAGCGAAATGCATCATTTACTGCTTAAATGATGACAGTAGGCTTTCATCTTCACAGTCCTTATAAGACGGATGTGAAATCTAAGACTGGAAGAATAATTTGTCAGATTTAAAAGAAACTGTCTGATAAATGATGTAGATAGGGAACGTTTTCCTGCTGTAGCTCCTGATAAAACAACTCTCTTAACCTTAGCCAACTATCTAAAGACCATTTCCTTTAGAAATACAAAAACACACCCAAACAACACCCGAACGTGACTCTTCTAATGGTCACGTAAAAGGCATACAAATAATTATGGACAATTTCTTGCACCAAGATTATTCACCCAGTCTCAGATAAAGAAGCAATATATGTGAGCAGCTTCTCTTCTCAAAGAATTTCTCACAGCAAGACAGCAGCAACAAAGTTTGATTTTTCTGTATTTTTTCTGTATTTCTCTAGATCCCATAAACTTTGTTGGCATTGGCAAACTAATGACAGTAAGAATGAGAGACAATGGATACAGCAGGTGAACAAAACAGAATTCTGCCCTACATAATAATTTTAAATGATTTGCTGGTTGTTTTGCAGATGTCAGAAATATCTACAATATACTTAAAAGTCACGTGTTTCTGAAATTCTGAAGAAAAATAGGCTGCTACCATTGCTACATGTACTTGTTCTAAATTCAAGTGTCAATAATAATGCAAACACTATATTCCAAGCAGTGTTTGAGTCTCATAAATAACCTTTATGACCTTCCACACAGCAGTCAGCTGAAACAGTCCTCCATTACCTAAACTATAGATCCTAACCTTCTCAAATACCAGGCCCTTTCATGTTTCATTTATAGAAAGCATTTCCATCCTTGCAGAGAGCCACACAAATCCAGTGTCAAAGCCACATTCAAAATTCACAGGGTTTTGACATGAACCTTTAAAACAACCCAGTGGCAGGTGTCCAAAAAAAATTCTAATTATTGAACCTTAAAATGAGCTTCATGATTGATGCTGCAGGTCTACCTGTTCCACATGACAGAGCCAGACATCCTCTGCATCTCTCCCAGTGCAGCCAGTAAGAGGGAGGACTTCCCACAGCCCACCTGACCCACTATCATAGTCAGCTGACCTGGTGGAAAACAAACAAGACAATTGCACGCACACGCACACATGTAAATGCAGCCACAGCAACTCACATTCATGTGTACATAAATATTTGTACACACACAATAGCAAAGCCAAAACATGTTACATTACAGTTACAGAAACATTTTTGGACACTCACCAAATGGAATTTTTATGTCCACATTGGAAAGTGTGGGTGCACCGTCAGTCCAACTGAAATATCCATTGGTTATCTATCAGAATGGTCACAGAACAGACTGAAAGTTACTCACAGCTCCAGAACTCTGTTTTCCATCCTTCATCAGGTACTTTAGTAAGGGGTGCGGTAATTCCACACGGTTTTCAGAAGTTCACCTTGATGCAGATATCTTCATTGTCCAGTGCAGCTGCTTCCATGTTCTGTTCACTCTGCAGTGCATAGTTGTTCCATTCTTCTCGCACTGGGCACTTGCGATTCACAACCTTCAGTGGCTACAGGAACGCATAGTACTTACATAAGGGTCAGCTGTACATGTGCTGAGGTCCAATAAAAAGGCTACAGGGTGGAGAGAGACAGTGTGTCCTCACCAGGGCCTGGTAATTGCTGTGGTTGGAGGAGCTGGCTGGAATGGTGGCTTTGGGCTCTGGTTCCTCTCCGATCTCATCGCTGGAGAAGAACTCGCCCAGCTTCTGCACGCTGACCACAACAAGGATTGTGCAATTGTTAACACAGTCACTCACAGTCATACTCACATTTCAGGGAAGCGCACAGTAAATTTGTGTAAAACATCTCACCCAAGGCAATTCTTTTATGTTCTTTCAAGTTACAACTTTTCCTAGTGCCTATCACTCTAATTGGCAAGGCTAGAGAATACCTGACTCATCAGCATAAATGAAGCGTGACGGTAAGAACAAGGGAGGCAGATTACACATGGGACCCTCATTAAAAAGCAATTCAAAAGCAATTTTTCAAAGCACACGACAGAGCTCACACTTACGCCTATGCTGTGCTTTGTTGTTAAAAACGCTCCTATATTACAGTATATACCAATCCTGTCCCTCTCCATCCCACCTACTTCCCATCAAAAGTTTCATCTCTACGCTGATGTAGGTAAGTGTTGTCACTGGTGCCACAGACAGCCTTGAGGACTGGCCCATACTGTTGTTTTGCCTTTCACCTACCAGCAACTGTACACTCTAAACATAGCCTTTATGTTTTAAACTCGTTCCTCCTCGTTGGTTTTATAAGACACCACAAAACATCTCCATTTGCACACTCAGAGGGGCCCTATTGTAAAAGAAAGCTCAGTGCCCCATGTGCACAGCCTGTGCTCAGCCCAAATGATTTATCCAACGCAGATGAAGAGAAATGGTAAGACCAGTTAATTGTGACCTACGCTGGTTCCTGACAGTAAATCCAGAGCCTCTTGGGACAGATGTACATTGATTTACTTTAGAGAGTGTAAATTCAGAGCTTTTTTTTTATCAGATTAATTACACACTCAAATATTAATACATCTTTTTACAGCCAGAAGTAAGATATATGGATTTTTAAACCTGCACAAAAACAAAACAAGGAACCAAGGCTGAGATACAACATGCTTATGATACATACATTTAGGGATGCCAAGGTTTGTAACAGGGACCAGGATATAAAGTGGTCTGGGTGTGCTCTGTGGTGGTGTGTGACATACCTGACCAGAGCTTTAACTGTGGAGCGAACCACACTTGACAGGAGGAAGAGAGGCGTGACCAGGATGTGGAAAAGAGACAGTGAGGCAAATGCCACAGCTGGGGACAAGTCTGCATCATCTGATAGGTGCACGTGGACCACAAACGTCTGGGAGAACCAGATACACGCATGTGAACACAGACACAAACACATTCACAGACACAAACACATGCACGCACACATACACACAAACACACATACACTTTGTTCAGTTTACTTCTTTCAGTGCTGTAACTGTTGGCAGCAATTTAAAGAGAGTGCATGCAGGTGAAGATAAACACAGATGAGGTCTGTGTTCATCTTGTAAAACAATTAGTAAATGTCAATGTTCAAAAACACTTGACATTTCAAAAAGATAGCCAGTATTCAGTACTCACCAAAGAGTTGTACTTACAGTAAGAACTGCTGCAATTGGGATAGCTGCATTCATAAATACTGAAAAAGATAATGTACACGAAGGGCATAATAATTTCAAATCAGGCAAAATTCAGATCTTTCCACATCACTGACCCTCAATCCAGCTTGAATTAACACCCCGTCACAAAAGAACACAATCTTTACAGAACACTGTAAGGACTCAATCTGAACTGGGGCTGTGCCATGTCTGGTAGGTGTAAGCAGGGACTCCTCACTGGAGACTGAGGTGTAGAGGGCAAAGGCCTTCAGACTGGTGAGCTCTTTTCCTCTGGTCTCCTCCACGCTGGAGCAGAAGATGTGCTCCCAGGCATAGAGCTTCAGAAGCTTGATGCCACGCAGCAGTTCATTGGTCTTCTTCAACCGCTCACTGGAGTATTCCTGCAGGGCAGGGTTAAAGCCGCGCTGTGTGAATGGCGTTAACTACAGCAATCGCAGGAGAACCCAACCAAGCTCAGCTCTGAAGGACTCTGAAGGACTCTGAAGAACAAATGGTAGCTGTGTGGGAAAGGAGCTCACCAAGGTGCTCTTTTGTGCTTTGGACAGTTTGGTAGCCACAAAATACTGCACAGGGGCCAGGAAAGCAATGACAGTGGCCCCGATCAAGGCACTTATTCCCAGGAGGTAGTAGAGTAGAATCACCCCCACTATGATCTGCAACAGAGCAACACAAGTCTTAGCTCATTTTTTAGCCATTAAGCAGTGAAGACTTTATGGTCTGATCAATATCATGATATAATGGCTAACTTCCACCTTATGTATTTACTGTGAGAAACTGTAAGTAAGCTTAGCCAGGAAAGAGATTCTTAGACAGCTCTATATTTTTTTTTTCAAGCTGCTGCAAACTGGATCATGGCACGAATACAGATATAGAGGTTTAGGGTGTGGCTATGCAAATATACAGGGAGCCTATGCATATAGTCATTTTATTAATGACTATATTAATATTAATGGCAGTCAGAGGGTAACAGAGCACTATGTAGAGGAATGTATTTTCTTCATTCGGAGGCAGTAACCTACTCCCAGTCATTCTTGAGATGGACATTCCACAAAAGGGTTCAGTGACTGAGACAGATAGCACTGCTCTCACTACCATATCCTCTGAGACGCTGCGCTTGACCAATAAAAAACAAACCGCCTGGCTATAGGAGTGCACGAGCGTCAGCTAATAGAGCAGCACAAAACGAAGATGACACGAGCTGTTATAGAGCGGCATGTGGTGGACGGCTCCAGATGCAACTATGAATAGAGAATTCCAATTTTAGTTTATCAATTGTATGAAAAACATTATGCCCACAAATTAAAGCAAATTAAGGCGGCAATGATGGTGTATATAGATAAGGGTTCATATAGTTATCAGTGTCAAACAATAATTTAGGTTCTGGGCTGTTATCCCTGAAACCCCCTAAAGCATGAGAGATGAGTTAATATTCACACTGTGGCCATATTGGCTCATCTGTCCAAAATCTGCTTTCCTCACCAGAGTGACTCAGCCACCTGCTACAAAAAGTCACTGCGCAGATCATATGAAGGTTGAAGTAACTGCTTAATCAGAGAAGAGGTTTAAGGGTTTTACCCAATTATTCGTATATTATAAGATCAACTCCTTCAGCGAGTTATAGAAAACAGGCCGGGAGAAACTGCATTTGATTGCTAAAGGGATGTTCGAGGACAGAGCTATAAATAACACGTGTTGCTGTTGGAAATGACTTTTCTCTTCTCTCTGCAAGCTCAGGACAAGCAGGCGTGACAGACACTTGGAGGAACCATAAATGATAATAGAGGGAAAAGTGCCAGGGTGGGAGTGTTTCACTGCTGTCACTGGGCTATTGTGTTTCAGCCTACAAAATTCAATCTGATCTGAACCCAGTGTGCTCCTAATTCAAAGCGATGCAGTTAATCCAGTGGAGGAAGCAGGCAAAACTTCAAACCATCTGAGTGTGACTGTCCAACTGGTACCGATGCGTTCTGTAGATGAAGGTAGACCAGTCCAAAGCTGTAGGGGAGGCTGAGTCACTAAGGGTGCTCCGATAACATCAGTGGTCCCAAGAGAAACGCTGTTCTAAGAGCAGTCTAGAAGCCTGCAGGACAAAAATAACACTGCGCTCTGCTTAGCAAAGAAAGAGCCTGAACTGTTTCAAAACGAGCCCCTTGTATAAGTATGGGACAAGCAGCTTCGTTCATTTTACATAACTGACGTTACTGTCAGCACATGTACTACAGTTTTAAACTAGTATGAAGAAACATGCTAAAATGGGATTCATGATATTCAAAAGTACTGAAAACCGTTGTTGTTGCCTTCAAGAAAAGATCACAGATATGCCAGTTTTCTGAGAACTATAGTTAATAAAGACCCAGCAGGTGTCAGCAGGAGTGTAACAGTGTGATACACAAGTCATATTAAGGAACAGTAAAGCCTAATTAAAATGTTTAAATGTATTAGTAATATCACAGAGCAAAGCTATTTATTTTGTGATCTGCAATCTTCCTAAAAAAAAAAACATTCAGCACCCCATTGTGATTCCAGTGGGGAAATTTTATGTGTAATTTTTTTCTATTTGTGCCTTTAGTAGGGTGTCACAAACCAGCTATGCATGAAATGAAAGGATACGTGTAACCAAGACACACGGAGCAGGGCGAGGCCATTTTTCCTATGAGCTTTTGACACAAACAACACAAGTCTGTAGGAGTCTCCCATGGGTTTTACCTGTACTGGCATGGCCCATAGGTTGGGACACAGGAAGAAGAACCACATCAGTTGATTGGTGTCGATGGCCACCAGGTTGCAGATCTGGCCCACCGTCATCTCCCCCATAGACATGTTGGAGGTACAGAGGCGCATGATCTTATTGTAGATCTTTGTCTACCAGGGAAAAGGCAGTCATCCCAATAAAGGTTAACACAGCCCATGGCTAATGGCAATCTCGGTAGCCTCTGAGTTGTTACAAGCTTTCTGTTTTGATCACAAAACTGTTTTGTGTGGAAACTAGAAGAGATTAGATCCCCAATGTCTAATAAATCATTGCTTTTTTGTTATATTGTGCTATTGCCATAATGGATGGGTGAAAGCTGTTCTCATATGACTATAAGAACAAATACCCTTGGATCAGCAACACCACACCTCTCAAAAAACACACCCAGAGGAGCTCAGGCTGTGCGTGAAGTGCAGCTGGTTTACACACCTGCATGGCTCCTCTCAGGTTGATGCCGGTCTGGATTGCTGCGTAGTAGGAGGCCTGCAAGAAGGTTCTCTGGAGAAGCAGGGCGAAGAAGAGCAACACTGCCAGCACGTAGGCGTTGGCCAGGAACTCCCGTGATGAGATGAAATAGATCCCTAACCACTGGGCCTGGAGCAAAAAAGACAATACCATGCCTGAGTGAGCACAGCATGGGTGAAGCTGTCCACTAGCATCTGAACCCCAGGTCGTCCCATCTGGAGCAGGAGGTCGGACGCTGCTTCAGCAGGACTGAGTCCTGAACACTGTGCCAAGACTAGAATCCCACATTAGATGCTGGACCAAAATCTTCTGCAAGAATTGTGATAGTCAAAGGGACGTTAGCTTGTTCATAAACAAGTCATAATCAAGTTATAACCAAGGCAGTACATGGGACATACTCACTGATGTGATGTGATGTCTGCTGGACACTTTCTATAAATGTGTTCAAATGCTGCAGGCTTCCAGTGCACAGGGCTTGAAAATCAGCTAAATTTGCACACTGCGTTGAAATAGAAAACCTTGGCAAGGCTTTTAACAAACTACTGAACATTTCCCTGTGCAAATCTGTTTACAAACTCAACATTTCCATCTCACTATAAGCACATAAAGATGATCTTTTTGAGAACATTTCCAGTTCATTGTCCATGTAGTGACCAGACACATGAAACAGTGGACCTGTTCAGAGTGTGTTAGATTACAAAGCCCAGTGAAATGTGCCTCATAGAGGAGCCACACAGGAGGACTGCAGCACATCAGGATCAGACAACAAAGAAAATGTGGAAACAAACAATCTATTTCTCAAAAAAAAAAAAAAAAATCCCCATACATGCAAAGTAGTATCTAGTCAGAAAGAAAATAAAAACAAGATGTGTATAATTAGGCCTCTTCACTCATTAACACACTAAAGCTTGTTTAATTATAAGTCGTCATATCAAAACAATTGACCTAAGACACAGAAAAAATGGCCTCTTAGTCTGAAACACCATCAAGTTTCCTTAGATAATTACTCACTGCCTTTGTCTGCATGACGCCTGTTCTCAAAGAAATTGCCTTATGTGTGAGAGATTATAGCCACTGTAATTGCACATTTAAAGACTGCATTAGGAAAGGTTTTGATTAAAATTCAATGCAAAGCTTGAACCCATAATTAAACATTGTTAGCCAGCAGCAGAAGGAAAGAGCACAGAGAGGTAGAGGTCAGACCAAGAGAGAGAGAGAGAGAAAGAGGGGACAGTACAGGTGCATAGAATGGCAGATGAGAAAGAGAACTATAAATAATTCAGTCCAACTCTTCCTTCTGCTATGTCTCACCAGACAGCCCTGCAGACAAATGGTATTACCACTATACCTTAATATCAGTCCAGCCAGTGAGAGAAAGACAACTCAAATGGTATTACCACTATACCTTAATATCAGTCCAGCCAGAGAGAGAAAGACAACTCAAATGGTATTACCACTATACCTTAATATCAGTCCAGCCAGAGAGAGAAAGACAACTCAAAT
>JAOYMR010000006.1:948401-967606 GCA_025802075.1 Tenebrosternarchus preto
CTACATCAGAGACGTGACTGCCATCACATGCTCCTCCTACATCAGAGACGTGACTGCCATCACATGCTCCTCCTACAGCACATGAACACTGAGGCATGACCACAACCACAGCATCCATGACCTGCAGTCCACACACACACACACACACACACACACACACATACACACACAGTATTCCTGATTCAGAATGGCAGCGTGCTTTCACCCTACTGGGGGTCGGGATGTCGCCTCACACAGAGAAAAGGGAACATCTCTGTGTGTGTGTGTGTGTACCTGCAAAAGCACACGAACACTACTAACAGTGAGTGGAAAATGACCACATCCTCCTGGATAAGGCATTCAGCTTATACTCTTATCATTATCAAAGACCTGCTTAGTCTACTGCCTCCCACTCAGAGAGCAAAGGAACAACAGGAGGGGGGAATTCAGTTTACACACACACACTTTACACACACATGTTACACACACACACTTCAGCAGGAACATTCCAAATGTCCTTGGCAGAACATACTGTTGGTCAAGTATTCAAGTGCAGTAAATACATGAAATCTTGAAAAGCTTTTATGGATTAAACACAGCACAGGCAGCGGCCTGCTCTCTGTCCTTCTGCTCTGGTGATAATGCAGTGTGTCCTGTACCTTCTGGGCTTCGCAGGCCTTGCGTAGCTTCATGTAATTTGTGAGAGCCCTCATCGCGATGGGCAGCTTGCCGATGACCTTCAGGTCGATGGGGCGCCTGTGGGCCGCAGTGATGAAGGTGTTCATCCACCAGTACGTGCCCTTCGACAGCAGGTTGACGAACGGCTGCAGGAAGCGCACGCCCAGGTCCTGCAGGTCCTCAGGAGGCTTCACCTCCGTGGGGTGGGCGAAACACACGTAGCGCTGCACCCACACGCCGCAACGGGAGAGACACCACGCAAAGACCAAATGTCATTTAACACACCATCAGTCTTCAGCATCCACAAATGTTTATAAATACGCTTTTGCGAGAACGTGTTGAACGGTGTAATGTCTCACGCGTATCAGCTGTGTACATAGCAATGTTTAACAGAAAGCCGCGTTGTGAATTGCTGTGGCTTCCGAGAGTGGCTGCAGGTGGCTGAGATACATAATGTTTATTCAGGGCTTGCGAATGAACGGCCAGCAGGAAACCTTCACGCCGACTCCATCAATAAACCCAACCATCGTGTTGTCTGAATAGAACAGAGATGTTCCAGTGTTGAGGCTAGAGGCAGCAGTTTCCATGCAGTGCCCTGGCAGTGGATGCAACACTCGGTTGATATTAAACCCCAATGCACAGACAACTGAAAGAAACCATTGGGGAAAAAAGAGACTCTATGTGTGCTGGACGTGAGGAATCACAATCACAAGAGGCTCCGGTTTATAAACAGCTCTGTGCATTTCTGCTGTGTGTAACTCTGTCATGAATGGCAGACAAAGGAAAATAGGCTACAAACCAGCAGAGGAACATACAAGGGACATTGCAAGCAGGTGGGTATTTATATCCACCCAGAGCAGATATTGGACCTACACCTTTGACACTTTTCTCTCTAGCTTATCTACTGTAATTAGTTGCCTGCAATTGCAATTACAAATCCTATAATTACCACTACAGTAGTGATCTCCGTGAATGTCGAAAAAGACTTTAATAGAGTCTGTGTTGAGGAAAACTCTATAAGTAGTCTGTACTCATCAGTGCAACAAGCAATCATAAAAGGTACTGGGGCAATGAAAGAGCTGGTGTGGAAAAAACTGACAGGATGTTGATGAAAAGCCAAGAGGCTTGATTGCTCTTTGAGAGAACACAGATGTGCAAGGACTGAGCTTTCAATGTAAACACACACAGTGTGTCCATCCAACTGGAACAAGACTGGTGCTTTGAAAGACACTCTGGGGAAGGATCAAAGGAATTTCTATGAATAAACATACACAAGTGTGTACACTTGCAGTTCACACGCTCACATATGCACTCCACATAGGACCCCAGTATTAAGATTCTTTCTGCATATGCCTGGCCTCCCGCTACAATAATATTGGAAGCATCATCCAACCATGGCAATCTTTTTGTTACAGATCAAACGCAGCCCATGACTCTCACATTATGCAAATATCAAACTGCGAGCCACGTCGGTCTCTGTGTCATCGCCGTTACCATCAGCGGCCAACGTTCCGGACTTATTAGAGCGCCTCGCCCTGATTACACGAGTCGCGCTCTGAGACAAAGCCGTTCTCCGATAGAATCACCCTCTAAGCCCAGGTGTCGAGCGGCTGGCAGCGCGTAGCTGTGAGGGGGGGAGGGGAGACACACCAGAGCGCAGCTCTGTCGCTGATTTATGAGCCCTGTGCTACAGATTCCGAGAAGGACAGGCTGTAAAATGTCTCATCAAGGAAAAAAGGCTATAATTTCTGAAGAAGGTCAGCATCAAACGGCATGAAAACAGCCCTTAAACTAGAGTCAAAGGCACTTTACATGTCTCTTAGAGTGGAATAATATATTTTAAGCAATCTTCTAAGGTCATTGAATAAGTGTAGCCAACCATTTTGAGTTGAACTGAGACTATAAAAAGGAGCAGAGAGAAATAAATTTTACATCTTGAGCCAGTAAAAGAAAAATCAAGGTCTGTGTAGAGAAGCACATAGAATAATAACAAAAGTCACAATAATAATATTTTGACAGTGATTCTGCCTATTGCCTGCAATTAAAACACTGTATAATCAAGCAAGACTGATTATTTAGATAATTATAATAAATCACATAAAATTTCTACAAAAAACCACAAGAAATGATTTTAGTTTCTGCTGCCTTTCGGGTAACTATACAACCATACCATAGCAGCAAACCTTTGCCTAAACCACAGCCCGAACAGACACCGCTCAGCTCTTACCCTTCCCAGAATGACGTTGACCTCCACAGCCAGGAGGAGGCCGTAGAGCAGGACGAGGAGTCCGGTCAGGCAGAAGCGCAGCTGTCTCAGGCCGATGCCGTGCTCTGTGTACTTGGCAAACTTGATGGTCTTTGTGATGAATGCCAAGCTCCAGTAAATAAGCAATGCTGTGAGCAGGGACGTAAACAAAGATTACTGCTGTTGTTCATAGTACCAATCCATGTTAGCTGTGCATGCTGGGAGAAACATCAAAGGACAGTGACACAGCCATTTTGTTAACATGATCTATAATGACAACTCAGATTCCCATCTACTGTACTGTGCAAAAGTCTTAGGCAACCATTAGGTTTACTGTTTTATTGATTTAACAATGGTATAATGACCATATATAATTACTTCTCAGTCTCTTTATTAGAGTACAACCAGAAAATATAGGACATTTCGATGCAGTATTAAAAAAACAGAATAAAAAACAGAAAAAAACAACTTCTGACCTCCCCTTACACTTGAGCAATAGTAGGAACCAGGCTCTCTTCAAGTCTCTTAAACCCTGTTATAATATACCAAAAGATACTTCAGAACACCTCAGGACAGTCTCTGCTAAAGACTTCTAGATGTGCTTATTGCCACAATAGGAAAGGAGTGTAGTTTTAGGTTTGTATGTGTTGTGTCTGGTTTTCTATTTTAATAAAAAGACTGAGAAACATACATATATATCGCTAAAACCACAAATCTAAATGATGGCCTAAGATTTTTGCACAGTACTGTAAGTGATGGAGAACCATAGTAATACATATTAATAAGCAGAGAGATACTAACAACCCCCCCAGTCAAAAAGGCTGCAGATTCTTTCTTTTTTTTTCCTCCTTAAGCCCCTCCCCCCTTGACCTTTGACTTTAAATAGGTCATAATAGTGCACTGACCTAACTAGATTATAGAAGATTTACACAGATAAGTGACACAAGCATGGCCCAGTGTTTCTCATATATATGTTTCTCTGAAGGTGAAAGTGTATTACAAAGCAGAAAACCACTGTTGAACCATAGAGTAACCATTAATCTCACATACTGCAATGCAGTGTCTTTTATACAACAATACAATGTGCCTCCAGTGGCTTATTGGAGATACTGCAGCTGTAGTTTTGTGCAAATGAGGAAAATTCTGTGGTCATGGTTTTCATCTCAACTGCCCCTGGGACAAAAGGCACAGGCAAGGCATGTTGCCATGGTAATCTTTGTGCTGCTGTTAATATCCCTTTTAATTGCATAAACCCCAGGTAATTACAGTGTTGGACATATTTATTTGACATGCAGCTGTGTCAAGTGTTACTGGCCATATGGACATCCCAGAGCTGCCAGCAACCTAACTGTTCCATTGCTGAACTCTATCCAAAACTTCCACTTCAAAAGGTCATTAAAACCATAATAATATTACTCAGTGAAATCATCAGCAAACATGACACTCAAACCTGTCCGAGTGCTGGAAAAGAGAACAGCAGACTAAGGGTCTGTAGTTTGTGTGACCTATAGTTGTGTCTGTGTGTGGACGGTGTGATCAGCCTGAAGAATACGAACATACTCATCAAGAGCTTGGGAAAGTTGGACGTCTCTATGTTGTGGTAGTAGACTATAGAGGTGATGGCAGCCATGAAGGCCAAGCATGCAGGCATGTACAGATGCAGATGGAGAGACTGAGTGAACCTGAAAGAGAGAGAGAGTACAAGAACACAGAGGGAAAGGGAGGACAGAGAGAGACAGGGAGAGAGTGAAGGAGATGCAGTGTTAGAGCATTCTGTAAATACCCCAAAAGAAAACATTATAAACTAGTAAACATGCTTGTTTCATTGTAAAGTACTGTTTTACTTAACCTAAAGTAAAACACTGCAAACCAAAACACAAAACAAAAACAAACAAACAAACAAACCTATAGCAGTATAGCTGCAGGTCATAATGAGCACACAGCAATACTTCGCTTCTCATACAGTAATTGCTGACACACTGACCATACTGATTCTTGACACTTGAGTGAAGTGATACTGAATGGTGTTGAAGAGTTTTAGGTGGAATAATTGACTCATTTTAAGTTGTGCATGGGGGCTGGTTTCTATGGGGGGTTTTTGACACAAAGGACAAAGGACAGTCAATCCTGATCAGCTCAAGAGATCAAGCATATTAGTACAGCCTACACAACCTTTCCTTCACAGCAAAGAGGATTTCTAGGGCCACAACCCACCCATCGGACACGATGCCCTCGGCAATCTCACACACCAGTACAAAGAGGAGGATGAAGGTGAGGACCCAGCGCAGGTTGTGTCCAGGGAAATGCAGCCAAGTGCTGTGATGAATGTGAACCTTGGAGCTCTGGCTGCCCCAACCTGCAAATAGAAGCAGAGGACAAAATCACCCGAGTCCACAGTCACATGACTAACGCCCTTCATTCTCTCCAGCACAGGCTATTGTTTCTCACAGCTGCAGAAATCAGTTTACTTTTGAACATGTGTATTTGTACTTTTGCGTTTACTTTTGTATCAGACTTGTATCAGACATTTTTGCCCAGCCCCTAACCTGCACTTTGCATTGCAGACTTTCTTTTTTGAGCACATGAGTGTTTCCTGGATGCAGAGCCAGTGGTACATCCACCCCTGCGCACTGTCATGTCCACGCACTGTCCAGAAGAGCAAAATGCATCTGAATATCGGCGGCTGCCCAGTCTGGCGCTGCTTTCCGTTCCAGCCAAGCCCACTTACTCACCAATTACATTATGCTAATGGAGGAGCCTGGAGCTCTGCCAGGCAAAGGGATGAGATTCATCCAAGAGAACGACTCAACGCCTCCAGGTCCATGTGCCTCGTCCATCCATCTGTGTAACTCAAACTCTTCCCGCCCTCATGTGGTCTAATACCTTACTGGCCCAGAGATCTCTGGCCTCTTGGGCATACAGAACCATGCCGTTTTGCTGGTAAACAGTCTGTTCGTAGTGCCTTGTCACATAAAAGCTAGGCTGGCTGGCTATGTTTTCTTTTGGTTAACAGTGAGGTAAAGGTTTCATGCCTATCTTGATTATTTATTAACCATTTACATTCCAAACAGTCACCAGCGGGTGTAGATTTTCACTCCTTATACCTTTGTAACTATGTCTCATTCATATCAGTGTCCGTGTAGTTGCTAAGTGATTCGCAGTAGTTACTAAATAACATACCTTAACATTAATACCTAAAGCCCTGGAGTTTATTAGTTAAAGACATGAGATCAGTACTGGAACATACAACTTTGGCACCTCTGCTGTGGTTAAGAGCAGAGGACGCTGTCTGTAACCTGATCCCTCTCCCCCAACAGACTCCAGCTCCTGTTCGGTAAATTCCAATGCTAAGGTCACATTTGTTCTCTGTGTTCTCAGAATGTGTCCTGATCCTCTTCATGCCTCCGCTTGCTTCCATTCATACAAAATCACTTCTGCACCTGCAATCCTAATGTTTGATCCAGAGGAGCCTTGCAGGATCAATATCTAATTCTACCTTCAGAGAAATCATGACTGAATCATATACGCTCTGGCTTCTCTGTAACATCACCAAAAGCATCATGCATTACCAAGGCAAACTTCCACTAATCAGCATCAGCAGACCACATGCAGTGAATACAGTCATGTGTTTTGTGATGTGTAAAAGTGTAACTATGAGGCTTGTAATGCCACATTTCCCCTGGCGCACACCTGTCCCAGACACTCACCGATGAAGAGGATGGGGAAGGTGATGAAGAGCAGGAAAACATGGGGCACCACGGTGAGGGCGTCCAAGAAGCAGCCGTTGTTCAACACGCCGCGGTCCACGTTGTAGGCAGCCGAGTTGTTCTCGCTGCCACAGAAGGACAAGGACATGGTGGAGCTTGGGGTCTGCAGGGACAGCGGAGACAGAACAGAGGGGAAGAGAGGGGAGAAGCCAGAAAACAGGCCGTCAATGCAGAGCCTTTCCGCGGGCACAGTCACATCCTTGCCGCAGGTGGGGGCTGCTCGGAGGAGATGAGTCAGGCAGCGGGTCGCCTGTGGAGGCAGCGGCCACTCCGGTCCTCCCCGCGGTTCTGCTCGCTAAGCAGCTGCTCGCTTGCTGAGGAATTCCTTCGTCGGGTCAAACCTCCGGTGCTGAAGCTCAGAGACATCCTGCCGATAACCACCGCAGCTCAGCGCCGGAACGGAAGGGGAAAAACGGCAGCATCTCAGCTCGGAGAAAACATGGATGCTGGACACACGCGAGCGCACGTGCGGACCAGGACGTCAGCAAAAACACACAACAATCTCTGCTCCGGTGAACGGAGAGCTGACCTTGGGAGAGAAGACGTGTGTGTCAGAGTGTGGGTGTTAGCGGTGTGTGTTCGCATCACAGAGGAGACTGGTGAGTGGGAGAGAGAGAGAGAAGGAGAGACAGAGAGAGAGAGAAGGAGAAACAGAGAGAGAGAGAAGGAGAGACAGAGAGAGGGAATTCTCAGACGGAGAGACTGGGGGAGGAAGATGAAGAATGCTTGAGCGTCAGAAAGCTTTTCACACATCACGTTGAGGTACGTGTCTGGCATGATAAACCACACATCACTGGCTTAAATGAAACATTTTCTGAATTATTCTTTTTCTGCACATGTAGCAAGCAGCATGTTAAATTCTCCAAGATGGCAGAAACATACATAAGCTGTATAACTAGTACACGCAGGACACAGCATGTCAAAGCAACGAACCCAGAAATGCCTCTTGAACAAAGGTGTGTATATTCTGAACATCTTAATCAGCAAATTACTTCTGAAATGACCTGGCATATGTATTTAGCCTTTAATTATATTTCTGCAGATAAGGAAATGGTTTTGATGCAGAGATGATGTCACAGCAACCATTATCCCTCAGAACTCACAATCAAGAGGGTACACCCCTTCCTCTCTGAAGTTATACTGTTAAGAAGTGTCGTATGGTAATCATAACTCACATATACAAGATGAGACAAGGTTGTCCAGTAGCACACACATATACAAACTCAAAATCACACACACTCAAGCAACTCACATACACAGATACGCACAATGGGACAGAGATGGGACACACATACACACAAACACCCACCCACAATGAATGAGATAGGCATGACTGTCCAGTGGTACACACACACACACACACACACAGACACACACAAACACAACCCTTTAAGTGCCTGAATAACATCTGTTTTAAAAGTCTGCTTGTTTGTGCTACCAGAGAGCAGTGTGCAAACAGAACCGAAGCTGTGCTCAACTGTAATCCGCAAGTACAACACTTTCACTAGTGGGATTGGCTGATGTAATTTAGTAACCTGAATCTTCCTGTAGTTATAAATCTTCCTCTTATAAGGGACCTAATTTGTAATTTTGTGAAAGGTAATTCCAAGGACACACTGCCCAGAAGATGTACAGTGACACAATTTCTGTTGTTTAGCCTAGGCTCAACAGCCCCCAGAATTTAAAATAAAACAGCTGAGAAATCGAAAATACAATTTATGGTTACTTTCTGGGCATTTCTAATTATATTAGGTTAGATGAACTATATAGGACTCACAACCCATTTTCTGTTTAGCCAAAAGTAACTGGACACATTTACATAATCTTAATATGTCATCGATGGAAATCGAAATGTTTCCATGGTGATGCTTTGCTAGGCCTATAGTTCAGTCATTTTCAGTTGTAGAGTTTGTGTGTATGTGTGTGTGTGTGTGTGTGTATGTGTGTGTATGTGTGTCTCGAATTAGAGAAATGCTCAGATGCTGCTATCTTTGGCTCTGAAACACCATCCATTTGGTTTTGTAGCGCTGAAGTGACTTGAGAAGTCACCCTGTTGCTACTGCTGGCACCCTGGCTTCATCTCATCTGCCCATAGGACATTGTTCCAGAACTCTGAAAGCTTTTAAGGTAGTTATTTCCTGTGATTTAGCATTGGTTTGCATCTTGTAGTAAAACCAAATAAACCATGATGGTGCCCAGTTCTTGAATATGTCTATGCCTACATCCTAGTAACTGAACATATCCAAATGTTCTCTGTGGTGACCCTTCTGCTAAAACCACTGAATTCTTGTTATTTAAAAAGTACCAATCAGTTAATTCTGACGTCTAATGGCTAACACACCAATTTCTATAATTGATTTATTTATTGATTTCTCTTCCCCATGATGGCTTGCTTTCTGGCTTTGATGGTTCTTTGGTACTCACAACAACAATAAACTGTAAATGCACATTCAAAATCAATAATAATTATTGGCTGTTAATTCTTATACTAACCCAGCTGGCTAAGAAACTGGGCATGCAGTTATCCAATTACGTATGGCCCTCTAAAGGAAGGACTATGTACAAAAAGGGCAGTAGTTTCTACATGTTGACATAACATGAGTATCGATAGCCTCAAATTAAAGTTTAACAGTTCAACTTCATAGCAACTGTTTCACTTCAAATCCACAGCAGTAGAGCACAGAGCCATAACAACAAAAGTAGTAGCTAATATCTGAACATCAGTCTAGGTTTGCGCTTCAGATTTTGAATATCAGGGTACCTGGCTGGATTAAAAATTTGCTGATGAAAGCATTTTCATCTTCACCATGCTGGCTACAAATTTCAAATAATCCTCTCCAAATCACTAAATTAACTGACACTAAATTAAAAGTAATAACACTCAGCTAATTTGCTGTTGGGGGACGGAGCGTAATGCACACGCTTACACAGCCAGAGAAGCCATAACAAGCTTGAATTGATAGTTCTCACTTTACGACTGTACAGACTTTGACTTATATCAGCTTTACAGTGGAGGAAAGAATTATTTGATCCCTCACTGATTTTGTAAGTTTGCCCACTGACAAAGAAATGAACAGTCTATAATTTTAATCATAGGTTTATTTTAACACTGAGAGATAGAATAATGAAAAGAATATCCAGAAAATAGAAAATATATAAATTGATTTGCATTTCATTGAGTGAAATAAGTATTTGATCCCCTAGCAAAACAAGACTGAGGTCAGACATTTCCTGTAGTTGATGACCAGGTTTGCCTACATATCAAGAAGAATTTTGGTCCGAGGTTGTCAAAGCTGTCGCTTGGCAACTCCAAGCTTCAGCTCCCTCCACAGGTTTTCTATTGGATTATGGCCCAGAGACTGGCTAGGCCACTCCATGTGTTTCTTCTTGAGCCACTCCTTTGTTGCCTTGGCTGTATGTTTTGGGTCACTGACATACTGGAAGACCCATTTCCAGTGTTCTGGCTGAGGGAAGTAGGTTTTAACTCAGGATTTTACGGTACATGGCCCCATTCATCCTCCCGTCGATGCAGTGAAGTTGTTCTGTGCCCTTAGCAGAGAAACACCCCCAAAGCATAACGTTTTCACCTCCATGCTTGACAGTGGGAATGGTGTTCTTGGGGTCATAGTTAGCATTTCTCTTCTTCTAAACACAGTGAGTTGAGTTGATGCCAAAGAGCTCGAATTTGATCTCGTCTGACCACAGCACTTTCTCCTAAGCACTAACTTCAGAGGGGCTTGCACATGTGCCTTCTTGAGCAGAGGAACCTTGCAAGCAATGAAGGATTTTTAATCCATTACGGCGTAGTGTATTACCAATGGTTTCCTTGGTGACTGTGGTCCCAGCTGCCTTGAGATCATTAACAAGCTCCTCCTGTGTACTTGTAGACTCATTTCTCACCTTTTTGTATTATCACTGCTCCCCCACAATGAGCCCCAGACCAAGGTCAGTTGATGGTCATTTTGTGTTTCTTCCATTTTCAAACAATTGCCCACAGTCTCCTTCTCACGCAGCTGCTTGCTTATGGTTTTGTAGCCCATTCTATAATATATATATATATATATTCTATAATATAGCCCATTGACATGTAATATTCTACATGTCAACATGGCTATTAAAATCGAGTACCGTTCACATAAATACGGGGGGGGGGGGAACTGACTTTTAGCATAACATAACTTTAAAGTTAGATGCAATATTTATGTTTCACCTTATTACGTTTCCCTTCTCTTTCTTAAAACATCCTTTGGCCATGTTTAACACCATCGACTAAATAACATACTCAACAAGACAAAGTACAATACAAACACGTGCTTTTCATTAAACCATGGAAGCTGGCTAGCTAGCTAACAGTGCGTGGTTCTTCCGTGCTTAGACTGTGTAACGTACACTCCGGAAAAATAAAGCTATACTATCTTTAAACAGTTGCTATATTGTACCAAGATACTCACAGCAGACCCCGAGCGGTCTGCTATGGTCCTCTGTATATTTTCTGTAATTTAAGCATTTTTATATTCAGTGTTTTGCTAACCACATAGGTTAGCAAAGCTTTTGTGCTCTGCCAAGAGCAAGATGAAATGTTGCCACGGTGGCCAGGTTTGACTGCAACCACGGCAACGGCGCTCAGATTTATCAACCAGATTTTTCAATTATTTATTTATTTATTTAAGCACCCGTCTGTCTTAAATTTTTAGTTTTAGATTTTTTTTTTTTACTTTTTGTTCCGTTTTGTCTCAAAAAGTGTCAGGCAGTAACAGATTATTTGGGGGGAGGAGGGGGTGACTGGGTGCAAGCTTATTGCAAGGGCATTGAACCTCCACGGACAGATGCAGACAAAATAGTGCTTTTAAACCGTCTGACTCTCAACTATAACATTTATATTGCACCCTAATACCATCACAATTTTGTAATAACAACGGAGACATACTGCGATTAATTCTAATTTTCTAATCAAAATTTCCCCTCCACCACTAGCAAAGTCTCGATCGTGACTTGGACTTGACCGTATGAACTTGACAACACAGCTACTACCATGACAGAGTATGTCAAGGATATTACTCCACCATTACTAATACAGTATAGTCTAGCAGTGTGCCGTTTGGGGTAGACAACGCGGAAACGTGGCCGTTTTCCCCTGCTACAAGTGGGCTAGCTAACTACACGCCAACCCACAAATGATTTACTAACTAGCTTAAAGATGCCTTTAAAATGTCAGCTTTTTTTAGGCTGGACACTTTCAGCACTGTTACATTGCACATATTTTTAAAGAGAAAACATTTAATCTTGTAGGTCACATCTGTGGTTATACATAAGGTCATTGTGAGTAATTGTAAAGTTATGACGGTCATGTCTGAAACTCAACTTTAAACCTGATTTTAAATGTATAAATGCATAAAAACACAACAGCAGGCATTTAGGACGTCACAGAACCTTTCGTTGTGGCTCATGAGAGATTTCTTTTTGAACGTCAGAGAAAGATGTTTGAATTTGGTATTTGTTTGAATTTGCTCAGGGGATAGACTGCAGGGGGAATTAAGGGTCAGGGGTCAAGGATGAACATGCGTCATTTATAAATTTAGCAGCTGGAGAATCATCGAGTTGTGACTCTCAGTTTTTCACAAACACGCACAGATACATGGACACATAAACCTGTAATTCAAGTACGACCAGGAAACCAGTATTGCGCTAGTTTATAGACAGAAGCAGATTAATTATCTTGTCTTATCTCAGGTCAGTGTTACTGGCACACAATCTCCTCGTATCAATATTACAACACATGACCACGAGTTTAGAACTGAGATAACTCCTAAGTCGAGCATAGTGGATCAATCAAAACCAAATCAATTAAGAATAAAATGCAATTGAATTTTCGTTATTATTTTGTCTTTGTCTCATTAAACGCCAAATGGGAGAAAATGTCATAGGAGGACAGATTCATAATACGCTATTTCAAAGAAAAGTTTTTTTTAACTTCGAAAGGCAGTCCGTTACTTAGGCTAATTATTCTGGCCCACAAACATGCATAAAAAATACTGGATTGAAACAAACGTGACGCAAAAATATTCAATTCTGCATTCTCCTACATGGCTCAAAATAACTATGTGGCATAAATGGCGCCTCCATGCACTACAGTTTTAACAAAAGAACAATGTGCATACCGGTCTGTAGCGCGAAATCATCCTGAAATCAAAATCCAGCTTCTTTCCAAATCAAATATCATGCGAATCACCCAACAGATCGATTTAAAACAATTCCAGCACTAATTCTGAAGACACGCGTCGTTTGACTCCATGATTTCTGTCCGATGACACTGATGTGCTTTACACTCTGCCAGATCACGAGGAAATGGGTTAACAGGCAGAAACGATCGATGAGAAACCGGGATACAGTGGCATATGGTCACGGTTTGTTCTTGGTGGAACTAGCCATGGTGCTGAAATTAGGTGTAAAATTCCTCATTGGAATCTGCGAAGATGAAGTACGAAGTCTGGGAGGATTGAACGCTCAGCAACCCAACATGGTTGTTACGTACACATATAATTTACAATACTAGCCAGTTTTGTGTATCCAACCGCATATGAAATTGAACTATAAAAATCAATCGTAGGTCTTAGCATTCAACTTGCCTACATGACATTACAAGAACGGTTATATCGTTAACAGAATGCTTAGTGGTTTCTTGAGTAATAGCACTGCAAAGAATGTAATAGTTGTAGGTCCACATATTTAAAACCATTACAATTCAAGAATATGCGACTTGGCCCAGTAATATTAACACCGTCGGCTAAGTAATATTTAGCTGGTCGTACATCAGAATGGGAGAACAAAAGTTACATAAAAGTGAAAAATAGGTCGCTAAAAGCATAATGCTACTCAGTGATTTAGATTAACTGGACTTTGAACGTCAGTCAGGGATCTTAACAAGTCCTGAAGCGTTCTATTGCCCCCTACAGTAGATAAACGCAATAACAGCGTGTCTCACAGATAGGATCTCGCTTTTATTAATTTAACTGCTGTTAAGCTACAACTAACCCTAGGAACCCCAATACCAGGAAGTACATGAACAACAGAACGATTCACCCACTCTCCACAGGAAATACATCTTTATTTGCGTTACAAATCTCTTGAGCGTTTGGAGTGTTTTGGGGAAAAATACAGATCCACCGAAGCTGTATCATTGCAGCATATGGGAAACTAGTGTGTAATCCATTTTAATATATTTAAACCATGAATTCATACATAAATCCATTTATCTGTATGAACATCCAGTTTGCCTTTAACACACCAGATACACATGATCTATAAAATTACAAAAAAGGAGAATGAAGTAAAGAAACAATGACGTATGATTTCACACTGTGTTTCTCCTCTTTGCAGAGTCTAGAAGAATGACTCAGAAGAATGTCCTGCAAACAAAGGACACAAAATGAACAGTTAAGAGGACCAACAGACATGGAGGAAATATTCACTGTCTCACACCTTCACACAAGAGATTTGAACACAACTAGGCTACACTAGATGAGATGCAGGGACAGAAACAAGAAGTTGCAGAGCTTGTTGCTAAATTAGACCACAGCAGAATCTTCTCATCATTTTCATATAACCAATTAAATTCATATAACAAATGCAGTGATGACTCCATAAATCTACCGCCCCCTTATATATCTGCCCTCAGTATGACATGACTACTTCTATGGACAGTTAATAGCAACACGCACTAGCAGAAGGTGAGAACACACTATCCAAATCAATATGTTTCAGTATGAGTCATGACATGTAACAGTCCCTTTGGACAACATCAATCAGAGTGACTGCTAAAGGTCCTGGCCTAGATGCAGAATCATTTCATTTTGGAAACATTTCAGACAACTGCTTTTTCTTAAGATGGATAGATGAAAATATCAAATGAATACTTGATACAAGGTTCATGCACTGTTTAAAGATTCTAATGACCACTAACAGTTACGAGAAAGCTGCCTTATGAACAGACCAAAACATCACAATCCAATAAAATCACTTGGCTAGCACAGCTGGGCTTCTTGATTGACGGAGAGACAGTCACATGTTCATGATACATACGCTCACTCTACTTTGTATGGGGTCAGAGGGTCAAAGGGGTTACCCAGGAGTGGTAGCCGATCAGGCCGTGGGGCGTGGGGCTTTCATCTGTAGCACATAGCCCTGCCTGTACACAGAGGCACTGCCCTGGAAAACCTTTCTGTTTGTAGTGGAACTGACTGATGCTGCTTTAGGGCTGGACATGTAGTGTAGAGGACAGGCACACATTGAGCACACACAGGTACAAGCCAAGAGCTGCTCCTTTCACACAGATATTAAACAGAGCCCTGAAACTATATATATTAGATTCTGGAATTAAATATAGACACTTCAGGGGGCAGAGAGTAAGAATAAGATTGTTTTCACAGACATGATTATGTAAAGTATTTCTGATCAGTGATATGGAGATACAGTAAAAAGGAAACAAAGCATAATACTGAAATCAGCTCAGTGAAGATTAACGGCTTGAATTTTCAATATTTTGATTAATCTTCACAGAGCAAATTAAAAGTATGTGATGTGATAAACCAAACAATATCAGAGAACTGGTATAAAGCACAGACAGACATTGACAGTGTACATACACTTCATCTTCATAATCCTTTGGAGGAGACACTGCTATCACTAGGTCAATCCAGTCCTAAGGACACACACACACACACACACACTTAATAGACATTTATCCCATACCTTATAAACATCTCCACCATACCCTATTAAATAATGCTAGCCTTGAAAACTCCTGTATCAAGGTTTGAGTAATGCAAAACATTTAAATAATGACAAATATTATTTCTATTCTATCAGAATGCAGTGTGATATCTAATAGTATAATCGAATTTGATAATACAATAATTCATGCAATTTCACATAAAAATTTGTACCTCCATAGTGAAAAAAATTTCGTCTTCCCTCACATTTTATCAGATTCAAGTTATAGAATGCCAAAACTACAGTGAAACAACACCTATTCCACTCAAATTGGGTGCCAACAATTTTTTAATTGAATAAATCCCATAATAAGAAACCTTTAAAACTAGAGCAGGTTACTCATATATTATACAGAGATTCCCAAACACACCCTCCAATGGCAGTAAAAACCAGAGCCAAACATTCTCCCCTCTACAAAGCCATCTCACCCCTCCACTGTTCCAGGCTCGAGCTAAAGAGTTTTGCCCTTCAGTCAGGGTCACATCTGTCAAAATCTTTCCATTGACTGCCATGATCTCATCACCTGACACCACACCACCTAACAGAATGACAAACAAACATTAACAAACTTCTCTGCAGTGCCCAACAAAGTTCATATATTTATCTGATGATCTGCAAATGGACTTAAGCAATTAAATTATTAAAGTAAGAACAATGATATTTCATCTCACCATGTGTGTCAGCCGAACCTCCTTCATATATGGCTGAAACCACAAGTTTTCCTAGTGGAGAGTCTATTCCTCCTTCTACTGCGATGTCCAGTGGGCCATCCTGCAGTTACACACACAGTAAGTCTGGGCTGCAGCACTACATAGTTCACCAATGTCCCTGCTCCAGCACACATGATTTAACTTCACCTAATGATCTCAAATAATCCCTTGATTTACAGACACATATCAGGACTGTTAGAGCATGGAAAAACCATGATATGCTTAAAATGGAAAGCTTAAAATGTTTATACTGGCTAGGAATATCTTTCTGCTAATCAGCTTCTGTACATACAAACAACTGATTTGCATGGTAACCAGTTCAGCAGAGAAATCACAGTCACAGGAATAGAACATCTGTTCAGCTCTCTACCAACAAAGATGTGCCCTTATTACTCACTCCTTTAATATTTTAATACATTAAAAAAAAACCACTACACTAAACTAAAACATTCTTAAGGCTTGTTTCAATAAACAAATGTTAATTCTATGCTTATCTGGAAAGTTGTATCAAGTGGACAAAGAAGTGATTACCTTTTTAATTCTCAGCAGCCGTACATCTTTTCCTGATATCTGCTCTGGTGTGAACTGGTAACAGATATAACCAAGTAGTACAGAGAGACAATGCATCAACACCAAAACATTCACAAAGCAGCACAGAAGAATACTGGCAGTGTGCCACAGAGATGTGCTGTGGGAGCGCTGGGACCAAACTGGCGGCTGACATGGTTTATAGGAACAGATGGACGCAAGCAGACAACGGTGATGACTGTCTGATAGGAATGGATAGCTGTCAATTTCTTACCATACAATTGTATTTAGATGGAAAAGCATATGAGATGTTGTTGCATTTAAATGTACTGCAGGTTCTTTATTTATACTGGACAAATAGGAAAACTCAAGTAGTTTCTCAAGTAGTTACAAGCTCAGTGGTGGAGACTGAAGCTTAGCAATAGACCAGTGCTTCTCAGAATGCAACCCTACCATATGTAGAACAAGCTGTACATTACCATGGAGTAGGGATCAAAGTCATCCTCATATTTCTGGAATCCCTGGACAAATAAGAAAAGAAGCTGCTGGATCTGTAAGGTAGTCCTACATCGGGAAGAAATCTGTGGAAAGGTCTTACTTAAGCAGCTCAAGTCTGTATTGATCTTCCCTGAGTTTCCATGTCATTACATTTCAAATCTGTCTCCAACTCAATAACTATTCATTAGCTTCAATCACCTCAACTCTCAATAAAGCATTAGTCTACATTTAAAAAAAAAATCAATACAGGTAAATTTTCTCAACGTTTGATGAATACAGGTAAAATACATATGAAAAAAAAACATGGAAAGAATATCCTGAATATCCTAAACTGACAACCCTCTTTCAAGTATTGTAATCTGAAGAAGAAAAACTTTATATAGTGTTCTATTGTGTACATGTATCTTTATAAATACAAGCATAATAAACAAGCAACTGGAGTTGTACATATTCTACAGCCCAGACAGGGACGTATATGACTAACATAGTACATCATATGACTAACATAGTACATCATGTGACTAACATAGTACATGAGACAAGGAGAATTTGGTTGGTTGGATCACTGGCAGCTTTGTGTATGAAATCAAAAGCCAATTTTGACATGTGGCTCACTCGGGTAGAGGCAAATATTGAATGGCATTAAACAAAGAGTGCCACACTGCAATCTGCAACATTTAGCTGTAGTCACAGTGAAGGATTTACACTCTCTGTTATGCCACCCACATCACAACCCCCCCTCAAACGTGACCGGAGTGACTGAATTGCTATTTATTCGGTATGAATAAGGCAGACAAACTGTTAAGGATGTATGTGTATACTCTGTCTCTCTCTACCACACACACACACACACACACACAAATATGCATTTCATAATGATACCATTGATGTGATGTCTGTATTTGTTGTCTGTATTTGTCTGTATTTCAAAAGATTTTAATAATACATATCCTTATTTTTTTTGGAGAACAAGCCATATCAAAGGTAACATTTAATATTTAATATTTAATTGAGCTGTTTGAACGAGTTGTGGACATAAACACAGCTAATATCACAATGCAATTAAAGAATGCTCATTTAATTTTCACTACCAACAACAAATTAATATCAGATTAAAACATTTCTATCCTTATAGTTACGTACAACTGTGTGTGATGCAGTTTATAATCACTCCTATTCAAACACCTACATAATCTGATAATCTGCGTCAGTACTGCAAAGTCACAAAACCCCAACGCTTTAAAACATATTCACGATGAACACTGTCAAGCACTATCAGCTTTTAAAGACTTATTGTCAAAGATTTAATGGTTTTCAAATGGCCTGATCCAGGTTAGTCTCCCAGTACAGTGATTTATCATCTGCTCTAGTTAATGCTCTGTGTGCTGAGTCAACATGGAGGACATGCTGTGCCAATGTCCTCGTACTGTGTAAATGCCTGCCTGTCACTACGGACGATAAAAGACTGTCACTAGAGATGTAGTAGAGGTTCACCTAAGGTCCGCTGTGAAATAAAACAAAAAGGAAACAAGGGGAAAGGGGGTGGGGTTACACTTCACAGCACACCTGGTAGAAACAGCCTTTTGTACTAATATTGAAACTAATATTGTACTAATATTGTCTTGGATTTAGCATTTAGCTTTTTAAATGGTAACCTTAGTCTCAAATGAGAACAAAAGGGCGTATTGTGTATATAGTTTCCAAATGAAGATGGAAAGCAGTCCTCAGCACATGCAGTATAATAGACACATCCTCAGACACCAACGACAAACAGGAGTAACAAACAGGAAAGACTCAGAGCAGCAGAGGGAGCAGCACTCGTAATGTCTGGGATTTACTTGTTTCTTGTTGGCCTTAAAGGATGTGTTGTACATCACCATTCGCTTAAGCATCTGCGGTGACTATAACACAGAATTGGATGCAGGTCAGTATTACAAAACACAAAGCATTTTCATTCTCTCTCTCTCTCTCTCTCTCTCTCTCTCTCACACACACACACACACACACACACACACACACACACACACACAC
>JAOYMR010000006.1:1004840-1025858 GCA_025802075.1 Tenebrosternarchus preto
CTAACCCTAACACATGGAGAGGGACCCTAACCCTAACACATGGAGAGGGACCCTAACCCTAACACATGGAGAGGGACTCTAACCCTAACACATGGAGAGGGACCCTAACCTTAACACATGTAAAGAAGGCAAATATGGTACCTGGATTCTTAAGTGATGCTACTACATGTATTTACCATTCCTTTAGAATATGCAGTAAGAATGAGGGTTTTCTTCAATTTTATCCCTATAACAACATACAATTTCAAGGATTACAAATTTGTCCTTTTCCTTTGAAGATAACATGCGATGTGCCAAAAGCAGTGCGACTGACCATCTGAGGGACAGATGTTTGGAGTGAAATCTTTTGGTCAGTTAATGCTGTGAATTTATGGGACAACAGTCAATGGCTACTTGTATGGGGAGTTGTTACAAATAACATACTCAAGTTGTCCAGTCCAGCTGCCATTTTACAAACATAATTTAATACCCTTAATCTGCCCATGGATGTTCACTGCATCTAGATCTGTAAACACAATATGTGCCCAAATGGTAAAGCAGAGTCATTGGATTATCCATTGGATTATCCATTTTCTACTCTGTAACATAATCTTATAGAGCTGGGTTTTTTTTCTAGGTTAGATGTCAACATACAACTCCTAAGTAATTAAGGATAAAAAAAACATCACTAATAGTGTAAATCAGATCATATTACTGGACCACCACTTTAATGTCTGGCCATACAAACTTGGTGAAGATTATAAGACTACAGGGCTCAGATGGATGCAGCACCAACACTGGACCACATGAGATATGTTAGATATTCCACAGGACCACATGAGATATGTTAGATTTTCCACTGGACCACATGAGATATGTTAGATATTCCACATCAGGTCAGAACTGTTTTGGTTCCACACTGGTAGCAGGTCTAGTTGACCTATTGTAACTCTCTTCTTAAAAATGAACTGCGATAAATAAATGATTGACTTATTTATCTTACATTTAAAAGGGACATTAATTGGACATTTAAATTGAACAGGAAAAAACAAATATACTACAATCTATGACAGCTGAAACAGCTCCAACAGTGTCAATCATATCATGTGAGTTTCAAAGAGTTGTTTCAGGCCTATGCTGCTCTTAGAGAGGTTTATATTGGATTACGAGAGGGAACTTCATCATGAATAATCACAGAATTTTTTCCAACAGTTTGTTGGTGGCTTTACAGTCTTTTGTTATGTTAGTAAAGTAAACTGCACAGTCATTAAACATGTGGCTGCAGTATAACTACAACAGTTTTCCCAGTCTCGGTCTTTGTGTGTTCCATCCTCCATGTTTAGTCCAGGTACACCAGAATTTGCAAATATTGCTTCTTGTCGCATTGTAAACCTGAAACATGTAGTATACATTTTGGACTTTGAAAGTGTGTTCAACATGTTTTCAGGAACTACACTTGGTGGAGCACTTTTATGGTGACACCATGACACCATCATAGTGTCAAAACCATCCCTACGTCAATATTTCTTAAACGTCCTGGTAAGAGGTTCATTTGTCAGCATTAACATAGATCATGTGAAGACCTGGCCACAGACACCAGGGTTATGGCACAGCAGTTGAGTAAATAGTGACCACGATCATCCAGGCGTATCCTCTTTCATTCTTAAGACATGGAATGGTTGCGCTTACCTAAAGATAAACATTTAGGAGAGTGAGGGAGAGAAAGGCGTGTGGCAGGAACCAGACACTCAGGTGTCACAGTCCCTCCTGAAGGGCAGTGGATTTCATTTCCACTCACATGATTTAGTTAGCACTCATTATCAGCAAACAAGCAGTTCTAAACAAACAATTTGGCAAAGAATGAAACTGAAGTTCAGATAAACTCCCTCTGGATGTTTCTCCCAAGCTTTCTTTGCCTGACCTTGGACTTGGGCATTGTTGATGCTGAGGTATTTGCTAGCAGGATTTCAGGGATTGTCCCGCTAGTCTGAGGGTTGACAGGACGACTGGCACCTCACTTCATCCATTCCACCTCCCTGAAGTGGCTTCCTCTGTCAGTGGTAGCTGTGTTATGTGAGTACCGGTGTACTCTGCTGTTATTTTAGTGCAACACTATTTATCAAGCTCTTGAATATCAAGGGTTGACTTGATCTTAATGGCCTGCCTAGGTAACATGAATCTAGGTTAATTTAAACACCCCTTTCCCTTTTTAAGCCAATTTAAAATGCGTAGGCCTAGAAATAAACCACGAATTCCAAACCAGAATTTAAATGTAATTTGCCAGTACAGTAGCTATGATCATTTCCTCTTTGCTGTGGTCATTTCCTCTTTGACATTTTGTGAGGTACATGGTCACAATAAACTGCCATGTAACATTTTGGCCACATAAATATTTATTTCAATGGGTTTAGTAGTTGATCTGTAAACTGTTCTGCACTCCTGAGCAGTTTTGTATATTTGCTGATTCAGCAGTGGCTGAGTTTTTGTTATGCTTCCTACTCCTCAGCCAGCCATCATCCTGTAGCTCACTATACAAAGGACATAGCAGTTCTAAAATCCCACCCCAAAGTTATATAGGTTTGGATCACATCGCACCCAAACAGACCCCTGGGACTTATTTGCAATGTGTCCTGCACCTCCGAAGGTGAACTTTTCTTTCACTCCTTCCTGCCAAAGTGTTAAAAGATTTCAACTTAAAAATGGCGTAGTCATATGTATCGGGGCTGGCAGTGTAAATGGTGTTTTCAGCAGGTTCTACTGCACTCAGTCTGCCTGTGCATAACCACTCGGGGCCAAGGACAGACTTGCTGTTGACAGTTAATAGGATCTTTGGCTTTTGTGTTTTGAGCTGGACTGGCTCAGATTGATGTCCTGGAGAAAGTCACTGGTTAATTAGAGAGGAGGCTGTGTAATGTCATGGATTTTGGAGAACCCAAGGGAGAACTGAGAACGAAGGGTCTAAAGTTGAGGGGTGTGCTTTTGGGGTTTCTTCTTTTGAAAGTCTTGGTAAAAAGATGTACAGTATAATACCAACAAGATAACCAGAAGCTATATTTTGTACATTTTGTACTCACTAGTAGCTCATCATATATTAATTTAAGCTTCCGGTTGATCAAAGAAGTGTGATCTGTAAATTGGATACATTAAATTATGTTATATTTCACAGAAAATGATGTTATTCAGCCATGATTATTATGTGTTGGTCAATTAAGTCTTGCTCATAAACATCCTTTCAGTACCTCATTGCAGGGCAGATGAACATATTGCTCCCACATGGGCTTTACTATTTTATTTTAAGAATGCTAACTATCTTGAGTGTTCACATTCATAACACTTTAACAGTGTCAGAGGTGTATATTAGGTATGTTGGTTAAAGGTTGTGCATAAAGATCTAATTCCAGACAGTGACATGTTATTCAGCTGTGATCAGTCAAGGGGGCAGATACTGAACTTTTCTACAGAGTACTGAACCTTTGTTGAACCAGGTTGAAACCACTGACAGTGTCGTTTATTTTACCAACCAAATGAATTTTAGATTTTCCACGAGTGAATGAAGAACTCCTAATATTATAATTTAATAACTTTTGTTTAAAAGAATACTTGACAAAAATAGCAACATAGCCTGCAAGAAATGAAAGCCGGTGAGAGCCAGTTAATCCTATGTGCTGCTTGGGCATTTTCTGGTTGAAGAATTTGTTTAGGGCAGGGTGTAGCTCACACCCCGAGTGGGAGAGAAGCCAAGGTCCACGGAGAAGCCCGGCTCGCGCAAGCACAAGAGCCAGGCCTGCACTCCTGCTTTTGGCTGCAGCCTCTTGGTAACTGAACCTGTGGCGCAGTTGGACAACACAGCGTGATAATTGGGGAATTACAGCTGTTAGTCACACAAAATACATTGCAGTTGTGGGTCAGGGACTTGGGGGTCAAGACACAGGAAGCAAAAGTGTAATTTAGAGGCAAAGAGGTGCCAATTTCAGCCCCCTCCCCCCCACACACACACCCTGACCGTCCACCTGTTGAGTGGACCTGCACTACGCAAAGACTAAACACAATCAATGCATAATTAATAAAGATTCATTTTCTCCACTCCTGACACACGGCATCTCTCACCATTTATATTGAGATTAATGAGAGTAAGGACTGGTGTAACCATGCAGGCTAAAACAAGCACCGGACAGGTCAAGCTTTATTGTTCAGTTTCCTCAAAAGGATGAATCTTACACTATAGTTTAGATCTTCCTATTAGAAATTAGGTCTCAAAATTGTAGATTCATAATGTTCATAATGAGGATAGCAACTGCAGTGATATTGGAGAACTAATTTATGTTCTTCAAACAGTGGTAAAATTCTTGTGAGGATTTTTGTCTACACTCTTAACACATTCAGACGAGTAGTTTAGACCTAAATCAGCCAAACAGTATAACATATGTTGAGAACTGCAGTCTAACACCTCTTTATGAATGTCATGATTAATAAAAGTCTAAAATGAGTTTTTAAATATTTCTTTTTTCCATAATCCTAATTATGATCAACTATTAACCACAGCTACTATTAAAAAGGAAAATACATTTAGAAATGTTCTTTTCTTATAGAAAAAGAAAAGATTAAAAATGACATCATGCTTCAAAATACTCCAGTGTACAAAATATAGAATGATATGAAGCAATAAGCCATCTGCCTGGCCCTGGTTTATACTAGCTAGTATGTGTTTATACCCATCTAGTATGCGTTTTGCAGATGGCCAGTCAGTGGTCAGACCACCTGCTCTGTTTTCCTGTTCAGGATAACCTGTCTAGGAAGGTCAATATGCCTTCAAGTAGCCAATTCAGTACAATACTCCTCAGGTCAAGGGTGAGGTGGATACTCTTAAACATGTGATCATCATAGAACCTTTATATGATCCCAACTCCAATAAGTTGCCAATGTTTGGCAAAGAAAATGATCGACTGGATAGGTAATAGTTTCTCAGTGATAATTGCTGTTTGTTTTGCTGTCGTGATTATGGTTGTCGTGAAATACAACAAGAAGAACAGTGGGGAAAATCCCCAGGCTCATCTGGAAAGCACATCTAACCCCACCTCATTGAACCCCCCTCCTTAGTGCTCTACTTCTACCCCCTGTGGAGGTTGGGCAGGGTGGGGACAGTTCAGTGTGATTAACACCCAAGCGGGAACAACATGTTGGTACATGTCCTTCCTGAAGCCACCTTCCACGGTCCTTAAATGCTTAACCAGGATCAGACTACCACTCCAAATTTTAACAATAACTTTAATAAAGGGGAAAAAATTAAGCTGATCTCAGAACAGCACTCAGGGGCAGTTTGATCCATGTTCATTCAGAAGTGCTGGGATTGGGAAGGGTTCAGGGCACACACTCCCACGGGGGAGGCTACTGAGGGTGTCCTAAAGATTTGTTTGCAGAGAGTCAATGTGGTAGACCACTTCAGCTGAGCTTCATGAGAAAACAATGGGCTGAGAAGCAGAGATGATTCTGAGTGTGGGATCACAAAGCAGGAGGTCAAGTCATCATCAGAGCAATTAAAAAAAATTAATTTAAGTTTTCCTTTAAAAGTGCAATATTAGTAAGTCATAAGCCTATACACTTTGATTTCTTCTAGAGTTATAACTTTGTTATAACCTTAGTATTAATACGAAATAAACTAAAACTGAGTAAATTACGATAACTGGGGAGTTTTCACAGGTAATGCAGATACATGCATACATGTCAAAGTAACGTAAAACATTTGCTGTACCTCTGTATTGACGATATCACTGTATATTTTCAAGTACAACTCTAAGTTTCTGCTGTTCAAGTTTCTGCTGTATGTTGGTGCACACAGTGTTGTAGTTTACACTGCAGTTGTTTTGTTGACTAGTTCTAAAGCACTGAAAGAAATACTTAATAGTGAAACCATACATATTTACATTCACATATTATGGAAAATATTAAAAACTTGAAAAATGGAAATATTAAAAAAAATGTTAATACAGTTAAAAAAAATGGCAGATGATAGTATACTAAACATGACACAAGCTTTTTCCCAGACTTAGGGTTCTCAGACATCTGGTTATTTGGTCAAAAAATTTATATGGATCCCAGCATAGCATAGTATATCTCACAGTGCCTAGACCAACCAGTTTACAACCCTGTCTGCCACCCTGACTAAATACACCTGGATACGGTGTGATTATTCACACTCCCACCAGTTCTTCTGGTGTAAGGGGGAAACCTGCATTGCCATGTTCTTTAGACACACAGAACCTGCAGAGATAGAGGTCGATATTAAATCTGATACCCACTGGAGTTCACCCAGACTTGCCAAATCTAAACTGTAAAATCCATTGAGGTTAAACAGCACAGTGTCATTATCCAGCATGTGTCTGCAAGAATAGTCCGATTCATCACGTTAAGCACAATATATAATATTTCAGATCAACTCTTCTGGGTGATTACAGTCACATCAAGCTGAAATATTGAACTACTAGGCTTATGTGCTATAATGTTTTACCCTGAATGTTGAATTTGCCTTTGCTCTCAGTTTATCATGATTTTCAAGTTACATTCCCCTGATGTTTTCTCTCTGCCTCAGTCATAACAAAAGTACTATTAATATGACCAGTAATTATCTGTTTGAGTTTGATTAGCTGTCTAGTTAAATATTTGAGTATTTTGAAAACATAGTATAGTAAACACTGTGACGGGCATTCTGTCGAGTGCTCTACACAGTAGCTAGTAGAGCCTGGAAGAGGTGTCTGGTTGGGGGACAGGAGGCAGGAGAGGGCAGGGATGGTCACACATGCTAACGGAGTAGTGTGACGCAGTATGGTGGATGGGATTGGGCCCACTGTCAACACTTCACAGCTCCTCTACTCGCTACTCCTCGCTAGGTTTTATGACAGCAGCAAGAGGTTATAACACAAAATATTATGCAAAGTGTCTAAACGTGCCAAAGGACTTTTCACCTTTGTATTAATGAAAAGGTGAGGTTATACTGTACATAAGGTATTTGTTAAGGCCTCTGAACCAGCATGAAAAGCTAGCTAGCTAACTAGCTAGCTAGCTAGCTAGCTAGCTAGATAGATAGATTAATTGATTGATTGATTGATTGATCCCAGAGGGAAATTAAGAAAATTCAAGAAAACTGTTACATGACCAGCCATCTTTTTATCCATGTATCTCATTTGTACTTTGGGTTTCTAGCACAAATCACTGACTCTAGCATTAGGAGAAAGGAGGGGGTGGGGTTTGAAGGTCGGTGTAGGTCTTTGCACAGCCTCTTACCATCTCTCATCGTTTGGGCCTGATTGCCCCTCGTGCTCACACTCCGTTCCCTCTGTGCGCAACTTGCTCTTATTTTCCGAATTGAATGCCAGCGGTTTGGACCCCCCACTCTGGAGGCTGGCATGGGGCCCGTGTTAAGTGCAGGACGGGCAGCATGGCGCCTCGGGTGCTTACACCAACATTTAATGTTTCACGAGGCTCTGAGAGTCGGGATTACTCGGCCCGGTTCTTTAAAGGCCATGATCTGAGTGTGGGTTTTGAGCCCAGTACACCAGGGCATGGCTTAATATAATATGAAGAGCCGCACTTGGGAGGAGATCCAGATCCAGAGTGAGAACTATATACCTACACCTGGTATGGGCATGAAATGACCAATAAAAACAGAGGAACCTGAAGTGTTTCTCAGTCCTGCAAGACATCTGATCTAACGAAATGCCCTGGAGTATGTTTACATTTTTGAACAGATTCAGAAATGATCATTATGAAATGACCTGTATGAGAATGAGAAGACTCTGAACACTGGAACTGCTAGGAGGGTTCTGTGAACTACTCTGCATGGCATGTTATAAGAAATAGAGAAAGCATGACACAAGCCAAATGGTGGTATCATAGAAAACACAGTAGTACTGCCAAAGTCCCCATCATGCTTTGCGGCCAAAAGCCTAGAGCCCGTCACACTGACACCTCCCCAGGCCCCCACTCCTGCCCCATGGTTGCATGTTCTCCTGCTCTCCGACACAACATGCTAATAACGTCATTTCCAATCCTCTCTTTTTTCTCTTTCTAGATAATTTTGTTTTGAAAAAACAAAGGTTCCAGTTTCGACTCTCAGAGCCCCTCCGGTGCTTCTAAAGTTCAGGGGTTTTGCTTTAATGTAGCAGTGTGGACCTCAGAGCAGCGCTACTTTAAAACGCCTGTTTGACCGAAGCCAGTTGGAGAGACTTGGCAGATGGTGCAGGTGCTGATAGGACATACTCCATAATGCTGTCCACGCACGCCAAAGCTTTCTGTAATGGCAGCTCGGACATAGAGGCAAATATGAGAGGATGCTGCAGATCAGAGTTAGCCAGAGGCACCAGACATCACAGACGCGAAGGCGGTCGGATTTCCATATGCTCTCCATCATTCAACAGGGTCCTACAGTAGCATTCAGATGTACTGCAGGACAGGGAACAATGCACTTTTACTTAACACACACAAAATCTGGGCATATGCTAAGTGCAACATCTAAAACAATAGATTACACCGTGGTCCACAACTATTTTAAATCAAACCTTGCGGTACAATATAGCACGCAGGGACAGGCTCATGATGCCTCGCCATTGGGAGGCCTGCTGTGCACGTTGGCGTAACTCTATCCCGCAGTGTTACAGGGGTCCTGGCACCTCCCATCAGGAGCAGGACTGCATCACTCCAGCTATAAACACCAAGGTAAGCTGGCTGTCCACAGAGAGAACATTCCAGCGCTTTGGTCACAGCCATGCTTCAGATTAACATTAAGATATTTGGGTAGTAACTTAGTCAAATGGAAGCAAAAAGAGCAAAAGCAGGAACTCCAGGAATGGAGAGATAACATGGATGTGATTTAGGAGTCCCAGGCTGGACACTAAATTCTGACTGTTTTTTCAGGTTTGAGAAAATGAATCAACATTAGGGTACAGAATACATACCATGAAAAACGAATAAAAAATGTGTTTAAGTATGACAGTGAAACACAGTGTGATGAAGGTTATTATACAGCTACCATTGTCTTCTTGAACATAGTGACATGCCACTGTAACAACACGATACTAATGAAAGAGTCCAATGCATTTCAGTCCCTGGGTTTTACGGAGCTTAACCCCGACTGTCTTTGAAGGATGGGTGCTAGTAAACACCTCTATGTAGCACTAATGTTTTGCCTGGTGACAGAAAAAGGAGGCATGTGCCATCCTCACTAATTACTGCAAATGAGTGTAATTAGCAAGCAGCACCTTCTGTTTCACGCCAGGCCAAGGCCGCATGATACGGACCCTCACCTTTAACGTGCTAATGCTCTGCTACGTGACAAGTGAACTTCAAGGCAAAGAATGAGTTTGATGCCTACAGAATTTAGGATATACAATTCTTGAAATAGTGTGTTATGTTGGTATAGCATATTTTAATAGTGAGTCAGTAACAGTGTATTATGTTAGTAAAAACTACTGTAGGTCTGAGTCCATATGAAACAGATTAACACAGGCTTCTGTCTTACATAGACTTCTATCCAATGCTATGCAGTATATGCTGTTAATAAAACACAGCCACATCCTTGACATCATGTATTTCTTACTCACGGTATATACTCCCCAATAACCAACTCTTTTTTTGGGTTCCCAAAGGTGTGACAGCCTAATTACAATTATATAGCGTTAGTGGCAGAGAGCATTCCTTCCTCACGCCTTCCTTACATCCACTGAGGATATGCTTACAATTTGGGCCACTTCAACCCCCTCTCACCATTTGTATGTTGCAAAAATGTAGCAAAATGGACCACCAAGACAACATCAACAAAGGGTAGGTGAGGTGGCAGCAGCTAAGTGAAGCAGACATGCTGGTTGCTACAGCCACTTCTGAATCTCAGCTAAATTTGGAAGAGGTCGGTTTGTCTTCTGCTTGGCTTTCACACCTGCCTCCCCCACCATCGTAATGTCCCCAAACTTTGGGCTAATGTCTCAATGTCCTGTTGTGACACGACTGCATTTGTGTGTGTGTGTGTGTGTGTGTGTGTGTGTGTGTGTGTGTTCCCCTGGAACTGCTACCCACATGAGCCAACACAAGGAGATCAAAGTCAGGAGCTTATCATAACGTTGTGAAGCAGTGTTCTAGCTCCGGGTGCTGAAGCTTCAGTGGTGCCCAACATGAGCCTCCGTGGCTGGGACCTTTCTCACAGAGCACTCCAGGGCCAGAGAATGTACACAGCCTAGCCAGCACAGGACAGCAAGTAACAAGATATGCAACCCATTGTTAAAGACCAAATGGGCAAAATGGGCCTAAAATAATAGGATAGACTAATGGTGGGTAAAAATGAAAGCAGTAACGGGCAAAACTGAATAGCAAATTTGACTTCCGCTAGAATGTGTTTGAGTGATATTTGACTTGTGCTAGAATGTGTTTGAGTGATATTTGACTTGTGTTAGAATGTGTCTGAGTGATATTCATGCCAGCAGCTGCAGTATTTCTGTCCAGCATGTAGATAATGTAGGTATAATTGGTAAAAATGTGTAGTAATATATTGCTCCATTTGGTCTTAACTGACTGAGCTGGTACAAAGAGCGTAGGAGGTCCCAAGGCTCTGAGACCGATGAGAGTTAAACAGACCACACAGAGAGTATCTCCAGCCTCAAACACACACACAGATACACAGATACACACACACACACACACACACACACACACTTTTGTCTGACCTTGTTCCTAGCCAGCAGTGTAATATGAGTATCATTAGAATTTCTCGCATTTATTTTAAAAGTGCTCTTCAGGGTCAGAGTGAAACTGGGGGCCTCTCCTTAATGCAACTCTATGCTTTAGCATTATGAGGTTTGTTGTCTGGATGACCACTGAGGCTAACCTGTCTGAAGAGTTGTAGGATAACATCATTTAGATTATTGCTCACATTAGGGAACACAATCATTTTGAGGATGCTCTCATACCACACTAGTATGAACAAGTTTGTATTTGGGGTCGAGGCAACAAATTACAATAGCAAGCATCATGCAGAGTGGCTTGCCACTGGGTGGCCCAGGGTGAAGGTGTGCCTTGATAATGGTTCCTGTTGTTTTAAAGAGCTTGTCTTCAAAGAAATGTTTACAAGAGAGCCACACCACAGCATCCAAATGCTCTCTCTCTCTCTCTCTCTCTCTCTCTCTCTCACACACACACACACACACACTTACGTGGTCAGTTGCTACTATGAAAGGGTGAAGGGGAGCAGGCAGAAGACCTCCACCCTTCATGCCCCCTACCCCCAGCCCCCTGGGCCTGAGTCTACCACCCCACCTCCCGTTGCTTGGACCCTGACTCTTAAGCAGTGTTCAGTTTCAGGCCTATATCTCATAGAATTACATTGCCCTTTAAATTGCTACTAGATGCCTCTTCACCTCACTCCACCCCACTCAGAGACACGTCCCAGCTATCTTAAAAACACACATCCAAACACAGACACTTTATACACCAGCTAATCTTCACATACTCATCTGTCATCTTAGGTGCCAAATTTCTTTTAATACCTGCATGTCTTGTTGCAAAAGGTCACTTTTGTCATCATATAAACTTTATCACATGATTCAGATTCTTTAGGTTTATGGAACAGAAATAAGTGCTAACATTGCCATCAGTCTTCCCATACTTATTCTTCTCACTTAAAAACAAAGCCATTTTGCTTTGCTTCCCACCTCACTAGTGCATGACTTCAGTCATGTTTTACTTGGATTAAGATTTAAATGGCAATTTAATTCATTACAAAATCAGGGTGTCAATTGACACTAAGTATCAGGATCAAAAACTGAGTGACTGAAATGAATCTACAAACTGAACTTTAATAGTAGTACTAACTTGTACTATCACAGTGTTAGGAGTGAAACACTCCACAGAGGTACCGTAAGGAATCACAAGGTTTTTGCGTGGTGCCTGGTTCATCATTACTCTTCACGGGAGAGGAGTGTGAGCTGAAACATGAGCCGGCAACCCTGGCGAATGGGCCACAGTGCTGCATCCCAAACATTCCCACCCGTCCCAGGCTACTCAGCACCACGCTCTCCTGCCTCCGGAGCCGCGTCCATGTGCTGGCACCGGCATCTCTGTCGACGTCAGAGCGCAGGTGGAACCCCGTGACCACGTTTACAGCCTGATCTCTGACAAGGTGCAGCATGTTAAACACTAATGTAGTAACTCATGGTGCACCGCAGAACACAGATGCAAAGAGTCCAGGAAAAACTAGCTGTGGGAAAGTGTACACAATATAAACACAATTTAGCCTTCAAGTCATTGAGCCGCTATAATCTGATGAATTAAAGTCATTCAACCACTATAATCTGAAGTGTTGTAGTTATGAGGCCTTTCTGAACGCAGGTGAGCAATGGGCCTGATTGAAAAGCTCATGTAATTACATTTTTTCTTCTTACTGGATTCGACTGATTTTTATTTAATATAAAATCTGGGTTAAAAACTGTGCACAGATCAGTTTCCACACCATTAATGTGTTATAACACGTGTTATAACAGCAATCATTTATCATTTTTCAATTCATGTTGTATAAAAAAGTATTATTTTACGCATACACACACACAAACACACGCACACATGCTCATGCACACACACACACACACACATACACGTGCATGCAAGCATGCACGCACACATACACACTCTCACACACATTCTATATTTGTCTCTTTAATGAGCAGGCAGGATTCCAGGGGCTTTCTGCCTAATTGCAGTGCCCAGGACAAATGTACCCCGGCCAAAGAATACACACACATAAACACACACACACTAACACACACATACGCAAACACGCACAAACAGACACGCACAAACATGTGCACACATGATACCCCTTAATACAGGCTGGTCATCAACAAGATGGCATGTTTCTCACTCAGGACATTTTAACAACAACTTTAACAAAACCACAAAAGCCAAATAAAGACTTTAAGGAGCCCTCTCCAAGCCCCCTTATATACCAGTAAAGGTGTCCATAACTTCAGTCATTCCACTGCGGACGATTCTAGGAAGTTGTCGCTTGTGCCAACTATAAAACAGGGTCGACAAAGGGATCAGCTTTCCAGCTTTCTCCCGTTATGATCACCCTTTGTGTTTTGCTTCGCCTGTCTCACTACCCTGTTTGGGTGACAATTAGCAGGCCAGTGGGCTGGCTTAACCCAAGCTCGTGACGTGGCTGGCCTCTGTGAACACACAGCAGCTGGCACTGGTAAAAGCAGCGCACGCTGATCCATTTCCCAGCTGCGCTTGTAAGATGTAGGCAACATCTCGGACTAAGCCTGGCTTTGAATGAGCTCAATCTGTAAGAATCTGAATTAAAAATGGAGAAAAAGATTAATGGGTTATGTATATGATGTATTAGATGTCTGAGTTGTCCTTCAGATGTTCATCCTAAAGGAGGTTATTGTAATTGTGAAATGATACTAATCGTCTACTATGACAGTCTACTATTAGACTTTTTCCCTTATGTATTTTTTTTACTATTTTAATATTAGTAAAGTGATGATCTATTGGAGAAATCATCAGTTGAGGTGAGATTACAAAATTACTTTTTAGTGAAGGATCGTGATGTAAAGTAAAAAAAGAAGTAAAAAAAAAATAAACAAGTAAAATTATCTGCTAATGGGGTGAATTTTGCTTGGTAAGATTTCATAAAACAAGAAAAAAAACTACTTGAAACAAGACAAAAGTCTAGATGAGTCAGATTATCTTTAGATAAAAAAATCCTTTTGAGTCAGATAAAAAAGATCCTTTGTTTATTTTCAAGATTTTCTGGCTTGCTAAATTTTCATTTTTTGCAGCATAGGAAGAACCAGCACCCAGAGAGTAATTCAGTATGAGATAAGAGTCTAACTCAGTGTTTGACTCAAGCTTATGTAAGAAAACTACTGTCATTTCTTTCCACCATTAACTAGTAATGGAGGAATTCAAATCTCTTTGCTGTCCATGAACTTCATTAGATTTTCTGGGTCTTGTGATGAGAGATAGACCTTAAAACGGAAAAGGCAACACTGACTCCAGCATGCCGAGAATTTATACAGACAAAGTATCCCTGCGACTCAGGGCAAACTATGCCAAAGTAGCACTATAGATGAAAATAATACAGTACAAGAAGACTGACAGACTTTATAAATTGCATCCATTATTCTGCAAATCAAGATGGCTAAACTGTACGTGATGTTTTTAGTGCACCTTTAAAGTCTTTTAATCTCCCACCACTTTAATCAACCCTTGGTGCCATCCTTACTGCTGCGTACTGCTGGTCACAGTTAGAAGTATTTTCTATTGTTAGAGATGCAGAGTAGGTCTCATTGAAGTATTTTCTATTGTTGGAGATGGAGAGTATGTCTTACTGAAGTATTTTCTATTGTTAGAAATGGAGAGTATGTTTCATTGAATTATTTTCTATTGTTGGAGATGGAGAGTATGTCCCATTGAAGCCAACACCAAATTGTATACACATATAAAGTAATTTATTCTGTTGACTATACTAAAAAAGACACTGAATTCATTAAAAGCTGACAACAGTGTCCTCTGATTGGACAGAAGATGATATCCCATAGGGATAATCCTCTCTGTCTAACCCAGGTATGTGTAGATAGCATTATGAGGAGGGATGTCTAGTCAATATGATCCATAACAGCCCTCTGCTAAGTCAAAAGACAATCCTGTGGCCCCTTTCTAGGGGCTAGCAATGCCTTGGCCTCACAAAGTCTTTGGTGCTGAGGTGAGACCAGACCCACAGCCCCTCTGACTGATTCCTGCACGGCACAAACACAAATGTGCACCAGGGCCAGTAAACCCCCACAGCACTTCAGCAAAGCCACAGACCTCGTGTCCTCCTCACGATTTAGCAGAGTGTAATCTGCTGGTAATGTAATCTGGAGCCAGCGCTGCCCCAGCACAGAGCAGGGCTTGTAGCCTTAATGGCACATCAAGGAGGGTCACCACCTTTACAGCCCAAAGCAGGTGTGAGGAGACAAGTTTTCCTCATAGCGTTTTGCCAAGTAAATAGATGAGTGGCTCCAGTGATTCACAGATTAGCAGGCAACCTCGGGCTCATCTTAAGATAATGCTGGGCTGACTCTACATTATTTTGGGTTCATCATATTTGGATCAGTGAATTCACTAATAACTAAATCCAATTGTGTATTATAACGAACAATTCTCTTTATAAACATGCTTGCTGCTTGCATTAGTATGTTGTGGAAAAACAAAATGAACAGTGCAAATGAACAGGGGCATGCATTGACATTAGCATGATTTAAATCTATTTCTTGATGCATGACATTATTAAAACAAATATGGTCAAAATCTCAAACATGAAAGACACTGCTGTGCAAAAAAATATTGCAGAAAAGACCTGGTTAAAAATGTGGGGAATCTGTAGACAGCTGCAGCCAGAGACACACTTCTTCACTTTGGCCAAAGAGAAAACACAGACAAAAGGCAGGTGGTATTCTACAGGGAGGTCTATGGCCAGCTCTACAAAAGTATGACAAACCTTGTCACTTCATTCTGCAGGAAAAACACAGTTCTGCATACCACACACACACACACACACACACACACACACACACACACAAACACACACACCTATATCAGAAAACTACCACACACAGACACACACACACCAGCACGAATGGCCACACTCACACATGCATTCATTCACCCACTTACACCGATATACACACACACACACCCTTCTTAACAGTGAATAATGATGTTTATGATAAGAAACAGTTGCTTAGACACCTTAGTCCCTTTTCCCCAAAGCATCGTAAAACAAAGATCATCTTTAAATGGCAGTGAGCATCTCTCTCTCGTTTAATACTACATTGATTTTGGGAAACAGAACCCCAGTCTCATTTTAATTCCTGTTATGTTCTGACTATGTTATCAGGGCTGGGTTTTTTTTTTTGGGTCTGTAATTTGTTACACTTACATAAATCCAGACAAGGTGATTATGTATGTGTCTTAAGGAGCAGAGGTCAAGTCAAGGGTGCAGGTCCCAATGACCCAAGTCTGACCATAAGCTGGGTGTTCTCCTTTCTTTCCCCCAGGCCCAACGGGCCCCCAGGGACTGGCCAGTCCCTCATGTCAGTCATCCAACCCAAGGAGAGCACAGCAATGTGGGCCTTGGCTGAAACAGAAGAGGGACTCCTCTGAGTGGTGGATGGGGGATGTAGAGCCCACAGACAGCGACTTAGGGCAAGTGTTACAGGGATATATTATCTCAAATAACATGGGTGAAGAGGGGCAGAGCTTCATCATTTATCTGAAATTAGTTTGCATCCTTGTGATGGGGAACACTTAGAACACTCTTTTTTTCTGTGAAGTCTGAGTGCTGACAGCAACTGGTTATAAAGTGTCAGTGAGTCATAAAAGCCAGTCACTCAATGATAATTGGTGCTAATGAGATGAACAGAGACAGTGATGGATAAATGAATCCTTGGAACACCTCACAAAATAAGAATGTTATAATGCTGTTACGACTAAATAAAACTAATAGCCTAAACAGTGTTCCAACTATAATAATGTTTACTTTCTGACAAAACCAATAAAGATAATTGTTTCATTGTTACAAATATCTAATTTTCGCAAACAAGAAGACGTTTGTGGTCATATTTGCGCAGGTGCATCGAATACACTTGTTTCGTCCAATTTAACTCAAAACGACAACGCTAGTTAGTCTGAGACAGACTTCCGGCGTCCATCGCACACCAGATGAACTAGGCATGAACGGGAAATCGTTTCACGTTGTCATCGAATCCAACATTGCAGCGTTAAAGAACATTTTGTTTCACAATAGGCTATTGGTATTGCTTTTCAATAAGGTATTAGTCTGTTTTGACACAAAACTTGATAATAAAACCAGAAACTGCTGACAACAGCTCAGTAAGAGATCGTGAGGTGCATTTCAACCGCTTATTCGAGTCAAACAAGTTGGAACCATGTGCGAAAAGACTGAAAAACGTGCCTTTGTCGGCAGTACGGTGAGGCAAAACATCCCGCCTGTCGAAGGGGTCGCTTATCATTTTCAATCAAGTATAAGAGTAAATAGCTAAATATACCAGGCGTACGAAGTCGAGGAAAGGCTATTTCACTGAGTCGTTCGTATATTTTGACGCTAATTTTCCTGTAGATTAAAAAGTAAACATCATAACCGTGATAAAATAATAATATGTGATAAAAGAACATTTACAGCACAGCCCAATGCAGACTATGTACAGCACAACCCAATACAGACAACCCAATGCAGATGTTTATTATAGGTGTGTAGATCTCTGCGTTGATTTTTTCCCTCTTCCTTTAGTTTCTAAATGAATATGGATGTAACATGATGAATTATTGTCTATCCATATTTTATGTGCATCGCTTCAAGAAATGGAGGTACAACTTCGCTGATAGAGTTGTTGGCTTCTAAAGGACTGTAAGCCGTGTCAGAAAAATCAAACAACAGAAAGAGACAAAGCTCGGTAACTTGATAAAGATGGTGTTGTCTGTTACTGAAATAACCGTCAAATCTACTTGTAGTTAAAGCCCGCAGTTGTAAAAAAAAAAAAACTGCACTTATTGTTAATGGAGAAAAAGAGCGAGAAACAATCTGGGATATGCGCAAAACCGATATTAGAGCAAAACATTAAACGTGGGAAATGTATGGTCTGATGATCGCTTATCTATTTTTTCATTCCCAAAGCGAAGAGTCAATTAATATAAACTGATACAATAAAATACAGTTTGCTTATAAAATGAAAAAATGTAGATTACAGTACAGTAATAGAACGAAAATAACTGAAAAAGATCTCGGTTGGCCATTGACTGAGAATGGCTGAGGATTATCTTAACTTGTTCAAATAAAACTGGAGAAACTAAATTTTAACTTTTTTATTCCATAATCTAAAATAGGTAAACCGTATAGAATTTGTAATCCTGAATTCAAATCTGTTTTTCGAATTTTTCTATTATTTTTAAATGGCAGGGTAACAATTAAAATTTTCTTAAGTACATATTACTTATTCTTAAAGTTATTACACTTCTAAAATGCACAGTGTATGATTGCTGCCTGTATTTGGATTCAGGAACGTCCCTCTTCAGTGTCCAGCGGTAGTTTGCCAACTTTGAAGGGATCCAATTTCCTTGATATCACTTTTCCATACCGTACATAATGACGTATGAATATATTAGAACAAACAACTATGGCTGATAGAGAAATTCTGTAAACATGTTTGAATTTAGCATGAATAAAGTACATAATGAATTGATTTTTTTTGGTACTTTGTGTGCTTTGTTAGACTGTAGTGGAAGAGCGTGATTTGAGTGTGAAGTATATTTCTTTCTGTTGTCTTTGAACTGGCTCCTGGGCCTTGCCCTGTGTGGCCAGTCTGGGAGAGAGGAGAGGTGAGTTGAAGAGTGTGAACACGCATGGCAGAGCCATTCATGAGCATCTTCCCCAGTCTGCTCAGGTACTGCTCAGGTACTGCACTGATGCACTGAAGTGATGGCGAGCAATTTAAGAGTTTAAGCAGTTTTTTTTAAGTGGTAAAATAATTTTTCAGTGATGAGAAAAGCCCTCAGAATTTTGGTGTGTCATAACCTGTTACTTTACCTCTGCACTTTCTCTTATTGTCAGGAAGAAAAAGGCTCCAGTTTTGTAGAGCTATTTTAGTGCCTACAGCTTTTTGCCAAAATGATATCCTTATCATATTACTCAGACATTCATGTCTCTCTATACCTTTAAAATCTCTCGCTCTTTCTTTTTTTTGTGGGGGGCTCTTGGCTGTAAGGGCAAGGGTTTAGGGGGGAAGGGGTCATGGAGAGAGAGGGCTAAACCCCTGTGGGCTTTGCGGGGATCTCTTCTCTAATGCCTGTCAGGGTATACGTTTCCCATGAGTTCCGGAAAATTGGGGAGATTAATGTGAAAGCGGAAGGATAGTGCATTAATTGTACTTCCAGATGTATGCTGTAGCACTAGCCCTGCTTCCACTTCAACCAGCTTCCTCTCTCTCTCTTTCTCTCTCTCTCTCTCTCTCTCTCTCTCTCTCTCTCCCTCTCTCTTGCTTTCTCTCTCTCTCTCTTCAAACCTCCTCCTCTTCCCTAGTTTTACGACTCATGTAAAATTGATCTGGAGTGAGGCTGGTGAGGGTCCATCAGCAGCAATTTGGAACACCTTGTTATCCTCTGATGCATGGAGAGCCAGGCGTGTGTTTAAAATTGCTCAGCACAATTGTAATTGTAAACTCTTAGTCTTTAGTGAATTATGCAGATAACTACGTAAACAGTGTATCTAAGCAGTGACACCCTTAATTGATTTCCTTCCCGGTTTTTGAAATTGGTAATAGCATTTAGGATTGTGAGTGGCAGTTGCTGTATTTGCTTAGAGCAGAGGCATGCTTGTGTGAATGTACCTTACATATCAAGTATTGGATCTGTAAGAGGCATGTTTTTAGAAAATCAGTTGCTAACTCTAACTCTTATTGCAAAGAATTATGGGTTGTAATCTCTATTATGTAAACATAAGTATTTGTATCTATGTGTGTGTGTGTGTGTGTGTGTGTGTGTGTGGAGGTGTGTCATAGCATGTGTGGGTGTGGATGTGTGTAATCAGATATGCTAATTAGAATTCAAGAATCTCAGTCCATTACATGAGACTGAATAGTATAGTTTATGATTACAATACATTTAGAAAAGCAAGCAAAACAACAATGTAAAAAATATGATAGTCTACTAAAGGCTAAGTAAAGTAAATGTCCTAGTATGCCTAGAGCAGTATGCCTACTTTGTATTTTTGTAAGGTGTCCTTGAGTGACAGAAAGGCACCTATGAAATAAAATGTATTATTATTAGAGATGTATATTACTAGGCAGATTGAAATGCTCCTGTACTGTAGAGTTTGCACTCCTAATATCATTTGGGTCAATGTTCTAGAATTTATCAGCTATAAAAAAAAAATCTAAAACTAAAATCTTCCAGCAGCTCAGATTCGAGCGATCCTACGGATTAGCATCACACACTGTTCAGCCAAGCAAAGTGGTTAGGATTTGCTATAATGATACAAAAGATCAGCGAGATATGTCAGTGCTAGACCATTAATGACCATTTAAACTTCATAAGCAGGACATTGTAGTCAACATGGAACTTAATAAGAAGCTTAATGTCTTTTGTAATAATACACATTTATTCATGTATGTCAATAGATATGTAGCTATGTAACATAAGTGCATTAAAAAAATTCAAACATAAGTGCACAGAGAACTGGCACAGAATGATTGTGTGTACATGGGTGTACAGAGACATGACACAGAGTGATTGTGTGTATATGGGTGCACAGTGGCCTGGACCAGAGTGAATGTATGTGTATGTGTGAACAAAGACCTAGTATAGAATATATACATGTGCTATTCCTGCTCCGGAGCTTCTGTAAGTCCAGTGGAAGGAGAAGTTTAGTATCCTGCTGGAGCTGTGTCAGTTACTAAGCTATTACGGTGACCATCACAACACCAGTGTGTTTAAAAAGCTGTTTCCCCCTGTCCCTCACCTTGGAAACTGAGCAGCCCCCTGGCCAGCGCTGGAGGAGTGGGCTGTAGGAGCCACGGTGGTGAAGGAGTCTGAGAGCGAGCAGCTGCAGGAGGAGCTGACCAGTGCTTGAACTTCCTCCTTCCTCCTTCTTAGCCTCCTACTGGTGCATTACAAAGCGTGCAGTTCTTTCCCAGAAAATGGCTTCTTCTGCACTATTTTACATTTAGAACCATCTCACAAGCTGCATTTGAGGCATTTTGACAGAAGTGGATTGTGGGTTATGTAGGGAGCAATCGTTTTGTTGCTTAGTAGAAACATAGGACCACAAATAAAGGTATTAATCAAAAAGGAATGTTCGATAAAAGTGTAGTATTACATTATGTCCAACGTTTTATTATCTCAGCAAAGTACTTTAAATAAAAGAAACACTGGGACAACCTGACTCTGTTGTTGTTCTATTAACGACCAACACCGGGACAACCTGACTCTGTTGTTGTTCTA
>JAOYMR010000006.1:1044247-1088291 GCA_025802075.1 Tenebrosternarchus preto
ATGGATGGTTTGTATGTTTCACCACCAGCTCAATGAAACTCAATCATTGTATGACGATTGTGTGACTGTACCCATGGTGGCTCAAATTATGCACATCTACACCAACCAGGCTGTTTATCATAAATACACCAACTTCCATGTTCAGTGATAAATATAAGAGAGCATGAAGTAAGAGAGCATGTTATCAAACGATGCTGATGAGTCAGCTTGCAGGAAATCACAGGTCTACAGTTTGTACAGAATCATTTATTTAAAACAAACAAGCAAACAAAACACAGTCAAATATAGCACTTAATCCAAAAAAGTTGCTCCTGAAATGAAATAAGAATGTCTTTGGGATATGCTGGCTATGTACTTCAAACATGGTTCTTTTGGGGTTTGCAGCAACTACAAAATAGTACAATGATCTTTTGTTTCTAGGATCATATTTACATCATGGCAGCAATGGCTTTGCAACATTTGCTGCTTTGTTTTACATCATTACAAATGTGAAGACAAGATTAAAACAAATGATACAAGATAAACCAATCAACCATCAATAGATCAATAGATGTAGTGGTTAAAAAAAAAAAAAAAAAGTTCTTAACAAGGTCAAGTAAGAAAAACAGAAGTAAACAGTACGTGGTTAATGGCATACAAATACAATTACATATGTGATGAATAGGATAAAATCATTATGGTTTTGGCCCTTCTTAACCAAATACACATTGCTTCTCATATACTGCTAGACATTGGTTGCATATGGCATTTATGCATGTAAATTTGAAATAAAGAAAACATTCCTGCAAGTTATCCAAATAACCATCACCATGGTAACATGCAGTTCACCCTTACAAGTCGCTGTGGCACAGGTCCCCTAAAAAAAGGAACAAAATGTATGTATTAATGGGGTTTAGTCAACATACAATTAGTAAAATCATAAATGTATGATTTTTCAGGATTAAAATTTATTCTAATATATAGTATAAAATCACACTTCTAGGACTGTGTAATATAATACCCATATAATATAATATATACTAGATATATATAATATAAAAGTTATTCTAATATATACATTGGTCATTTCACACTCATATTGTGCACTAAGTTAATTTGATAAAACATTTTTCTACATGTTTTGGTTTTAGGGGGCTGACATTTTCATGGCTGTGCATATTGGCAGTGTTGCCCAAGCAGACCTGCTTTCCCATCAGTTCCCACCACCTCTGTTTCCTAAACCTGGAAAGGAAAATGTTCGGCTCCAGAAACTACTTAAGAAAACTGCTAAGAAGAAAGCCGCCTCCCAGGCCTCCCAGACAGCTGTCCCCTTCCGCTCAAGCCTGTCTCCAGTAAACGAAGCCAGTCCTGACCTGGAGCACAGTGACCACTCAACTCCACCCAAAACACCAGAGTCCCTCATCTATGGAGGTATACTGCACCCACGTATCAACGTCAGGCCATTGTATCACCATTCACCATCCCCTTACCCTCATCAGAGAGGTATGACTTATGGCCAGCCATCAAGATTCTCCCCACAGCCCTACATTACTCCGGGCTCTACCACACCGCATCACATGGCACCATTATTCCCATACACAACTTCCCCTCGTACTGCAGGTGGATTGACAGTCCCTTCCTATGCAGCAACATCTGTTACAGTTACATCTGTAACCACCACAACTCAGATAATCAAACCTACTGCCACAAAACCAGGTGCAGGACAAATGTCTGTGGTAGTTAAGCACTCTAATAATGTGCTAGCTACAAAAATGGAAACCAATTCAAGTCTTACACCCACTGTGATTTCCTCTAAAACAGCAAGCCCTCAGCCAATTATTTTTGAAAGCATAAAACCTTCAAAACCTATGTTTGATGTTCCACAAATTTCAAATTACACTTCTAGGACTGCAAACATATATTTTACATCATCGCCAACAATGCCAAGGAGTAGAACACCTCTTTCTGAGGTGATGCGAGGGCCAACACCAACGTTTGAGGTCAAGAGGATTGTGACTCCAACATCAGAACTAATGAGAGATAAAACACCAACCAGAGAAATCAGAAAGAGCACAACACCTACATTTGAAGTCAAAAGAGGCCCAACACCTACCTCTGAAATCAAAAGGGGTTTGACTCCTACCTCTGACCTCAAAATGGGTGCTACACCTACCTCTGAAATCAAAAGGGATGAAAGACACACATCCGATATAAAAAAAGACACAACAGCAATCTCAGAAATAAAAAGTGGGACAACTCCAGGTTTTGAAATTAAGAAGGCTTCTACTGAAACGTTGGAGATAAAAGGTGATTCCTTATATACTGAGGCAAAGAGAGGCAGAAGCCCAACGAGAGAGAGGCCACAAACATTGAAAGTTTCAACATCAAAAACTCTCTCAGGACGACCAAAGACACCTTCATATCACGTGTCACCTGTTAGGATGCCAGTCATAGAAATTTCAAGAGCCAACCCACTTTTATTTGCTGTCTCCCCTGTTCATGCGGAGGGCAGAAGATCCAAAACACCAACCTCAGGTTTAGTTGGGTCAAGGGATGAAACTCCTAAAGAAACAACTAAACTGACGGAAAACGATTTCTCACAAGCTATACAAAATGGTGAGGTTCACATCAAATCATCTGAAATTTCAGAAACTATAATGCCTGAACACAGAGAATTATTCACACCACAGACCACAACACAAGGTGCTCCAAAGACATCTGATATCTCAGGATCCCAGAGCTCAAAGATCCCTGTATATGACAGTCCTAAGCCAACTCCTACATCTGGGTATCAAAGGCCCAAAACATCAAACCACGAGGTTGCTAAACCTGAAGTATCTTCTCCAGGACATCAAAGACCAAAAGTACCTCCATTTGCTGGTCAAAGACCTAGGACACCAACATCCAAATCCAAATCATCATATTATGGACTAACACCTGCTGAGTATGTTGCTCATGGGGGAATACAGTCTTATACACCTGCTTTTGGTATCTCTAGATCCATATCACCAGCCACTGTGGAATCTAAGCCTCCAGATCAAGAAGCACAAGGTCCTCCTCAGAATGTTCAGAGTAAAGCAAAAGAAAAGACTGCTTTGAAAGAGATAGATATACATGAGGAAATGCCTAAGTCAACAGCAAGTCCTATAACACCCATTGGTGAAGTACCACCATACACAACAGCTGATACTGGAAATAGAATGCCTGTAAATGTACCTCCTTCTGAGGTCTCAAAGTTAAAAACACCAACACCTGAGACAAATCTAAAAGCTGTGCAAGAGACATCTAGGGAGGTTACACCAGGGGAAAAGGAAATAGAGAAAAAAGTCAATGGAGTTCCAGAAATTATAATTCCAACAATTGTTGTGTCTAAAGCCGACACACCACCATCAGAATCACCAAAGACAGTGATCACAATTCCTGAGACAAAAAGAGTCAGAACATACAGCCATCCTAAAACAAAGACACCACCTCCTGACTCTATGATGGAAACTGCTAGACCTCAAAGTAAGTCTGTTAAAGCACCTGACCAAAATGCAGAAAGACCTAAAATCTCAAAATCAACCACTGCAGAAACTGCTGAAATTTCTACAAAAATAAACAAGATGTCAAAGAAGCCAACAGATACTAATATGTCTTTACTGAAGAGGATTAAAGAACAAAAATCTTTATCAGTCTCTCCATCAAAGGCTTCTGAAACAGCTGCAACTGAAAAGACAGAAGATAAACCTCTGGTTAAAGCACAGGATGACCAGAAGGACAAAGAGAAACCTGGGAGAGAATCAGCAAAAGAAAGCACCCTACAGGAGACTGAGCCTGCAGTGGAAAAGCAAGAAGGAGACAGCTCCATCCCAGTTGCTGCACCTCTCCAGAAGGGCATTCCGACACCAAAAGGCATGAAGTCAAAACTGAGTGGCTGGTCTCGCCTTAAGAAACACATGGTGGTAGAAGTAGAGGAGCCCAAATTTCCTGAGGCTGAGCCCGAGCTGAGGAAAGATGCCCCTAACGGCACTGCTCATGAAAAAAGCACGCAAAATAACCTGGGCAAAGAAACCAATACCAACCAGATTAGCGAAACGTCACAGAGTGAGCAGAGTAAAGATACTCCAAGGGCTGCAAAAATGTGGGATGCCATCCTCTTCCAAATGTTCGCTACCAAAGAGAGTATCATGCAACAGATTGAAGCCAGTAAAACTGAGGAGCAAAAAAAAGAAGAAACTCACAAACCAAAAGAAATCCCAACCTTTGCGTATCGCCTGCCAGTTCTTCTTTACAGTCCTCGATTTGATGCCAGAAAACTGAAAGAGGCTGCCTCACGTCCAGTGACAAAGATTGCAACGGTATTTGAGATGGGCCTCATAGGGCGCAAAGGTAAAGAAGAAGAGCCGAAAGACTTTAACAGAACAGCCAAAGGGTTCGCTGCTAAAATAACCAGCGATGACTAGTTGAAGAGTTGTAGTTACTGAATGGCCAAGGATGATGTATTTTTTTCCAATAATAGTGTACAGTTGTAATTATTGCAATTCAATTATATTAAAGTTAAAAATAAAAAGTAAAATAACAACAATAATAATATGATCTTTGTATGAAACACACTTAATTATTAGTGTAATATTGTTTGATTTCACTGCCAGTCTCTCTGACTTATTATTTTGGCAGAGAGAAATACAAGGCATAGACTTAGTTATCCCTCAGTAATTAAAGAAAGCACTGATTAAGGATTCAAAGCTTCTTCTTTTATTAATCATGTTACACTCTCTCCAGTGTCAGAAAAATATTTGCTTGCACAGAAGCATGAACCTCTATTTGACCAGCACATTTTCTAAGTAATGTAATGCTTACGCCTGCCATAATTTACACTTGAAAACTAAAACCAAGTGATGGTCTTGAAATAGAAGAATAAATATAATTGCTCACATCTAGTTTAATGTTCAGTATTTCACATGGTGCTTATGAGAATGAAGGCGATATTATCAAACATGGCCTTTTTCTTTCTTATTTTAAACTAATTTCTGCTTTTGAAGATGATGCCAGTAAAGGTAGTAATAGATAAAGCTCTGAGTGTTTGATGAGTGGAGACCCAGGCATTGCTGTAGGTAGGTGGGTAGATGGAACGAGTGATAGTGACATATAAGACGTGGACATGTATAAGACTTGAAGATCAGTGCAAAAATGTGTATGGAAAAGATGTTTGGCACAGGGAGTCCCAACAGCTACTGAATCTGAGAATACTGGCAGTGCAATGCATCAGATACCCTGATGACCAGAACCTGTCACCAGGAAGCTGTAGGCATGCAGTGTTGTGTTCACTGACCTAAACTGGACACAATGCTACAAGATTGTATTTAATTGGATAGTTTGGTGGAGTGGAGTTGCTGTGCAGTTGGGATTGTTATTCATAGTGAAATGATCCAGTCGCAGGTTATGGTTAAAATAAACGAATAGTGAATAATTTATGCCGTAGGTTTCATGTTTGGCCTTCAATCAGACAGGGTACATGTTTTCAGTAAGTTTTGCATCATGAGGTGCATTGTGCTAGATTGAAGTTTGTTTTATATATATATATATATATTTTTTTTTTAATAAAAACATTTTACTTGGATTTGGGTCATTTTTCAACATAAGTATAGTGTAGAAAACAGTATAATTGCTTGGTAAATCAAAACTATTTAAACATTGTTCAAGATTTTGTATATTATTTTTATATCATTATTTTAGCACCAAATAAATGTTTTATATTTAAAAAATTTACAAATTTTTGAAAAACAAAATGCATGTTGGTTAGAATCTTAAAAATTCTTGCTCATAGCTTTGGGTTGATAACCCTGCTGTAAACTCAGCTCTAACTGGACGTCATAAAGCCTACAGATGTTCAGCTTGGTAGGTGTGAAAGTCTCCAGAACTCTTTATTTAATTTTGACTAAGCATGTGTAAGCAGGGCTTTCAACGCTCCCACAGAATGCAATCCTGCCAGATCCTAGGTGTTTTAGCAGAGCTTAGTCTAAAATGGCTCAAGCTAATATAATACTATGTAATAATAACCAGGTCTTACATAAGCACTGTTCAGTGACCTATACAAACATTATGTCAGAGACAAGACTGGCAAAGTCATTTCCACTGTACTGGAGCAGTAACGTTTCCTAGCAGGCGTTAAAGACTTTCAGGTTTTGGAATAACTGACATCATAGACAGTCCTACCTGATTTTCCATTTGAATAGTCACCATAATGGTCATCGTCAATGGAAATCTTCTCGTATTTGCCATGGCCGGTCACAATAAACTTGTAACGCTTGCCAGAAGAGGAACCCTAAAAAATCAAATGAATGTCACACATGTTCATGGACCACTGACAAAGACGGAAAAGAACTCTTCTGTTCCTCCTTTGCTGTTGTTACTGCTGGTTGAGGTAATTAATGTAAATAATTACCTTTCCTGCTGGGCTGGAGCAGCCCACAGCTGATGCCTCACCAATGATCTCCCACATGTTCTTCTTCTGAAGCACGTCCCCTGCTTTAATATCCTGAGAATGAGTGTGAAGAACAGAGTCCCTATAACATGTGCTGTGAAAACCAATGCTCGACTGTTCATATAAAACTCCAGCAGAAGATCAATTCCACACCAGGGGGCAACGTAAACACCAGCACCCGTCCATGACAAGATATAACATGATATAGATATGCCTATAATATACAGACTGCTTCACTCACTTCACATTCCTACAATACATTTAGATACACTTAAACATTTGCACAAAAGGAGGAAGGAGGAGAAAGATTAAAGATTCATCTATTTTACCTTGGGAGGGAAAAATAGGGAGGCAGATGAAAGAAGCATAGAATAGAAACTGGAAGTACACAGAAAAGACAAAAAAAGAAGCTTTGATATTTTTTTTCCATGCAGGGTGAAATAAATACTACACGTTGTCACATATGTATTTTCAGTTATCTCTTTTACAACCACAACCTTGAAAGTACACTTTGCTCACAAGCAAATGATACACTACTGGGAAATGACACAAACAATGGACAGTGGAGTAAATGAAACGTGATTATAAGACTAGTCACACGTACTGATGGTTTAGCAGGCATGTTTTTGTTGGCGCCATCTGGACTCCCCTTGACCCACTGAGTGATGAGATCAGCCACCCCCACCTTTAGACCATCAGTTTCCTGAACACACATATATAACACAGAATAATCATTTAAAAACATGTACACTACACAAGGAAAGACAATATAGAAAATCATTTCAAACTGATTGAATTTACTCTGGGGGATTATTGCAGGAGGACAGTTACAAAGCAAAATGTCAAATCCCTGTAAGGCGTCTGCACACCTTCAGATCTTCAGACTGTAACTTTCCTCGTTTTCCAGAACTGAATGTGGTTGGTCTTCAGTACTGTCAGTCACTGACATTTAGCATCTCCATGCCAATTATGAAATATGTGGCTTAATCATTAAAATGTTTGGCTGTCTTTTTCTCAAAAAAAAAAAGACATTCAAAAAGTATTTGAAGAGTTTGTAGAGCTTTTGCTTCTTCTTGTGATCTTTTTATGGTCAGAGAAGCGTTAAGACATGTTTAGCTCTAACTGTGACACACAGGCAGGGTTAGCCATGTCAACAAGTCACATTTGTACAAAACAAGCGCATGTTTTAACTTAGTGTGATGGCATGATATGAGTCACCCAATCATTCAAAGTTTTGTTCAAAACCCAGACCAGAGGTCTTAGCCCATCATTCATCCAGACCAAAAAGCATTGCTACTGTTAGAGGAAACAGTAGACAGACTATAATTTTTTTTCCTGTTATGTCAGCTTGTCTTTTCCTTTATCATTGTTTATGTTCTATATTTAGTAGTATTTAGTAGTATTTAGTAGTATTCTGTGTAGAGTGGTTGCTTCCACACCTTTGTTGGAGTACATTTGCCGGCGCTCTGATTCCATGCCTCTCCTGCCTCAAACAGATTCTTTTTGGCAGCCACAGGTTCAGGAACGCTGGGCATGTCCACTGCCATTGACTTTGGTTCTTTTGAGGAGCTCTGGAGAATATTATAACCCAATTTACAGTCAGTTTAAATGGACAGTTCTTTAGGAGCCATTATGGTTACAAAAGTTTTTGGCTTAGCCCACACCTCCAGCCTGACAAAAATTCACAGAATATCTTTTTGATATCTGTCTTCAAGTGGCATGCTGTGGCAAACACTGAGGTTGACAAACAAATACAGCCTAAACATTCATGAAGAATTCGACCAGGCAGGTGATGGCAAAGTGTGTCTTAAAAAAACTAGGTGCTGATTTGAGGTGATCTATGATCCTGGAATCTCAATGGAGGAGGGATGGTGGAACTCCTGTGCAGTCACTACTAAATCATTCCCCAATGGCAGTATTGCCAATACATCCTACTGATCTAAGATCAGATCTCTTTGGGACTCTTCTGCCAGGAGTTAGCCTAACCCATAGTCAGTGCTCTGACCTTTAGATAATGAGGACATACCTCCACAGCATGGGTGTACTGCTCCAGTTTGTCATCGATCTTTGACAGAAGCACTGGTAGCTGAGTCTTCTTAAAACTGTTGCTGTTTCCAAAACAAAGGCACTCAGTCAGAACATGTGATGAGTACACAGAAAAGGCTATATTTAAAGTGCAGAATCTGGCCCAGATATGCGTGAGACAGATTCTTGTTCCTGGTGATATATTCCTTTTTCCCCTACTGGTGGGTCATTTTATAAAATACCCTCACAGGAAAGTGACATATATTAGCTAAAACAAGCGGTTACTGTTGACTTTGAGGTGTAAATAGGGTCACACTCCTCGACAACAAAAGAATCTAGCGTGTGCATGTTTACACATGCATTCATGTGTGACAAGAACTTGTACTCTGATCTTTTTCTGTTGTGCAAGACTACATCAAACAATCCTGGCATTTGGAAAAAAAAAGTCACCATTTAGGTTTGGTTGGAAACTCTGACCTTATTTATAGGTAAATCACTTCACGTGTGCAAGATATTAAATCAGTGAATATAGGGGAGACATGTGTTAGTCATTAGCAATACAGGGGTGATTAACTAGGTTCTTTGCACATGACGCAATGCTTTCCTATGACAAATGCAGTCTATAAACCTTAACTCAGAGCTGTCCTACAGAGAAGTCGAGACTGCTATAGTAAGTGATGTCATTCTTCTAGCTGAGAGATTGTGTTTTGTAAAGCGTATATTATTATAGGCACCTTTTGCTGTTATAATGACTCAACCAGTCACAGTCTGACAAACAGATAACACGGCTGACATCACCTACATGTACCAACATGTGGCCCATTTTGATGTCATCAGTGAAATACGTCAGCCAATCATATCCTGAGAAAGAGCTGACATCAATGACACATACGGTGAGCCACAGGCCAGTAGTATTTCAACGCTCAGAGCTTCACTCTTACTCATCCTCCCCTCTGGGCTTTCTCTTAGGTCACATTTTCAAAGCAGAAGTGAACATTTTCACCCAACTGCTTAATAACCCGCACCACAAACCTTTACGTGTTTGAAAGCTGTGTATGTATGGTCTGAAAGGTCACTGCCTCAGACTGTATGGAGCCTGGTCTGGGTGTATTGTAATAGCTCACACGCCACCAGGGGAAAGGTACATGCACTCCACATCTGGACCGTGTTACTTTGCTCATAACTCATGACTGACGGAGGTGAAAAGTTACAGCATACAGAGGTGACCCAAGGCACGTATGTGAGTGTTTACTTTAAGACACCAGCCATTTAGCTGGAATTCCTTTAGTTTAGGCCTAAATAGACATGCTATTTATAGTCAAGTTAAGACTGACCTTAGGTGCTGGGAGCTAGCAGCACCATCCGGATATGGAGGCAATGCTTTGTGGTGCCTGACGAGGCTAAGCAAACTCACCTTTTCTTTAAGGAGCGATTCAAGGACTCTGTTCTCTCTGTGATCTAAAAAAAAATAAAACCATGAAATTAAAATACTTAAAATGCAGCGTTTTGAAGACAGCCATTACACATAACTGAGGGTGGGAATGTTTCATTACCATATGACATTCTATAGTTGTGGTTTATTGTAATAGGAAGTAATTTAATCACATAGCACTCAGTAGCAGTCCTAGATGGGAAGCTCCCTACCTCACCTTGCCCCAAAGAAAGTATTAACTCTCCTTAATCTATTCATGAACTTGTCCAATACTAATCCCACATAATGGCATCTTCTCAGTGACTAAAAGAGCACATCAGCTGCAAGCAGGTGAAAAGTTGAGCTCATAAGTGTATGAATAATGCAGCCTAGTGGAAGATGATCCAGACCCCAGACTGTTCTTTCCTTTCTCTTACATATCAAAGCAGGCAAGTACAGTGCATGCTCAGTGACTCTTATTTCAACCCCACAATAGGACCCCTTGTGTGGCTGTTGAGCCGGCTGGCTTTTTGATCCCCGACTCACCGAGCATGTACTTTCAGCTGTCAATTTCTCCTCATGCTCTATCTGAAATTACACATGCAAGCAGAAGGAAGCTCAGGACCACAGATAGAACCTCAGAAACACCACCAACCCACCAAAGTCAATAGAGCACCAAAAGAATGAAGGAACAAACATGCATATTACTAATATCTCTGGGCAGAATGTGGGTTTAAGACCGAATAAGACAAAATGAAAATACTTTAAGAGAGAAAGGAAATCAGAGTACATTTGAAATGGGTAACATTTATATGTATTTTGACACTGATATATGCAGTAGAACATACAATAAATGATCAAACACAAATACAAATCAAGTCTGATATCAAACAAATAAGATTAAGCTGTTAGCAGGCAGTGAAATATTTTGTGCTGGTAAAATAAAAAAACTCAGCAGAAAAATACCACATAGTTTGTCAGCAGAAAAATACTGCACAGGTCCTTATCCTTCATGTTATGTATATACATGCAGGTTATGTGCATCCACTGATGTGTGAAAAGCAGTGAGAACACTTGGGAAAAAATATGTAAAAAAACACACACATCACTCCACTGGAGCACTCACATGCAACTTACAAGTTTATATGGAACAAATCATCTGGAAAACAACCCAGGTAATCATGATGTTTTCAAATATGATTAAATGACAAAACGTTTACAATTAAATCAGGACAGTAACTGTTATTTCAATTATTACACTCCTCAATTAGTTATAATGTTCTGGAGGACTGGCAGCTGATTTATCACAGTTTAAAAGGGAAAGGAAAAAGAATTTTTTTTTTTTTTTTTTTACCTTGAAAGTGGAACCCTTTGGACTGAGAGGGTTAAAAGAGTCGTCTCCATCTGGACAGGACGTAGTCAGATTCTTCAGTCTCCTTTCAGCAGCCTCCATCCTTCTCCTTTCTATGTCTTCCTTCATCTGCCTCCTTTCCTCCTGCAATTAATTCCCCACAGTTTATTATCAACAACCACACAGTAAACCTTTCCAAGCGTTCGACTCTTCAAGGATTTGATTGATCTCCCTGGGAACTGTGAGGTATGTATCAGTGATGTATGTCACAGAGTAGTTGTGTTTACATGGACATTGAGTGTGTGTTCATCTCTTTCTTTTACAGCACCTCCTCCTTTGCCAGCCTGTATTGCTCCTCCTCTTCCTTCCTGCGCTCCTCTTCCTCACGGACCCTCCGCCGCTCATCCCTTCTTCTCTTGAGCTCCTCCAGCTCAACCTCTGCCTCAGCCTGCCGCTGGCGGAGTTGCTCCAGCTCCTGGCTCTCCTTCTCCTGGTGGCAACGTCGGATCTTCTCCAGGCGCTGCTCTGTCTCCAGACTGACCTCCACCTGCTCCCTTGGCTCTGGGGTGTGACCCACACTCCTGCTGAAAGGAAAAAGCAGTAACAATTTCAGTCACAACAGGCTGTGCAGGAACTTCCCTGGCAAGAATCCATACCTGACTATATGACACAATTTGTATATCTACTATAACCACTGAACGGACAAGGGTGGCTTCCTTCTTGGTTCTTGAGAGGTTTGTGTGGATCTTTCCCATTTAAGCATCAAATGTCTTAAGATAATCTGTGGCTTTTTATGGTCTGAAGAAGCAGAGCAACATAGCAATGATAACAGTAACATGTAAGCAGTTCTGCTGTGTGATATAATAAATAGCATTAAAGAGGTTAAAACCCATGCCATGTATTCTCATCTTGTGTTGAATTTGTGTTTACTATTTACCTTGCTGACCCTCCGGTTTTGAACAGCTGTGATGTCACTTCCTCACCAGCAGTTCCCTTGTTGGCACTGGGCGTTCTGTCCTGCTGCAGGATGACTGTAGATGTATACGAGACCCTAACTTCTTTTCTCTTTTCTTTCACCTGCAAATGTTAGGCATTTCTCTGTTAGATTTCCACATCTAAAACTAAAGGTTTATAAAGCCAAAAATGTTCAGCTTTTACCTTATCATCAGTGTTTGGTCTAGGCTCCTCTTCTTGCTTAACCCTTGTCAACTCTGCCTTCCATTCCTCTGTCTCTCGGTCCCTAAGTTTGTTTGTTCTCTTCCCAAACTCTATTCTTTTCTCACTGCTCTTCCTCCCTGCCCTGTGCTCCTCTCCTTCCTCAAATGTATCTGAGTCATTATGTTGCCGAGTTATTGCCGTGGAGGTGATCTTCTCTCCTCTTCTGACTGCTCCATTCATGGCTCTTTCCCCCTGCACACTTTCCTCTCTGGGGCTGTTCTCGCCCTGCCTGGCCCGCACACTCTTCTCTGGGGCTCTGTGGGTCCAGTCACTGAAGCCTTCGTCCTCATCCAGAACACCGGGGCTGCTGGGTTTTACATCCCTCTCACAGCTGCACACACATGGACCAAAAGCCAAGCCTCACTTATATGCATTGGTATCAGATGTGTTGAACAATTAGAATTTTTTTGGTTGTGGGCATTTTTTAGGTGAAGTGAAATAAAAGAGGTGAGAGTATTATTTTGCAGGTGTTAGAAAAACTCAAATTTCACAGAGGAGACTCATGTACTGTTATCCAGAGCCAGCAATGCGCAAATTATGCCAACAACATTCTTGGTGCCAGAGACCACTGTGCCTTGAATACCTAAAATAATGTGGCATGGCCACATCTTGCAATTATTAGATTATGATGAGAAGCTTGAGAATAGAGGCAGAGGAGTGACAATGAGAATGAGAGACCACAGACACTGTAGAATAACAGTAAAAAAGTAAAGTACTGGAGAGCAAATGAAGCCTGGTAATGAAAAGCAGAGGCCTTTCTCTGTGGGTTGTGGGTTGACTGCTAGCAGGGGGAGATGTGCTGAATTACAGCCAGAACTAGAGGATGGTCAGGACTGCTGTCCTATATAATTACTTCACGAGAGATGTGGGCAAGTTAACATCCAGTGAAGTATGACTAGACTCCTTCAGAGAAAACAGCATATGGAGGCCAAACACCTGTGGCTATACAAATGCACAGAGATAAAACTATGTGCTAAAGTCCTTTGGTTCATCTATTAACACCAGCATTTAACATAAAACGTGATCCAGGGAAGCAGATGTTTGAGGCGTGTTTGAGGTTTTGGGGGGGGGGGGGGTTGTTGTTGTTGTTCTGGTTCTTTTGCCACAGGCAACCAGAACCTAATACTATGCTGACAGTGAGGTAGGCAACACCTGATATGATAGAAACCTTGGAAACCATCCTCAAAGCAATTCCAAATACAGGCAATTGGCTGTTGATGCGTGTTATAAAGGAGATCACACACTGGCAAGCAAAGCCCTCTTTCGTGATTCCTGGGATGATCAAAGCCTTAAAAGCTTTCAGAGCAACAGTCTGCAAAAAAGTCACAACACTGAAATCTTAGGTTCCAAATGAAAGTATTTGAAGATGACTGTGGGCTACAGATGACTGTAGGTTGGTATGCAGTAACACAGACAAGCACCATCAATAGTTAAACAGATTTAATACACTGCCTTGTAGAAGCTAATGAGCTATTCAGCAGATGAATGTTTCACATTTTACATTTTATTGAACACTTTAAGGCCAAATTGTTTAAAGCCCTTTCTTGTGTTTTTCTTCTTCTTATAAAAGCAAACACCTGCATAAGGCCAGATGTCATTAATGAAAATAAGGCTAGTGAAACATAACATAGTACAGCAATCCATGACTAATTCATTAAAAAAAAGTCCTGAAATGAAAATGTACTTCATCATCTCAGAAGCTGCTGTGTGAATTGGGGGCAGAGCACGTTCTAGGGCTTATATAAGCTTATTTCCATCAAAGAATAACACAAAGGAAGTAATGCAATCCCAGGCCATAGCACAGAATTTGGATAAATATCAGAACGGTGACTGATATTTAATGAAACAAAAATATTCCAATAAACCATGTTATAGTTGCTTAAAACTTTGTCTGGGATGCAGAGGCAGCATGTCCCAAAAAGCAATTTTTACGTGCTCAGAAATCACTCTTCTGTGCTTAAAACGTAATTACAGAGCACTCTTAAACAACTTGTCCTCCACTCTAAACAGTTTGACTCACTGGTCCAAGAAAGATCCATCTTTCTCCACGAGAGGTGTGTACCAGACAGCACATGATTACACTTTTCTGCCGTAGAGTAAGAGAAGCTGTGTTTAAGGCATAATTCTTTGCTGCTTAGGTAATAATACAGGGGCAGCTGTGGCTCCATGTAAGTAAGAGAAGGAGAGTGACAGAAAGAGAGTGAGAAAGGGAGGAAGAGAAGGCAAAAGAAAGAGTGCAGATTGCTCCCTCATGAGAAGAAAATCTCACTAAATAGAACACTCCACATTCATGTATCGTAGGGAGCTAGCAGTGAACCGTACAGGCTCTCCTCGGTTGGCTCTGTGCTGTCCTGTGGGGACCCAGCAGAACCAGTGAGGCTGTGTTCCCTCCGAAGCGCCTCCCGAGCTCGCCGCCGCTGCTCCCTCTCGATCTCCTCCGCATCCTCAATGCTGCGCTGGGCTGTCACTCTGCAGGGGGAGGCCACAGAACAAACACTCACTGTTACACTTGATGACAACCTTTCTGTTCTTAACCACGGAAGAGCCATTGTTCTCACACAGTCGGAATGAGAAACCACTCTCCGCACTGCTCCCTGTGATTCACTCATCCGTGGCCTCTCCACAGCGCTCTATAAACAATGGTTCGTTAAGCCCGCAGGACAAGATAGTGAGCCAAGAGAACATCTGCCTGAAGGTCCAACAACAGCCATGACTGAGAGATGATATCCCACACACACGTATGCTTGAGACTCTGATGCATCCTTATGTTTATTTAGCTAGTAAACACACACACATATACACACACACACACACTCCCACTCATACACACATCCTTGCTCAGCACCTCATGCCTGAGCATGTGCAAGCATGTGTGTGCATACATTGTAGTTGTGTCGGACAGAAAAGTGTTTACATTAATTCAGAAAACCTTGTGTATCTCAAAATAATGTTTACTTTGAGCAGTTTTCCACATTTTGAGGGAGAAGTTACATTTGGTACATTTAAAAGTCACCAATTACTTGGCAAACTCTGCTTAAGTAATAGTTATTCCAGTCACCTTTGGAACATTATTGAGGGGCTTGTCAATAGCTTCCATCTGGATGCCTGAGTGTCATCTTACAGTAAATACTGATCTGGTTTCTGGATCAATTAAGGTCACTCCAAGGTCACTAATGGTCCCTAACACATACCAGACCTGCTTACCATTAGAATTCCAGTTTGCTCTAGTGGCTTTACGGCTTTCCCTAAGAACGCAGGAGAGGTCCGCAAAGTCTTCTCCATGATCACATTGGGGCTGCCCACTCACCACATTCCTGCGTTTGCTAGTTTGCAGTAAAGGGATGTGCATTCTTGCCCACCAGCCTTCTCTCTTTCACACTCTCTCAATTCCGCGCCTTGTCTGACCAAAGCCAGGCCTTGTCCTCGGGCGTTCTCACAGGAAGGGAACGTAGCAGGGGAAGTGAGGGACAGGGGTCAAAGGGTCACGGGCCAGCTGGAGCAGTACGTCAGCACCGCTGACTCTTCCAACTGTTTCCTACTGCAACTGCTTCCTACTTCCAACTGCTTGTCCTTTTTCTTTCACTCTTTGTTAGGATATATATTTTTTTCTGCAGTCACTTTTGTAAGTCACTACTGAGAAAGCACTGACCAGATTTAGAATCCAGCAGTTTGCTCCAGGGCTGAAAGAGTACCCTGTCATTTAAAGGAAATTAGCTTCAAAGGTTCACCGATGCAGAAAGGCATGGAGTGAGATCAACCATTTCAGCTAACGAGTTTGTGGACTCATAACTTAAAGACCGTAATCAGAATGGTGGAATTATTTCATTGTTGGCAAGAGGTAACTCTGACGTCAGTGACAGGAATGAGGTCATTCATTTGGCTGTGATTTGTCTAACAATCACAGTCTCACAAATCGCTCTTTTCTTTCATTCATGCCTGAACACAGAGTCTGTCACCATTTCAATAAACCGAAGACATCTTTTGTCCTCACAGTCAGAGTACACTTCACACACTCAGTCTGTACAGTCACAAAACAGACCACTTCTTGCCTTTCATCATGTAGTTTCAATACTTGAAACCTGGCTTACGTTCGATGTGTATCACCTTTCCCGACATTGGTGACTCCGCTTCACTATAAATGCTGATAAGCCTAGAGGCATACTGCATGGGGGGGGTGGGGGGGGGGGTAAGCATTCACTTTGAGTGAGGGAGTGCTTTAGGATATTATGCTTTGCTAATTCAATGCAGAACAAGCACAAACATGCAGTGGGAGACAGTTAGTCAATGGCTGTAAAGACAAACTGGTCACTCGTATGTGTGTCAGTCAGATAAAAGGAGCTGTAGAAAATGCAGCGAGTAATGTAGAGTGTGTATGAAAGTTTTCACAATCAATTTCTAAAATAACAAAATGAAGTCTATGCACCTTTCTATTTGATATCATTACAAACTGTCCTGCTTGACAACTAGAACTACAATTATGGCCAAATTACTTTTTGTTTATATGCTAAACATGTGGAACAATGCTTTTAGCGTAGTTAGTTTCTTACAATAATTAACACTCAATATATTTACAAAACCACAACGTACCACCACAAAGCTGTACTGGAATTGCAGTGAATGTGTCTGAAGGCGTTTCATACTGCTGTGACAGCAGCTGTGTCCAAGCTCAGAAAACCGCCATTTCCAGATAAGAAATACAATGAACAATATGAAAGATCTGTCAGCAAAACAGGAGATAAAGAACTGTTCTGAAACTCACAGTGCAATACTTTAACCACACGCATTTAAAACTGTGTAGACCACTTTTCTTTGATGTTTATGGTTTAACAGAATGTGGAAGACAAACCCAGTGAAAGTAACAGTGCAGTAACATTTCTGAGGACCTTAAGTTCAGATTTTTTATCCATAGGCTAGAGAGAAGAACAGAGAAGAATACTATTCTCAGCATTCAGCACACCTGAAATGCCATATGTTGCTTAGTAACAGCTTATAAATAACTAGGAAGGGAATGAAAGATACACACAAACATCTTGTTGCTTTCTTTCAGAAAGAAAGACAGAAAGAAAATGTTTCCCTTCGGAAAGCTGACAAGAGCTTCTGTTCTTACTTTCTCTCTGTTCCTATTCGCAAGACCCTCTGAGGTTTAGGTGCATGTGCACAGCTGAGGTAAATGATGTCATTGCAGTGAGTCACATTTTAAAAGTAAAAGAGAGTTACTGACCAACTCAATGCCTCCCTGCTGGCTGTGTACAGCAGAGACTCAACAAACTCCTCATACAAGTCACTCTGTGTGTCCAGAAAAAAAAAAAACTTGCGGAAATTCAGAACACTGTTTTAAGCATACGGAACATTTCCCCTGCAATAACTCAGGATAATTATTGCGTCTACAGGCTTGTAATTCAACCAGTGGAAAAATGATAGTTATGACAGAGTATGTTTCCCTTCATGGCAGTTCTCCAATGATAGTTGTATGTTCCAGGACATACATGTCTGTCTTTATTTGCTCATCCTCCAGTAACAACGAATGACTCGTCAGCTTTGATGAAAATGTAAATAGCTAAAGACATAAAACTACATAAAACTACACAGTCGAGGCTCTGTTCTTTGGACATCAGAAGACGCCAGTCATCATGTTATGTCTGAGTGTTCAAGCTAAGGACAGAGAACAAACTGCACAGTCCGTTTCTCTGGAACCCCCATGGTGGGGTGGGTTAGGGTAGGGTTGGAGTTGGCAGTTCTCACCCAAGCCTTGAATTCAGCCAGTTTAGTATTTTAGAAGCTACATACATTCTGTGGTGTTCTTTTACAGCGACTCTACAAAATTCTTTTCAGGACAGGAAAACATATCAACTGGAGTGCAGAAATTTGGGAAAGGTGGTTTGAATCACTCATACATAAATAAAGCCTTGTCCAGAGAAGCCCCAAAGTGTTTACCTTTCCCAGCTCCTTGTGTTCTTCAACTTTAAAAAAAACACCATGCCATAGGGATGGCAGAGAGGTTATTGGTCCTTTCACTCAAATGGCTAAGTCCACCTACCCCCAACATTCCTGCTGGTCTTATCACAGTATCGTAAACAGAGAAGAGGGCAGTGTAAGACCCATGGATCAGGCAGGTCATGGCTCCATGCACAAAGAGAGATTTTATTTAATGAGCCTCTGTAAGCAGCAGGCCATGCTCCAGCCAGACGTTTCAGTCTGTGCATTAATCTGGAGGTTTATCTCTCCATTAAAGGATGGAAGAACAAAACTGGTCTCAGACCAGTATCACAAACCTGCTTCTATGGACACCATATTAGATGTACACTGATCACATCTCTCACCTGCATGCTTGAAGTCTGAGATCACTGTATGATCTAAGCTGATGCAGACAGACGGCCCATGAAACCAGGCTGATTCAGTCCAGACCACTGTGCTATATCATCTGCCCCCTCTGGCAAATGCCCAAGCTGCTTATAATGTGAAGGTCCTTCAGTTTACAAACAGACTTTATCTGCCCTTCAACCACAGTGTCACTGTGTTTGATCCTTATCTAGTTTATTTTATGATTCACTTCCTAGACTCCACTGTTGTGGTGGTAATAAACATGACAGAGACCACAAATTTTTAAAACCATTTAGATGAGCTTTACTAATGGATGCAAATGCTTTCCTTTAAGTGAGAGGAATTCCCTCCTGTGGTTGTCCCAGAGGCCAAAACAATCCATCTCACTGATAGTCAGTAGTACTAGATGATAAGCATGCGCCATGGCCAGACACTCCTGCCCTTTATCACCACATTATCCACATCACATTTATATCTATTGTTTTCCCTTTGCAAAGCATGAAAATTAAATACTCTAAGATATAGTTAAGTTTCTAAAAAAAACGTAACTATCCGCTTGTGGATCTGCTTTCCTCTGATCGCTCGTGAACTGTTACCTTTCCTGCTCTCCTATTTACAGTCTTAGTGAGGGCGAAGTGTGTTAGTGAAGGATTCTCCTAAAGCTTAAAGATCATACAGAAAGTACACACAGATCACCATTAGTGATGTATCCGGTGTCTTACCTGTGCTGCTGCTACACAAGTAAAATAAGATGAATATGGGTCATCTGAGTGCAAAAGCCACCTTGACAGGTATGAGAAAGGACTGATTTTGTAGCTCTGAATAGCCCTGAATAATGAATCTGTCCTCTACAATGGAACCTGCATGTGGGTTTACATTTGACAAAGCACACCGGATTCACCTGAAGTCGTGTCTCTGCCGATATGAATATGAATACTGTGAGAGGTCACTACCTCAAAGAGCTTCATTCCATTAATGTACGACAGCCTTGATGTAGAGAGTTATTGATTTGTTCTTAGTAAATTATAGGGTTTTCTACTTTGCAGTAGGTTTATTTATATTAGTGAAGTAGTCAATAGAGTCAAATGATAATTTGCATAAATCTATGTTGGACTAACTGCTTGGTACATCTTTTAACTTTTGCCATTTTCTCCTAGGAAAGAGAACGTACTGCATGTTACTCTGGTGGAGATATTCCCTCAAGTAGTTTAATTCCAGCTGTAGCCTATCACATCTGATCCATAGAATTATTGGGTTCAGAAGTCTTTGATTAACTCAGATGACCAGATAAGATTTTGTTGAATTTGGTTCTGAGGTAAAAGCCGTAGGATGGTTGTGACCACTGTACTAGACAAACTTTCCATAGAGTGTAGAAAACATGCTATTTCACTGAAGATCTAAAAATGCATGTGTCTTGTACTTTTGCTTAAATCGGCAAGTTTTTAGAGCCAACTCGAAAACAAAACCTCCAGCAGGTCTCTCATGGATTCAGTTTTGATATGTCTCAGCACACCAGAGGTGGGTCGTGGGATCATGGGTTCAGCTCTCCGAAACTTTAATCAAGAAGCCTTCACACCACAACTCCAAATGAAACAATACACTTTCACAACAAACCACCACAGATGGGCCCACCTGATACTCACAGATCATCCACCAAAGATGGACACTCAATATGAAAGCAAAAGTCAAGAACAAGAGTATTTTGTAAAGGTGCTATTGGGACCCATAAGGTAATCAAACTATTGTAGAACGTATAATTGACTTTTGTTGATGAGTGTCAGTTAATCATTTCCTTACAAGAAATAATGGCACGGAGTCCTCATAAAACCAGTACTAATTTGAAATATGTGCAGGTATGAAAATATGTGAAATAACTAACTATAAGAATACTACAATGCACAGTTCACGATCCTCAGGTCAATTCTTTAATGATTAACCTTTGTCCTGCCTCTACAATAAAGACTAATGAAAAGAGGGAATAACATAATATAGGTGTTCCTAAAACTTTTTTTCTATGTATACATGAAGCCTCACTGTACGTTTAAACTATATCCCATTCAAAGACGCCTTGGATTACCTTAGGAGGTTCTGCAAGCCCTGCTTGCTGGAGTTTCGTCTCAAGATTGCACTTGACATGTCTCTTTCTTCTGCGTCTGGTTTTCCTACTGCTCGCGTCTGTCCAACAGCGCTGTCTCTTCACCGAACTCGCACAGCTGAAACAGTAGCTCTTTGTGCTCTGCAGTGTTTTGTGTTCCTTTACGTCTTTCTCAGGTTCACAGTACTCCAACCAAGCACACCAGTAAGCACTCTTCCTATGAGCAGCAAGGTGCTTCCTTTCAGGTCCTCTTCTCCGCGCTGCCTGCTGAAAATATCAAGCGCGACCCACACGGCTCTCGCTCTTCTCTCAGAGACAGAATTTAGTCACGGCCCTCCTCCTCCTCCTCCTCCTCCTCTCCTCTCCTCCCTCTCTCCCTCGTTCCTGCATGTGGTTCTCATTGAGGGAGCTCAGGACGTAGTTCAACATCTTTTCCCCTCCCTTTCTCAGCTCTGTGAGGTCATGTGGCTGGCCCGAGGGGGAAATGTAAAATGATACCCTCCACCCCTTGCCACTAATCCACCCCCCCACCCCGAGCCCCTTCGGCACAACTCAATCTCACTCAATCTTTCTCTCGTTCTCTTGTTACAGAGGCAGGAGACCAACAGAAACTACCAAAACACTCCAAAGCAAAAATATACAGCATAAATTATAGCTTTTATTTTGCTTTGAACATGAACACAAGGTATAAATTAAAAACTACAAGAATTCAATGTCATTAAGATATGTAATTAAATTACAAAAATGTTCCACTTTAAATTCTAAAGAATTACAGTGACAGTGAAATTTAAATGAAGATTTTTAAAGTTGAATATTTGGGATACAACAACCAATAAAAACATAAAACAAGAAGTCTCTGCATTTTTTTTAATCATATTCCAATATACCAAAACGTATTGTGTAATGACACATAATCCACAGTGAATGGTGCAAGATGGGGCAGTGTTCTGAAACTTCTGGACTGCACTTCCGTTGTTGTCCTGGAACTTTCAAAAGACTTTGAAAACTGTCAGAGTGTCCTTGACAAAAAGCAACCCTCAAGCTATAATATGTATCTCAGCCCAAAAGCACTGTGTATCTCACACTTGTTAAAGCCAAAATTAGCAACTGTGGTAACTGTCAGGCCTGTTTTCATTACCGTGACAGAAACGTTCAAACATCAGTGCCCCCACTTAACTGTACATTATGTCTGTTTACGTTCAAAGTAAATAGGGTGTAAGTAAACCCAGGGCTGGATCTGGGTTGGCTGGAGAATTGTTGCAGCAGGTCCGGGTCATGGCCCTAGGGCCAAGAGAGCACAAGATAACGTATTCACCTCTAAGAAATGATAGTGGATATACTGATATACCGATTGTGCACACCAGTTCTTGTGAAACTCCACATCCCAGTAGTTTCTTCATTATTAACTTGCTACACAGTTGAGAGACATTTTGTTGGAAAGTTGTTTTGCTGACATCAACTCCAGCAGCAACTAGTTCAGTAAGTCCAGTGTGTTATGTGTTTATATATTTCAACCACAGACCACAAGAGCACACTCAGACTCCACAACACACCTCTTCTTACCCCCCACTGCACCCACATACAAACATTATTATTGCTGTTACCATGGCAAACAACACACCATTCAGCTCTGAAGTTCTGTTAGGCTCTTGACAATGACATGCCACACAATGGAAACTTGGAGGCTTCAATGTCCAGCCTAGATAAACAAGTCCATCCCTTCTTTTAATACATCTCAGCCACACAGAGAAAGGAGGAGCACTTGTAGACCTTAAGGAACACTGGAGCCTCCAACACAAAACTCTCTCTTCCCAAGGCCTTTAGCATTAGTCCTGTGGTGAGAGTGCCACGCTCAGTCGAAGTCCACATGGTATGATGAAGCAGAACAGAGATGACGTGAATGTGAGGTGGGGACTGTGGGTTAAAATATTTTCTCAGAAAACAATGCCGTATGTATGGTGTCACTTTTGGTGAGAGTAACTGAACCAATACAGTCTTAGCTGAAAGCTATAAGCCTTTCTGCTACAGAGCAGGATACACAGAACATAGTAAACATGAATTCTTCTGACAGTCCCAGTGGTTGCTAAAAACTCTTTATACCTCTATGTATGTGCAAAGTAGAAAGAGAAAGAGCAAGAGGTGGAGTTACAGAAAGAGAGAGAGGTGGAGTTACAGAAAGAGAGAGAGAGGTGGAGTTACAGAAAGTCACAAGGGACAAGAGTGGTAAAACAAGTGGTAAGTCCCTTCATGTCCCTTCTTGCACTCCACACGTCTTCCACAAACTTCAATTAATCTTGTCCAGTCCTGGCAAACTTGCATGAACAGGAAATTATCTCACCCTTCCTACAGAACTCAAGAGACAGCACATTTTACAGGAAATGACATCACTCCATGTACACAATCAAAGATGCTGGGGGTGGTCGTGTGGAATTACTGCAAATAAGAAAACTATAGCGATTGTGTACAACATATTGTACACCAACTATAAGCCAACAGACATCTTCACTGAAAACTGGCTTTATTACAGAAAGCTATTACTTATGAAATCTCTTAGAATCAACTCTTGCCACCACAGCTGCAGCAAACTGGCCTCCTCTGCCAAGGAACTCAATTACAAAGTATGTGCACGTGTAATTATGCTTAAGCAGTAGCTGTCTGCACTCAGAAGGGCAAATCAGGACACTCAAAGTGATGCAGAGAACTGAGGCAATATATAGTACAACAGTAAAAAAACAATACAAAAACAAAGTACATCATCATCAGATACCCTGCACACTCCAGCAACTGTCCTGCTTGTTGTCCTGCCGTTTTGTAAGAGGCAGCTTGACACCCAGGTCTGTAATGCATGACTCAGGAATGGCTTCTGCCCTTGGGAAGCCACCGACCTCCACATGTACACATTCAATCAGCAGACTGTGACGTTACAGCTCAGTCCTGTTTCCATTACAGACAACAATACTCTTACTTCCTGGCACCTCTCCTTCTCATCATATTGCATAATCAAACTTCAGTGCCCTGCATACTTGCTACAGTTGGGAGAAAATTTTTTGGACTAATCTGGAACTCTAGCTCATTTCTTATACTTCTTATCCTGAAATGCAATGTAAGCTAATACTCATTTAATGAACAATACACAAAACATTTTACAGTACTATACCTTGTGCAAGCATTTTAAACAATGATAGTCATTTATGAGCAAACTAGCTTATGTGAAGCTACGTCAATATAAGACATTGCACATGTTCAGTATGTCTTGCAGCTTAAGACTAATGGACCTGACATTCCATTATCCTGAGCACCCTTCAACTGAAGGTCAAGCTACAGGTTTTCTCAGTTGCACTGAGCATGTATGAACACGGGTCGGGTACCACTTCAACAAACTGGAGAAACATTCTTATGGGGTTCTGGCAGCAGCAGAAGGGCACCACTCTGGGGACACTTGGGGCATTTTTATGATTGTGCATTTTATGCACTGGTACAAAAAAAACATGTAGAGCAACATAAAATAAATGTTTTTTTGTTAAATAATCACATCATCAGTTGAGTAAAATTCCAACCCTAGGTTTGTGTAGGATGTAGGTAAGGTGCAGACCTCGATGTTGATGAACCCTACTGTGTATGTGTTAACATTGATGATATTGTTCTCAAAGTATGGAAAAGTGCAAATAAAATCACAGGGTAACAGGATGTATATGGTTCTGCCTTTTAGGACCCAGCTGCTCCAGTCATTTTGCTTCCACTCTTCACTTCATTCGTTCCACAGTAAATCTTTTAACCGGTCAAGATTTGAATTCTGAGATTTAAGTGCTTGCAAAATTTGTTAATCTAGCAAGTGGGTGATTCATTTATCCGTGTTTGGGTGATGTTTAGATAAAGAGACGATCACAGCTGAGTCCTCTTCACAGTCTCCCCACATTCTTTCCCCATTCTGCACCGTGGTTCTGCTCCGTGATTTGCGGTTTTGATACAGAGCAGCAATGGTGGGCTCTCTGACACAAATAAACCCCCACAAGCAGCCATCTCCTGCAATCCCTCCTCCCTCCCACTCTTGTTGGGCCTGCTGGGAATGTCATCACCTTCTCAGATCCTTCTCCACAGACAAGGTTGAATCGAGAAGGTCCTGCCTAGAGCAAAGAACCTCTCTCTGGGGGAGATCTCTCCACTCACCCCAGGCGAATATTAAGGCCTGCTTTCTTCAACCACGATGAAGCATTGTGCAAGCTTTTATATTTACAATCTCCACTCATATTGGTCTTTCTGAGCTTAATTTGGGTCTGAGAAATAATATTTACCCATAGTTAACAGCACATCAACTAGTTATAGTTAAGTTGTCATGGTTTTGCTGATACAAATGTTAAACATTTTGTTTGTGTTTGTTTATTCATACATTGTGAATATCACTGTAATTTGCAAACAAAGGTGATCAAATGGACACATGGGTTATGGTACCTTTTTAAAGCCTTTATACATTTTTCCATTGTAAAACAAGCACCACCATGATCTCAGTCATTGAGCATCCATAAATAACTTTCAAACAGGCTATATTTATGCTTTATAATAAAGGATCTTTCTGGAAGACTTGTGTTGCCATGGTTGAGTGCTGGCTCCTCTGGACATGCATGCAACCCATGACCCTGAACACCCCCCCTCCCCCCTCTGGTCTCAGTTCAGACACGAAAGAGAAATTTCTACTAGTGATAGAAAATAAATCCCATCATTCCACAAAGCTAAAGGTTGACCCATGACTCAACATGAGGAATGCAGAGTTCTTCACTCCCTCACACACTCTCTCACACATGGACATACAGTCTTGTTTTCCCTCACATACACACAACCAGTCCACTCTCAACTATCATACTCACTCTCTCTCTCTCTCTCTCTCTCTCTCTCTCACACACACACACAGTCATCACTTCCCACCTCCACATTTCATCACGGCCCACTAAGACAGAAAAACACAAGAACTTGGCAAAAATGTGGTTCCTTTGAAACTAATCCTTCACATACAGTCAGTGACAAAGTTAAACAAGGCAGGTGCAGTTCATGCCATAGAGCAGCATGTGTTGCATAGAAGAGTGAACCAGACTGAACTCATATATTATTATTGTATTGTATGTTATGATTCATAATCAACTGTAAATATAGCAGTAAGGTAATATGATCAACATTTCTGACAGATATAATGCTAAAGCACTAGAGATTAATTACAATTATGAAACTTATGAATACCAGTGACCTTCAACTTCAGCATAACAGCAAAGAATACCAACCCACACAGTTTTCTTACTTTCAGTTTTCTAATGGTTTATCAGAAGCATTTTGGACACTTTTCAGGATAAGTTCTGCCCTTAGAGCCCTGAACAACACCCATTTCTCTGTGAGGCCCTGCTTGTCACTTCAGTGCCACATTCCACACTCTGTCCATGTCTGTCTACACCTTTATGGGCCAGACACTAGACTGAAAAACAGAAACCATGTCATCAGTTCTAGCCATGGTCACACTAGAGGGTGCCAATATTACAGTCTCATTATCAGTTCGTTGCTATTCTGTTAAGTCCAAAGTTAACAAGTGACCTTGGACTAAACAGTAAATAAGATAAAGTGATCAATTCACATTCTGTCTGGAAACATTTCCAACAGGAGCATATGTTCTGACAGAAGGCTTTACAGCAGACTCACAATACCACGCTAAATGTGCGACGGTAATTCCTATTCATGCAGTTACCGTGGCGGTAATTGGCGCAACGCTGTCAATTTACCGCTGTGCTGGATTCGCCTTTGTGTTAGATGAAAGCAAATTATCATCGGCATGTAAATGAGACCATAACCGTGGAAGAAAGACGCCAAGCGACAGATGACTGTCTAACCATAGTCATAAGACCGACAGCAGACTGAAAACGGCCACTTGCATAAAAAATGTAAAAAGAAAAGTAAATAGTTAACCAAGACATAAACTCCATGGTTGCATTGAGTTGATGACTTTAGAGATTCTAAATCATGACTGAGCAGAATATTTTCTTAGGACAAAAGACATTCTGAGATTCTGCTCCAGCAAGTCACCTTCCTCTTCGCGTATTCCTGCAACAGCAAATGCATTTAAAAGAAGTTAGTCTATTAAGGTAAACTGGTGCGTCTTCCGAATTTTGTTGATGACTTTTGATGACCGTTGGACAGGAACTGGTATTTTGCGGAGCGGTGTTGCATTATGAATGGCAAACGTCATATGCAAATGAGTAGGAAATGGACAACACCATAATCAATATCATGCAAATAAAATACAGCTAGTGCATATATAATTGAGAAAACGTGTTAATGCGGCGCTTTAACATGCAAAAAAAAATTGTTCCATTATTTCTGCATGACATTCTTGATAAATTTCTGTACATAAATTCGACTTCCATTGATCACAGCTAGGTGGGACGACACTCGTTTTCCCACTGCTGCGCAGCAAATGCTTGCAGCTGTCCGATCGGTTTTGGATTCATCCAGAGCAGATTTCTTTTTACTGCCACCACCTAAAGCTTTACAACAGGTAAGCCACGCTTCTCTCGCTGCCAGGACAGTGCATTGGCGGGGAGCCCTGGGCACTGTGAGAGCCGAGCCCCAGAGGTCCTCAACGCCGCTGCGTTGTGGGGAAAGATACAACGCGCAGACACATTCCGAGTGGCTGAGATAACAATGCGGAGGTGATGCCGAGCTCCAGTAGCATAGACACGTGACTGACCTCCCGCGGGCGAGCGAGTGCAAAGAGGGCTGACGTCATTGGAAGTTTACGACACGTTTTTGTATGTTTGTGCTCTACACCAAGGACAAATTCCATGCGTAAAGAATATTCAATTTACTGAAAAAGCTAAATCACGGCTTTGTTTCTTTCAGAACCACATTTGGTTCCAGACATAAATAAGTGAATGAAGAAGGTTTAATAGTTATTCGTATTTACTTAGACATCCTTGAGCGTTGATTAGAAGCATAAATGTTTACAAGATCAGTCGAATGAGAAGCAGTCGACTTTACATGGATCCAAATCTGAGAAAAATGCTACAGAGAAAATATGTTTTTGCTCTTCCCCTGATTTGTAATCACAAAAATGTCTTTTCAAAGGCAAGCATTACAGGAAACAGGCCTATGGTTTGAAGAGGTGAAATTCAACAGTGAATTCCAGTGAAATTCCAGTGAATTTCAACAGCCGCAGAACCCCTCAACTGCTCCTCTGTTTGTGCTTGGCTACTTACACAAAAGAACTGCAGTGCCATTTACTCAGTTCAGCCTGAACACCATGTGATTTTCAGTCATATTGCAGATAAAATCAGTTCTTTCTCATCTGCTTTCTTGCTCTTTAGATGATGGTAAGGCACAAACGTATCGCACAGCATCAGCCAACTTGATTTTGTCTCCAGACTGAAGCTCAGTACTCGAGCCAAAACAAGAATTTGGACACCTCAACCCAAAACATCAAATGGCAGATTGTTTGGCCTCTTAGACACTAGGTTGATGCCCTTCAGAAAGATAGGACTATTCACATAAAGACTGGACTCTAGGGAGAACAAGAATTTCACTGTAATCTCAGTGTCAGTCCTTTCTCAAAACCATATAAAAAAAAATTTCTCCAGCATTTATTTTCCTTTAATGCCCCTGTATAAACCTCAACGCATATTTATAGACTTAGATATTTGGTGCTAAGTGCCAGAGGACTGTTTCTTTTCCTCCACTGTCACATTTTTGTGGGAGCCTATCAGAAATGTAGACAGGACTTAATGCTTTGCATGAGCCATGCCAGTGATATGCCAGATAAGATATGAACTTTCCAGGTGCTGTTGCTGAGAGGTGATACACAATCCTAACGAAAGAAAGCCAGAGACATTGAAGAAGATGGAGGTTTTAAACAAAAGTTTCCCCCTTTCAAAATAGTGCACATCTTAATAGTGGTGTTGTTAATATGTTTTTCGCAGAAGTTATTATATCAATATCAGTGCCATCTTGAAGCTATTAAGAAGAGAAGTAAACTGAGTGAGTTTAGGGAACACTGATCCAGATCAAATAACCTGAGTCAATACACCCTCTAGTGGCAAAATTAAGAACGAAGCGGGTCGCAGTTAATAAATAGTATAAGTCAATGGAACATTCAATATTGGACTCGGGCACTTGTAAAGCTGCTTTGAGACAACATCTGTTGTAAAAGGCGCTATCTAAATAAAACGGCTTTGATTTGATTTGATTTGAATAATACCTACATTCAGTATTCAATATCTGAGGGGGAAATAATTTCTTGAGTCTGTCACCTATTATATCCATAAGTAAAAGTTGATCACCACTAATGTACTGAGGCCCCAGACCACAACATAGACAAACAGGAAAAGTTTAATCTTTCTAAATTTACTTAAGTCTGTCATGCACTGAGAATGCTGACAAATGCTATGATCTCATGCAGCCTGGGAAATGGGGCTGTGCTGGGTATGGTTAATGCAGGTCACTTGTACACATCCTGTATAGTTTGCTTCATTAGTGATGATGGTGTCAAATTGCATGCTAAACAGACATTAGAAACGGGCACAGAATCCCTTGAGGAACCACCATATTGTTCTGGATACATTTTTGACTCATGTAACACATTACATGATGTGAAAAACCCATAAATGAACATTCATGGCTTTTTTGTCAATAACAATTGTGCATTACTGTTGTAGCACAAATACACGTATAAAACCCTTTGGGAATCAGCTAATTGTTTCCCCCCATTTTGTTTCCATTTAATACATGAATATTGGAATTGTTTGTCATATTTGAACTGTTTTGTGTTTTTTCTGATAAATCTGTTTGGGTTGTAAAAATAACTGCTTAGAACACCATTTTTAATTGCACACGAGTAATATTATAACATTGCCATAGTGTAAAGATGACATGCTGTATTACATGAAGCTTTTTCTCTGTGCTGCAGTACACCAGATGGTGGTAGGATTGACCTTCGCAGTGCATTAGCGAAGAACGTATTAGTCCACAGAGGCCGTCTAGGAGCCAATACAGCCTCTGCAGACAGCTGCTAGCAAATTTGCACAGCCTTTTCACCATAACTTATTCTTTAATAGAATATCTGCATTTGATTCAGGTCAAATGTACACCTCTGTACACTTGAACATATCAACCAGCACTAATATATTAAATCGATTTCACAGCACCTAATAAATGTTCAGAAAGTTTCTTCTTTCTGAAGTAAATAAGCTACATGCTATTGGTGTGCGTGCATGTGTATATGGGTGTGCTGGTCTGTAATGAATCAGAGCAGCTGTTTTTCTTTTCTGAGGCCTGTTTGCTCACACATTCTTACATCTGAATACAGCCCAGTGACTGCAGTAGGTCCTGACATTCACTGACATAATAATATGTTGGGCATTAACAGGCCTGCCAGGCACAAGCAAACCAGGTTTATTAGTGGCTGTTTTATTTCTGGGAAAACAGAACATCAATAGAAGGCACTGCATCATTCCCAAATGTGACACCTGGAGAAAATTCACTAAAAAGACAAACTCTTTTGTCCTGCTGATAGAAGTAATAAAAATATATATGGTAGTAATAATAATAATTGTTGTGGTGACAATTATGCTCTCCTAAGACAAGTATTTTCTAAAGGAATCCAAAAATTCACATTTAAATTTTTATCTAAATGAACTGGAAGTGAATACCCTTAAAAGAAATTGTAGCTTGTCTGTAGCCACGTTTTAAGGTTTAGCGCATCTCAGTGCAAGTCCTGTGCTCCTAACATAGCTTGGTATCTTCTTGCGTTTGGTGTTTTAGGGTCAGGAGATATACTTAGTAGGTCAGCTCATCTTGGTCTCGCATTTGAGCTCCTAGAGGTAACTTAAGAGTAGCAGATACAGGGCAAGTAGGCATGGGAGAGGCCATTAACTCCAGGCAGCACTCTCCATAAATGGAGGGACCAGGTGTCTGGGTCCAATCAAGGGAGACTTGCCATGACGAGACTGAAAGAGTGTCTGGATTGGTTTACACTTCTCTCAGTGGAAGGTTGAGTGTTTCTGGCACCAGGTTCAAACAGCTTCCTTGCAAAGGAAAAGGAGTTATGGAAACTTTGAATAGGATGGAAATGGCTATGAGTAGGATTTTTGTAAAATAATTTAAATGTGTTATGAAACTGAGAGCAATAGTTAAATGATGAAGCCAAAGATAGCTGTTAAATCTGATTAAATAAAGATCATTGCATGAGGGTGTGAAAAAATATTAATTTAGCACTAGAAATTACACATCAACACACTCCTTACACATGAAGTTATAAATAAACAGTCACAGGTCATATAGCTGCACGCTTTACCAGCTAATACAATTATACATAACCCTACAGGTCACACTGACTTCATGCATTTGCACCTCCTTACCTGCAATAAGATGAGAATGAACTAATTGGATTGCAATTTAGACTAAATGATACAATACCAATGTATTTCAACTTTCACCTTCAGGCAGAACTTTTCAGGACCTCTAAAAATAGCTCCACCTCATCCTTGTACAGTGAAATGAAGGCAAGGAATTGCTCATTCAATTCATACGCCAGGAGCAAGGAAGCACACCTTGTTTGGTACTGTGGGTTATTTGATTTACTAGAATCAAACAATAACTTGTATTTGAAATGTATTTCTCCTCCCCACCCAGTACTCATTTCATAGCCACATTTCAACCAGTCATAAAAAAAAGTTCCCATACAGAAATCAGCCAAAGAACCTCAAAAATAGACAGAGAATGTTGTGTGTATGGTAATCGGATTTACTATGTAACTGATAAGCTGCAGTTTGGACCAAAATAACACACACCATTATGTTTAAGGACTGTTTAGGAACTAAATAGAGAAGAATACAGACTTGTTCAGTGATGGATTGTAAAGACTGGCATTTGTCAGACAGAGAGGAGAAACAGAAGATGACACATGAATTTCATTGTTAGGAGTCTGTTTATCCATTCATGTCCAGTTTCCTAAGAGACTGAAAATGTTTAAAATCACATTCCCAGAAGTGAAGGTATAGCCCAACCATTACTAAAATATTCATACGCCTGGTGTTGCTATTGTATTTGTTTGTCCTGTATAGCTTTTCAGTAAATCTCCTAAACTAGGGTTAATAATATTCAGTCCAGTTTAACTCATTTACCAACACATATTAGTACTGTAGCTCATCAACCTACAGCAAAGCTATAATTGTTTTTTCAGTGTAAAAATTGGTTAGTTTCAACTATTTATAAACATGAGTAAAAAAAAATGGAAGACCCATACATTTTTTTACAGACTGAGCATTTAATACCATACAGCATGTTAACATAAAATGTGGAAAATGTCCAGGAAAGCCACCTTTATTGGAGCATAGGTGAGGGGTTACAGAAGAGTTGCCAGAGAAAAATGATAACCTATCAGAAAAATGCTTATTCATCTTAAGCCTCAGACTCAAACATCTTCTTCCTCCCATCCATGCCAGCCTTGTCCTCAATGTTCTTACGCCAGTCACCAACCTGCTCTGCAGACTAAAACAAAAGGTATAATAATCACATTAGTTGCTGCAACAAGCCAAAACAGATAAACTATTTTTTTTTAAAAATCGAAATGTTTACATGTGGTCAAAATGTGTCTTTCTACACACCTCCTCCTTGACCTCCTTCTTGACTTGTTTCAGGTTTGCTCTCAGATCCAGAGACACCTTGTGCTTGGAGCCCAGCAGAGCCTGAAGCATCTGATCAGCAGACATGCGCACTTTCCTCAGCACAGGCTTCTTGAACTTTCCCTTCAGGTCCACCACCTTAATTTTCAGGTCCTCAATCTGTAGGGTGATGGGTTAGAAATTAAGAGACCATTTCTTAAAACCCATGTATGCTGTATGCCAGTCATATGCATGTTTGTGATAGTCTTCACCTCCTTGTCTGACTTGGCAACCTTGGCTTCCATGTCATATCTTTCCTCATCAACCTTGTCAATGGACTGATGGAGCTTCTTGCACAGGTCCTAGGGTTCGAATAATATACAATGTTTAGATACATAAGGATCTTATAAGGTGAGAGAGTCGTACAAAAACGTCGCAACATTGTTTCAATGCAAATGTCGAAATGCAAGTGTAGACCAATGAATCAGACCTTCACTTAAATAGTTGAATCTTAACCTAACACTGTAGAATAGGGAAAGAGAACATAACACTAAAACTTGCATTCTGGGAGAATACTGAAGACCCAATAGGAGATTAGGAGGTGGATGGCTGTGAAAACTCATCACAGAGAAGCAGGGAAACATGCAGTAAATTAACTGGTAAGCAAGGAGTTATAGGTCTGCTCTTTCTCTCAGATGTCCATTATTGCCAAACCCTATTGATGACATTGCTCGGTCTGTGGTGTTTACTACTCGCTGATGTCTGTATGCTTCCATTGTTTTTACTATGATTTACTTGCAGCTCCTGTACAGATCCAGGCAGAGACAGGGTAGGGCAGTGCTCGCCCATGTAGCTCTCCTTATCAGTCACAAGCTGCTTGGCTTCAGCCTCCAGCATGCCGGCAGCTATAGAGAGCAAAAGGCTCTGTGGGGTAAAGAGACGGTGAAAGAGAAAGAGAGAAAGAGAGAGAGAGAGAGAGAGAGAGAGAGAGAGAGATGTGTATGAGTGGGACTTGAGAAATGTAAATGGGTGTACTTCATGCTGAAGGGAACTGTTAGCTATGGTAGTTTTGTTCTGTTTTTACCTTCAGGTGATACCGGCGGCTGGATGTCAACTTTTTCCTGTCAGTAAAATCACACGCATATATATATATATAAGCATACAATTAATAATACATATATAATTACATTTAAATATTTATAATTAAGAATATTATAATGTAGCTGTTTATTATCATGATGATGGTTATAATGATTGTTTTAGCAATCATTTATGCTTGATTATTTTTAACTTTTTTTGTTTGATTTTTTAAGTTAAAATTGTAATGCACTTTGGGGTGTACAACCTGTGTGAAATGTGCTCTACAAATGAAGGTATTATTATATTATTAATATTAATGGTGGTGGTGGTAGTAGTAGTAGTAATAATAATAATAATAATAATAATAATAATAATAATAACAGATGAATTGCAAGTTGAGTGCAGTGAAGTCACTTACTCTGACATCTTGGCAGTTTTTTATGTCCACACCCTGTTGACAGAATTAAGAGTCATCAGTAATGCTTTGCTAAACACTGTTAAAACTCCACACATCAAATATTACAGAGGTTCACTTTCTCAAACACTTGCTGTTCACAGGAGTCTCAATGGTCAGTTCAAATGTTTTACTATACAAGCCTTAACATACATCTTAGAAACTGAGTTAAATTTAGCCAAGCAGTCCCATATATCATCTTCTGTAACATGTAGCCTCTGCTTATTGCAAAGGTCTTCAAGTTCTGAAACTATTAATCAATATTGTTAAATATTTCTTGTTCAGAATATACAAAATAGTATAGTCCAGAAATGTAAACGAAATGTAAAACAAATTACCATAAGAATACACTGATAGTAAAAACTGAATAGAATAAGATATCTAATCAGTTTCTTTAAGAAAGTGTGCTTCTAACTAAAATGGAAAATAACAACAACAAATCTATAGCCCCAAACACAACCATTTCATTAAACCTGCGTCCAAAAGTGTAACAAAAACTTAGAAACAATCAACACAATTCAAATAATATAATCAGGGCTGTTAAGTCATTCACTGTATTACTACTTTATAGGCTGTGACATTTAAATATATTCACAATTGCTAGAAAAGCCAATAGAAATATCACATACCAGTTCCATTCATGCAGTATTGCAGGCACACACAGATGCCAAACATTTTTCAAAAGTGATAAATAATCATTTGATTTTCCTGGAAATTTACTTGCAAGTTGTACTTTCCATTGCATATATTAAACTAACTCTACTCTAGGAAAGTGAATGAAAAACAGCTGAGGCTCCCTGTGGACCCAGTGCCCCAAACTGTAATTAGGTTGCTTAAAAAAGACTAAGTAATAAAACATTTCCAGTTAAGTACTGTAGCACTATACTCTGTGTAGCACTGTACTCTGTGGCAACTCAAATTTCCCCTCAACTCCTCAAGAATATGTCAAACTCTGTGCAGGAGGAAAGACACTTACCATAGGTGCATTATTGCTTTATTCATAGAATTCATTTTTACATACCTTTGCATTGCTCCTTCAAACTCAAATACTTGCATTGAGTGTAATAAGTGTTTGCTAAGTGTCCTTGTTTGTCTCAGAGTTTACCAGAGAGATGCTCACCTATTCACGAGAACCAGGGCAGAACACACTTGGCGAAAGAACAGGAAAGACTGGCAAGCTCCAGTGAGAGGAAAAATCAAATAGGATATATATGGGAACCTCTGATGGCTCAGCACATCCCAGAAGTCCTGTTTATGGAAATGGATTCCAGCCTAGACCAATAGGCACTTGAGCCTGAAATACTTGCAGCCCAACCTCAGCAGACCTCATAAATTTCCTTCCCTTGAAGAGCTCTCAGATGAGGGCTCCTCCTTAACCTACAGTCAGAGAGAAAGAGGCAAGGTTCAATAGACTTGAATGAATCAAAACTATTTGTAAAGATAAAATCCAATTCTTTTTGCTTGTGTAGAAGTATAAATTGACTCATTAATCAATTCAGGTTAATTTCATGATTATAAGCTGCTTACCTGTCCATGTATTAAAGCTCGTAGCCATAGCGATGAACTAAAAAAGCTCCTAACACTTTTTTCAAAATGATTCAAAATAATGTTGGTGTGATTGCACGGAAAATCTACAGTATTAATGAGGGTGCAGGTATAGTGAGAAACAGTATGAAAATGAGAGAAGTAGAGTGAACCAAGGAATGAATAGAACGAATGCATCAGTGGGGAGTAAGGACTTTCTAGTGACCTCCAGTGGACAGGAGAGAGTTAATAAGAGCACAGACTGCTCCTCCCAAATATGTAGAATATCACACAAACCTAAAAGGCACCAAAATGTAGCCACATGAAAACAATAATACTCAAACAAAACAAACATGAGAGTAAAGATTTCTTCAAAATAACTCATTTAATTGTAGTGTAGTGAAATAATATAAATTTTTGCTTCAGAACATATATACTGCATGAAATATACGCAAATACCGGCATTGGTACCAGCATGAACAGTAACACTATTTCCAAAATATGAGACACTACACTGTCTTGGCAAGGATCTAGATGAAACAAATAATGAAATGTCTGAAAATTAGGCCTCGCCCTCAAACATCTTCTTCCTGCCATCCATGCCGGCCTTATCCTCAACGTTCTTACGCCAGTCACCCACTTCTGGCTATAGAGAAATAAACAGTGCAGATGATACATAACTGCATGTCGTGAAGATGATAATAAAAGATTTTTAAAAAATCTTAATAATAAAAGTACATTGAAAATGCTTTGTGCTGAATAGGAATGACCAACATTAATTAACTCACTGTATCTATCTGACATAAAGACGAACATAAGCATACCTCTTCCTTGACCTCCTTTTTCACTTGTTTCAGGTTTGCTCTCAGATCCAGAGACACCTTGTGCTTGGAGCCCAGCAGTGCCTGAAGCATCTGATCAGCAGACAGGCGCACTTTCCTTAGAGTGGGCTTCTTGAACTTGCCCTTCAGGTCAATCACCTTAATCTTCAGGTCCTCAATCTGCAGATACACAGCAACCCACAGTCAAACCATCTCAAACGGCTAAATCCAACCATCTTTTCCATATCTATAAACGCACATTAAATAATCAAAGTACCTCTTTATCTCCCTTATTTATTTTGGCCTCCAAATCATATCTCTCCTCATCAATCTTGTCAATGTTCTGATGCAGCTTTTTGCAGAACTCCTGCAGGAGACCATGTTAAATGACAGTCACTGCAATGTGAAAATGTTCGCTACTGTAAAACCATCATTCTAGTGTAGACTAGTGTAGGGGTCACTGAACACAGATTTCTGCATTTTTGAAAGGTTGAAAACCATGTTTATTTGGGAAGCATTTCAGTGCACCAATAATTCCACACAGCTCATAAATTGCGATCATGAAAATCAAATTTACACCTAATAAAATGTACACCTAATAAATTAAAAATAAAAAACGTTATGTACTATTTGGTTAGAAATGTTTTCCTGTTGGTAACCAAAATAGCTCTTTAAAACTAAATCGGCAAACTGATTTTTTCTAACCCTCCTCAAACACTACAAATTTACATTCACACTATTTCTTTCATGAAACCGATTTGTTCCTTGAGCAAAAGCGCAATGTCAGATCAACAGACAGAGACTGTCCTCTCCGAGGAGGCCACCTAATTCTCCGTGACCCTGCGTGACGATGGCTGCCCCACCTTGGCCAGGAGCCCATGAGCAGAGCACGGCGTACCTGCAGGTCCTGGGTTGAGTTGGGCAGTGACAGATCAGGACAGTGCTCTGACATGTATGCAGCCTTGTCAGACACAGACTGGGCAGCTTCCTTCTCCAGCAGACCCTTTGCTATGCTCAGCATCAAGCTCTGTGAGTGATTGAACACAATCTTGGTCAGCTGCCTCAGATGCTTGATTCCACTCACAGTACAGCCATCACTGAATCATTTGCAAATTAGTTACCCTTTTCCATTGATCACAAATTACATGTTTTGCTGAGGATTATAAATATATTGGTATCAACTTTTTTTTAAGAATCACATTGACTTCTTTCTTTACCTTGAGCTGATGCCTCCGGCTTGATGTCATCTTTTTCCTACATGAAACAAAGGTTAGAGAAGAGTATTCACATCTTAACAAAGGGTTCACATATATTAATTGACATATCATAGTCCATTAGCAGATTAAGAATAAAAAGTGTAATAAATAAAATACATACTCAGACATCTTGGTGGTTTCTTTTTATTCACTCCCTATATGCAACAAAAAAGAAAGGCTATTTTAATTTCCTGCTAACTGAATGGAACCTGGTCCTTTCGCTTGTGTTTCAGGACAGTATACTCAGAGAGTATAACTGTGTTTCAGGACAGTATACTGAGAGAGTATAACTGTGTTTCAGGACAGTATACTGAGAGAGTATAACTGTGTTTCAGGACAGTATACTGAGAGAATATAACTGTGTTTCAGGACAGTATACTGAGAGAGTATAACTATGTTTCAGGACAGTATACTGAGAGAATATAACTGTGTTTCAGGACAGTATACTGAGCAGGAGAGTAATTAAGTAATTTCCCCTCTATGGCCCAGTTTATGTTTTGACTTTATCTATGCAGTTCTTACCAGTGACTACACTGCAGTCCACTTTTGAGAGTGTACTTTTACAATCTTTTACAAGCAACAGCATTGAATAGTTCAGAAATGTAAGGGCTCATGAATGGTAAGTTAGGAGCCCACAATCATGCAGACTTCTTACAAGCAAACCCGCTCCATGCCAGGCAATTAAATACATGCTTCGGCCTGATATCTGATCTCTAGTTAATATCCACCATCAGCTTCTGGAACAATCTTTGGAGATGGCTACAGCAGTGAAAGTATGACACCCCACACCCACACCCTTACCACCAACTCCACCTTCATCACCATGGGCCGATATTAATCGAAATGGCACCCATCATATTCATAAGCATTTCTCTACGTTTTTAAGTCTAGAAAATATCTATATGGTGTCCACAGGGCTACAGCCAGACTGAACTGCATGTGCAAAATCTATCTGAATTCTTCTGGTTTTCTTTTATAGTTTTAACTCTGAACTCTTTTATCATGTGCAGTTTTCTACATTTCTCCTTGTGCCTTTCAGGTAACAAAACAATAGCTAATTCTTAGCCAGCCCTTGTCGTGTTAAATAACCATGCTGGTTATTTTCATTATTCAAGCCATTGCCTGTTCAGCGATGAAACAAAATGAGGATAATCATTCAGGTGCCTTATCATCTTGCAGAATACTCATAATACATTTAAGAGCAATCCTGTTCCTGGCTTGTACTATACAATCTAATTAAATAAATTAATTTGTTTTGAATATAGAAAAGTCTCCCAAACATTGAAAAAAATACGATCTAATATTTTCTCATTTTTAAAGTGTTTTATCAGGTGGCCAAAATACCCAGACATTAATTATTTCAAAAAAATCTGTTGCTCCCCCCCCAAAAAAATCATTCACACAGTTATTACCGTAAGAGAAAAGGAACAAGAAAACTAGTAAAAGGCCTGGATCTAAACAGTCCTGGATCTTAAAAGAAGTATTAGATCTCAGGAAGAGGCACTGTGTGGTACCTCATCCTCATGTCATGACACGGATCCCAGAACAAATGGTCCACATCAATGTGTGGCCACTCAGTCTTCCAAAGCAAAGCAGCACAAAAGCGCAAATCATCAAAAGTGGGTAGTGATTCTTAATCTCACCTAATCTGAGAAGTTGTGGCAGTGGTACGAGCTTGAGGGAGAAATGGTTCAGGGAGGTGAGCCACTCGCACCCAAATACTGACTTCTAACAGTTTATAAGGCTGGCATGGACCACCAACATAGAATACCATCCCCCAACCCCCCACCTGTTTATGGTATTGGTACCAAAGACATTAGTCTGCCAGGTCCCAGAAATATCACATCTACTTCATCTCATCTCTTCCAATTGCTTTACTTTAAATAGCCAATGTAGGGAAGAGCAAATTTCCAGATGACTGTATATATATATATATATGAATATACACTGGAAAATGTGAAAACACTGTAATGACTGGTTTTTGTTGGTTGGTTTGTTTTTGTTTTTTGTGTGCTTGTTTTGTTTTGTGCAGAAATACATTTTGTATTTTGGTAGCCTTTATTATCCTGCCTTAAATTCATTATGTATGACATTTAATCTTTTTTTTTTATTCACATTGTAAAGTTCTTTGATAATTATGCAAACCCACCATTGTAAGGACAATGTTTTAGTTTGTTTGTGTGTTTTGTTTTGGGGTTTTTTCTGTTTGTTTTTAAACAGTATAGAAATCTGTGTACTTTAGTTTTCTGCATTAAATTTTGTTTGGTAGGACACCAACACACATAAGGGAGCTCTTAAAATCTGAACACTTTGATCTAAATGTGATGTTCTGGGGAAAGCAAACAATTCTCTAAAAATAAATTTTAATAAAACTGAGACAGTTTTATGCAATTAGAATAAGAGAAGCTGATTACTGGCATCTGGTCCAGAGTGTGATGCTGGAGAGTCTCTTGCAAACTCTAGAGCACATAGTTTACCATGGCTCAACCACAGAGTACATCAGATGGATGCACTGCAGTTCCAGCCCACTGGACATTTGCTCATATTCATCTCCACTATGGTAAAGTTTGTACTCATCCCCACTGTGGTAAGACACAGACTAATCCCCATTATGGTAAGGTTCGTATTCATCCTCTCTGTGGTAAGACTCATACTAATCCCCATTATGTTAAGGTTCATATTCATCCCCTCTGTGGTAAGACTCGTACTAATCCCCATTATGTTAAAGTTCATTTCAGGACATTTCTGTGTGGGGAAGAAAAGGAAATAGAGGGATTGTGTGAGAAAGCAGGGAAAGCATAACGACTGTGTGCTCTATGTGACAGCTTTGAATTAAATTATCAAATGTTATTGTTTCTCCCTCTTAAAAGCTGAAAAGTATGATAAAGTAATAAAGTTTAGTGTGCAGTTGATAATGAATGTAAAGAATGATGGCTACAACATGGAAATGATGAGGGGAATATAGCCAAACTACAACATGGAAAAGATGAGGGGAATATAACTAAACTACTAAACTACAACATGGAAAAGACGAGGGGATTATAACTAAACTACAACATGGAAAAGATGAGGGGAATATAACTAAACTACAACATGGAAAAGATGAGGGGGATATAACTAAACTACAACATGGAAAAGACGAGGGGAATATAATTAAACTACAACATGGAAAAGACGAGGGGAATATAACTAAACTACAACACGGAAAAGACGAGAGGAATATAACTAAATTACAACATGGAAAAGATGAGGGGAATATAACCAAATTCTAATGACTACCCACATTATCAAAACCAAATAAGCCACTAGGATGTAGTTCTTTATGCCAGACGACTCGTTTACTAACCCTCAAAACTAGCACTTTGGACTATACAGGTTGTTGACTGCATTGTAAAAATATTTGATTCTTCTGTTCAAACACACTAATATGGTGTAGTGCGATGAGCAGTATAATACATTTGTGTGTTTGTGATACTGGTTTGTTGTCAATTTTCTCTACAGCTAAACAAGCCAGTCTCTTAAAGCCTGCTGTTTTCATGCATATTAGAAATGTCTAAGATGCAAAGATTTGGCATTAGTAGAAAAGTGTTTAATTTAAAAAAAACTGACCATGACAAATTTAATTTAAATTTAATTTACTAAGGTGAAACAATAAGGAAATGTTCCATGCCACGAAAAAGAGAGAAGATCATAGTGTATCATACCTGTAGTTACAGAGTTTGCCAACAGATGTCAGAGTATCTTCAGATATGGTCAGTCCTTCAAGCATCGTGGAATCATCTCTTCCCATATGTTAGAAACTTCTGTGTAGCAGCGCAAATATGCACTTATAAGACCAAATAGCTCCTGCATGTATACATTTGCTTAACTCCTATCTGCTTACATGGATTAGATGCTTTTATGGGACACATCTAAAAAGTGCTATATAAAAAAACATTGATTGATCTACAGTCAAATCTGAGCAAACGCCTCAGCACAGCATTATATTACCAGTAAAGAGAATATAACAGAGAAATTTGCATAATCAGGTAAAGAAAGAAAGAGAGACAGAGAAAAGACACTCACTCAAGAAAAGACTTACCAGATACTTTCTAAAATCTTGATTAACTGGGATATCTTCTCAAGTTCCCCAAATACTGGATTTATTAGTATCAATGTATTATAGCAGCTTTTTGGTAACACAGGAAACAGATCTAAGAAATCTATTTTAGTACATTCAGACTCTGCAATGGCTCATGCATGTTCCTAGCACTGAGCTGAGGAACCCCTGTCTTCTGTTTAACTGGCCATGAAATGCCAGGAATGCAATCAAGTCAGTCTCACAAACTGAGAAAAATTACAAGAATCAATTAAAATACTTTTGATATTTATTTTAGGTACCTTAACTTCATTCATGCTGGTACAATATTTGCTGTTGAGAGACAGAAATAAAACAAATTGCCTATTTGCTTTTAAACATATTGGCTTCAGTCAGAGATTTGATGGTCATATACAAAACAGTCATAGATTATAAAGCGCAGAGCATTATGCTCAAGAGGTTAAAGAGAAAGCGAACTGTACTGCCTGCTTTCTAGTTGAAAACAAAGCAGCTGCATTGTAAAACAAGTAAAGTCATTTAGGAGGTCTCAAACATCTTCTTCCTGCCATCCATGCCTGCTTTTTCATCAATATTCTTACGCCAGTCACCCACAGCTTCCTTGTCCTGCAAAGAAACAATGACCGGAAAAAAAAACAATAGTCCATAAAAACAATAGCAACAAAGTCCATAAGCAGCCTCAGCATTTTCATCTTGGGTGGATGGCATGATCTTGCTTTTCTTACCCACAGTAGACAAGTCAAACTGTACAAGTGGTACATGTGGAGAATCTTTTAAAAAATCTGTTAAAATGGTTTTATCTAGAATATCAAAATGGCATTATGTTCTGTCTTCAGCCCCAGTGGTCTGTTCTCACCTCTTCTTTGACTTCCTTTTTCACTTGTTTCAGGTTGGCTCTGAGGTCCAGGTTCACCTTGTGCTTGGAACCCAGCAGAGCCTGAAGCATCTGATCAGCAGACAGACGGACTTTCTTCAAAGCTGGTTTCTTGAACTTGCCCTGCAGGTCCTGAACTTTGATCTTCAGGTCCTCAATCTGTTCCATGCAAACAGATCACAGGAGGTACTAAAGTAATGCTTTGGGAGGAGGAGGGGAGAGGAGTGGTCATATTAAAAACAGAAACCATAAAAAATGCTATCACTGAGTAACAGTCTGTCATACCTCCTTGTTGGCCTTGCTCACTTTGGCCTCCATGTCATATCGGTCCTCATCTATTTTGTCAATCTTTGCTTGGAGCTTCTTGCAAACGTCCTGAAATCCATCATGGTATGTTTATCAGTAATGTACAGATGAGCTGCCTTTGCCAATATCTGAACAAATACTTATTCTATGTGAATATCTCATGCATGACAAATGAAGGCTTGTCTGAGTTGTTTGAGTCAGACAGTGTGTTCAGACAATACCAAAGGTGTTAATACAAAATAGACTCCTGCAAGGCACCTGAAGGTCAGCCATAGAGCCAGACAGGTCTGGTGCTGGGCAGCTTTCTTCCATATAAGTGTTCTTTGCTGCTTCAATTGCTACAACCTCAGCTTCCAGACGACCCTTGGCAATGGACAGCATCAAGCTCTGCCAAGCACATATAGAATGTTAAATTATAATGAGACACACACACACATTGGCATTAAAGTTACCAATGTAAGCAAATGGTGTCATATAACAATGAAGAAGAAAAAATGTAACCTTTAAATGATGCTTCCGACTCGATGACATCTTTTTCCTTTTCAATGTGTGAATTAAACAGAAAACACATTAGAAAACTGCACAGTATGTTGGGGAAAATGCAACGATACCAGTGGTGCAGAATATGTGACTGCAGTAAGACTGATATAAATTAGAAAAATGACATTAAATTTGTCGGAATGTGTGATGCAAAACTCTAAATAGAAATGTGTGATATTTGTTAAGGCTCATATTCCAACTAGGAAAAACCATTAGGATGACAACTTAGTCATCTAAACATCAAAGGGAGTTACACAGCTGACATGCTGATAGTCTATTTTTTTTTAATTGTCTAACTTTCAGTTGCATAGGCCACAGAGAGAACTTACTCAGACATCTTGGCTTCTTGTTTGCCTCAGGTCCTGTAAAAAAAAAAAAAAAGTGTTGCACTTCATTAGAATTCAAGAACACAGTGTTAAACAAGTAGTTGTGAAGGTAAATAGGATAAATTCTGTTGAGAAAGACTGTTCAAACAGCAATACACATGTACCTTAACCCTAACCCTATGCATTGAGGGTTTTTTTCCCCATTTTTTTCAGCCAAATTCAGCCAATATTCTCTTGAGGGATTAATATGACAGCAGAAAATCTCTCTCTC
>JAOYMR010000006.1:1106534-1146319 GCA_025802075.1 Tenebrosternarchus preto
AATGTGTTTGTGTGTATTCTTGAAGTAACTTTCATTATAAAATCATTCACAATTACCTTACCATTTTCTTTGGAGTGGATCTTCTTATCCAGCAGATTAAGTGCAATAACATCTTCGGTCCATTTTTCCACGTTTTCCATTTTCTGCTTTCTGTTGATGACACCACACGAGTTACAAATTTTCCCTTTCTTACACATATACTGCATGCAGTTGAAAGCAACGTCAGAGAGAAACGCGATCTCTCTCCTTCTCTCTCTGCATTCACAATAACTTGATGGCAAGAAAGGGGAAACACCCCCGCAATATTGCATTCCATGACTTAGCTATAGGGAAACACGAAAGTGTAAGCAGAAACATTATCTAGACGGCCCTGATACTCGTCGATTTACAAGTAACCGTCAAGTAATTATCGATTGTGTACGTGTCGCAAATTGTGATATATTGGCTCAGGGAATCATTTGTAGCTATCACTGCGGATCGCAACGGAGGTGTCTGGATAGCACCTTTATCAAGTGGTCGGTTTCTGGCAGGCAAGCTGCCATTATTTCCTTAACAATCATGCAAATATTCCAATAAACGCAGCGAAACGACCGCAGAACAGCATAAGAAACCCACGTGAAGAAAGCTACGACACATCCGTTTCTAGATATGACATTAAAGTAAGGATTATAGGAAACAAACCCCAGCCATTCACTCAGCCTTTGCAGCGCTCAGCTGAATGAAGCTCACGTGCACAACTGACCTCATACAAGCGACAAACAAGTCCGACGGTAAATGTAGTCCAGACTTGGTTGCACAATAACTTTAACTGAGCGTGCTATTCTGTCTGCGTATTGACTGAAATGCTAAATAAAACAATAAAATACAGCGTATCATTTCAGATACAGAACGTTTTTTTTTTACTAATTTGAAGTGGACAACTAAAATTTTGAGTGAACAGTATTGCAGTACTGAAAAAATTACGTCAGTTGTACTTTTAAGAGCTCAGTAAAGTCATTTTTATAATCTATTACTTTTGTGTGAAAGAGTGAAAAAAGAAAACAAAAGAAAATTAGATTACAAACTTTCACTTACATCATGCTGCTTGTGGGTGTTAATACTCTCAGACGACTGAATGAGTACATCTTATCAGTGGTCTGGACAATCCGTCAATGCAATCACTTCTGTGATATCTCCTATCGCTGTGTTTTAATTGGACTGTTTCTACGCTCTTCGCATTTCCAGGAAACGCTGGCTGACAGTGAAGTCAAGCTCTGATGCACAAACTCTAGTCATTATGTAAACCTGTTTATTCATGAAATAATTCTAGTAGTTCTGTATGGCTTTTATTGTTGTGATGTAATATTGCCTAAAATAATGTGAATATTTTATTGCGAAACAAAATAAATGGATTTAATAAGAGAAATATTTATTCTATAATTTTAGCATGCATTTTAATCTTTTTAACTTGAACATAATAATAATAATAATAATAATAATAATAATAATAATAATAATAATAATAATAATGGGTATATTTAATATATAAGAAAATTTTATATCTAAGTAAAAATGGTGTTAATGAGCCTCACAGTGTTAATGAGCCTTACATTATGAAGATGAATATGTAGCCCAACACTGGTTGAGTGGTATAATGCTCCAATTAACATTTCACAGAGATGGCCCTTGCTCCCTGCCATTCATCTGCAGACAAGATGTGAATCTCTTACGAATGCCACTTATAAGCCTTGGCACAATGAGGACTACACACACACACACACATACAAACAATGAGCCAAGTTTGAAATTACCAGCATGTAAATAGAAAGAATTACTTCATAAATGTTAAAACACTTGTGGGTGCTTTTTATTAAAGAAAAAAAAGGAAAGGGAAAAAAGATTAATTAAGGTGCACAACAGTATTGATGAAAATGTTTCCCCTTAATCTACACAGCAAATACATTACCAATTTAGGCAATGAACTAAATTCAGGATATAAATGAAGCCAATTATTAAGTATTTGTTCATAGATTATTGTATTTCCTTTCCTTGATTGCTTAAATTGAAGTCAAACAGCCAAATTGTTCATCAATGCCTGGAAGAGGCGCAGCTGGGCTCTGGTCAGATATCCTGTTAGTACAGTACCTCTGAGCCCTGAGCACATATCAGTAATATCACTCTGTGAAGATCACAGCTGTGCCTTGTTCACACCAGGAGCTGGGGAAGGTCGAAAGGTCATGCCTGCTGGAAGGCTACAGGCTGCCCTTTATCGGAGAGATGACCCAGTTTCGCTTGGTTTGTGGATTCTCTGTAATAAAACTTAACTATTTAAAACAGAAAACTCTTATACATAGAATCAGACAAGTTCTGGTTGCTAATAATGTCTACTTCACCTAAAATTCTTTATAATCTAGGACTAGGTTTTATCTATGTCTAGAAAATTATATATTATTATAGATTATAGATTATTATAGATATTATATATCAATGCTAATGGTTAATATTGCTTATGAAAAGACCATACTAAAAATTGCCCAGGAACTTGGAAATAAGTCATTGTTTAAAAAACATAAAAAAACCCCTTTGAATTACTTTAATGTATTATTAAAGTGAAAAAGTCTATATGTATGCTAACATTTGTGTAAGAAAAATAGCAAAGATGTGAGTACATAATTCTCAGTAAGATGTCTTATCTTTTGTAGCACTGCAGCTAAACACAGATCATATGAAACTTCATTAAAGTGGCCCAATAAAAGCAGGCCTGTGCTGACACTGTGCATACATGCTATTATCTATTATTACCACTAGCAAGATGAATTTGTGTGTGTGTGTGTGCACTGTCACTAGAGAAACCAACATATTTGTGTGCATTAGTAGCATCAACTGCATGGTAACAGAGAGGCAGCGGTTGTGTATGTGAATAGGATTTTATAAGGTGATTGATTTTTTTTTTAAATTACAATCAAAATATCTGTATTAATATAGGTGATATAACAATGTAAAATAATACTTACACATCATGGTATGAAGGCTGTTGTAAAAAGTCTAAAAACTAAATATCATAACATTTGTGCAAAGGCTTACTTTTTTATATTTATAAGGATATACATACAACTGAAATATGTCTGAACATTATTTATAGAAATGTATAAAACAATTTTGGAATTCAAAAAATCCTTCTACAGTAATACCAAACTATGTTGGTCCTTTTAACATTATATTGAATTGTCATTGCACACTAATTTAAACTATTTATTTCTTCCTTTTGACATATACGATAAATAAATTGCACAATCACAATAAAAGAAACTTTGCAAAACAGCAGTAGTGACCACGTCTTCAGAATGTCATATTGGTGAAAGGGATTCTTAGTGTGTGTTTCAAGGCCAGGGTCGAGTCCACCTGTTCAGCCGACAGTAGCGTGTGCCACTGGGCTACTGGCCTGCGTGGGTTCGACAGCATGTCTGCCCAGTGCCGCAGCTGGTTCCCTGTGGCATTGCAGCCCAGGAAGATCTTCCCAATGGCATCATTTCTGCTCATTTTGTCATGGTCCCACACTGAGATCACCAGCTGTACTCTCTGTGCAGACAGGGTTCATGTCACACTGCAGTTATTGCTAATCGCAACAAAAACTGAACATGGTTTATTTTTATTTCGAATGGGAAATGTATCTTAAACTAACAAAAACCAAACCAAATAAAACCAGTATAGCCAAATAAACAGAGCTTTTTAATAACCATTTGATTTACCTGAATTTGATCAAACGACACATCAAAAGTAAATGATTCATTGAAGTAAGGATTCAGAGTTTGCTTCTTCACAGATGTCTTCTTTTTCTTCCACTTCTTCTGGTCCAGAATTAACTGGACTTTAACATATGGATCTACAGTATGTTTAATATCATTGAGTCATATACTGTATGTCGATGAATTTTAGAGTAATCATTACATTGAATTACGATTATTAAGACTGGGTCAACTGATCACTTAGTAAAAAAATGGCAAAACTAACCAGAAGATTCTCCATGGTCCATTTTCTTTAGGTTTTTGGCCTCGAGGATTACCACAGTGATCTTACTTGCAGTAGGTACATAGCGTAGAGAAAAGCAGATATCCCCCAAATGTTCTTGCTGTGAAGGTGTACAATTTGCTTTATTCAAAAACATTCATTTTCTTTTGACGGTGCTAGTTGTGATCTCAAACAATAATCTTAACATTAGACAAGTTATTATCCCTTCCAACTAATGCATTAGGGAAATGCCACTGTAAAGGTCTAACGGTAATGTGAAAATAATATTCACCTATTATATATATATAATTACCATTCATATCCTATTGTTTATAAGTGCGATTGCAGTAATCGTGCTATGGCTGTCCTCACTAGAGTGTTCGGTATTACTTTGATGAACTTTCAGCTAAGGCAGGTGCACTTCTATTTCATACATGACCAAGATGTTAAGGGTCTTCCATAACATATTTATCCTTTAAAACTAAATAGTGATGGGAAAGAAGATTATATAAATGTACAGAAGCGCAGTATGTCTGTACTACTGAGCGAAGGCTAATGTACCTGATGTTTTGATGGCTCGCTCAGGTCTCTCCACTCCTCAATCACGTGATTCCAGTCCACAGAGGAGAGCTGCAACCTTAACTCACCAATTATGTCATGTTTGGAGAATCTGTTGAAGTCGTACACCTGTATCACAAGGGTGGAGTCACTGAGCTCCTTCTGAAGAATCTAAACACAGACACACGGGATAAATCATTGTTATGCAACAGATCATAAGCAATGTCCCATGTTAAAATGTAAACATTCAAGGACTTGTACATTAGCCTGTTTCTACTTTTCCGATCAATGCATATTAACTGTGAAATATGCAGAATATAGTGAAAAAAATATTTTATCAATGGCAGTAGCACATATTAAGTGCCTGTGAAAACTTGAAAAACTGCGTTCCAGGAGGGAATCTTGTTTTATGATTTCACATTGACCTCCTGAGACACTTCTCAGACCTATATAAGACACTGCTCAGTGGTTCACACACCCGCATCCGTGTTTTTTGGCTAAGAAACATAGTGAAATACAGTGAGCCCTCTGCCTCACCATATGCTTGTACTGTAGACAACAAACAAACAAAACAAAACAAAACAAAGAAAGAAACAAACAAAAACACGCTGTGCTGGGATCTGTATAATGCACTGAAATGTTAGAGGGATTGTCATTACATTATCGAGTAAATACATTTTTATCACGTAGAGAGGTAAGTCATGCTTTGGTTGAGTCGCCTTCAGAGAAATAGACGTAGGGCTGCTCATCTACCTCACTCAACCATGTTAATTAGCGAGTAGTGACCTGTAAATTCATGAAAATACTGGACACAGCTGCAAATCGTTATGACAATTTGTTTATTTATTTATTTACAACATTCTTCTTATTATATTTGAAAAAATCACCAATACCATCACGGTACAAAGAACCAAAGGAAGACTTACTTTTAGAATTTCAGAAGCTACAGTATCAAGAAGTTACATCTCTGGCAAAATGCTAATACCATAACGCCTCTCCAGACACGAGTTTGACACTTGCTCTGGCAAAATACCATCTATCTCTCTCTCAATAAAAAAAGAAATGTAATATTATGTCATCACAATTTGCCGATTGATCCTGATACTTATAGTTCACTTTCTGGCTGCATACACTACCGCCCGAGATAACAACCACCACGCGGTTCACGTTTGCTAACAACTAGTTAACGCTGTACTTGGTAACCCGTATAAAAGTTTTGGACTTATTTATTGTCACCATGTCTTTACTCAGAGCTATGCAGACAGCTCTTCCCCAACATTATGAGACAGGTGATCTGTAAAAAATAATCCTATTTCCATTTTCAAAAAATCCACCACGCCCGAATCAAAACAACCAATCAGATCTGGTGATGAGTACTTGACAGTCAATCACTGCTCGTGCACGCGCATGCTTTAGCTCCAAAAGGCACATAAACAATCGTCTAATGAAAGCGTATCCATGCATCAGTTGCCAATATGGACTTACACGACAAAGCCAAATAAACAAAAGGTGACAAATGAACAAAAGCAAGTTTTGAAAAGAAAGAATTAGACCGAGCCCGAGATGAAACAAGGATAAACAAGAAGCGGCTTTTCAGAGATGGAATGAGCTAGGGCCTGAAAAGATTTAAAACGATGCTGAGATAGCCACGTTTCAGCATGGCAGGTGGCTATTCACCCTTTGTTTGATTTATTAAGCTAAGATATTTCTGATGATTACAGTAACACTCCGTAGCACGTTTCTCACTTTACTTTGATACGACGTCAAGGCGGCTAGTTAGCATTGTTTTATTTGAAAGTTGCTGAAAATGTGAAGTGCCCAGGCGGTCGTATTTTGATATTTGTGTCTTCTCGTATTTACTGCTTTTTTCCAGTATTTTCTATTCGTTATCAAGTAAACATTTAAACACTGAAATAAGAGCTAAGTCTTTACTGAGTAGATACCGATGGATATTACTTTTCATTTCTAAAAGATTTATTGCAGCTTGTTTGTTGGCCAGCAATTTTGATAATTTATGACGTGCACGGCGGCCTCCTTTGCGCGGAAGGCTTTTGTAGGCGGGGCTGGAGCGCTGTAAGGAGGGAGGGACGGGGCCTGGAAGTTTAGAATTTAAGTCTACTCAGGCCTATAGCGTTTTCAGTTTTAAATAAAGTATTATTTACAGCCTACCTCATCGCTTGAAAGTGAAGTCATGGTAACTTTGGTAATGCTAGAAAACTGTAATTTCACTCCACTGGACACCCTAGATCTTAGAGGCGTGATTTGTGTTCGTGGGCAGGAATGAATTGTGGATGCAAAAAAGTACTGTTGTGTTCACCTATTTATCCACTAGAGGCAGTGTTTCTTTTACTCTTAACTGATGCACATTTTAAAATTGTCAAACAGAAAACATAATGGAATTATAGTAAAACATAATACCATATTTCTTACTACAGCATCATACTTGCTTCCTATCATTTCCAAAAGGCCTTGAATTACTACCAACCTACCTGATATTTAAATTGTTCGTTGAATACTGGATTCAGAGTTTTTCTGAACACTTTGGTCTCATAGGTTTTGGATTTGTTGGGAAGGATGTAAACTTTGACATAAGGGTCTGATGTTCCTCCATGGTCCATAGCTTTTAACTCTGCAGCTTCCTTCACACCAACAGTCATCTAAAAGAACAGCCAGCCATAGCAGTCAGATGCAGTAAAGGTGCATGACTAATAAATGTGGAATTGTTAGGTACAGTGTGAAACTTGTATTGATTTTTAAGAACCTCTTTAGGGACAAGTGTGCCTGAACAAGAATGAATGAGTTATAAAATAATGTGAAGCAAGTGAAAATGCTCTAGGTTCTAGGTTAAAATGAAGCATATTAATTCCCAAATAAATAAGTGGATTAAGTGAACCTCTGAGCAGGCTGGGTTGTACTCTAGAGAGTAGAGCAGTTTTCCTCTTCTCTGGTCAACTGATCCATACTCTGCATCCCCTGCCTCAGGCTGTACCTGTCAATCAAATTGGTTATCCAATTAGTAAATGCCACACCTCTAAACCAGCCAATGTACAATAACATACAGCAAAAATGTCTGTTCTCTCACCAGTGCCGTGGTAGTACTCCCATTAATCCCTTTCAGGCTAATCTTCTGATCTGGATTCTTTTTCTTCTTCTTCCCTTTGCAGCAGCACTTTACACAGCAGCACACCACACAGATTAAGATCACCAGGAGGATGGCAGCAATTATAGCATAGATGGCCCATCTTGGCACTGTGAGAGGGGTTTATAAAAGACAGGTTTGTCCCCAATCTTGTACAAGAAGAAAGGCAAAGCTGGTGTAGCTGTAGCCAGCACTATGACACACATCTGAAGCATTAAGCAAGAGCGCAGCCAGCAGGATTAAAGTGAGATATACTTGTAACAAGTGAAAAGTGAGAGGTAAGAAATGTGCACTGGGAGTGGAATTGGATCTGCTCTATGGAACAGGTGCCTCAGCAGTTCTCCATCCTGGGAGAAGGAGTAAGGAGAGCGAGAGATTGAGGCCTGGAGTGATGACGGCTTGGGAATACTCACGTGGAATCTTGTCCAGTAGAGAGGACAGAAACCCAGGGGGCGCAGTGGTGGAGTTTGTAGTTAGTCTGGTGAAATTAACCGTGAGTGAAGTTGGAGTAACGGCAACTGATGTTGGAATTACAAAGCTTGAAGTTATGGTAATTGAAGTTAGGATTGCACTGATTGAAGAATTATCGTTTGTGCTATTTAAAGTAGAATTGGAAACCATGGTTCTGTTGGTGGTCATGGTGGTCGAAGGTTCACTGTGAATACACACAGATAGGAAGCATGTAGTGGAGTCTTCAGCTGTTGGAAGAAATGTTGTTCAATATCGCTCTCTGTTGGTTAGAATGATAACTACATGTCTGAATAAGTACAAACATCCTTTGATTCAATTCTTAAGGGAAGCAGTACTTTAAAAGGGACATTGAATGAAATCTAAATTAACCATATATATAGAATGAACCATATAAATAAATAGAACTCCCTAAATGATCCAAATATATAATATTTTTGCAATAACTTGCATGCTTTGACAGAGTGTACCTTTAGCCACCACCATAGTTAAACAACTGCAAGAAATGTTGACAACTGGAGCAATGAAACAGGGTGTGCTTCAAAGTGCAGAGATAACATTCTTTTTGTATGAAACATCATTACTAAATTGAGCAATGCTATGGTGACGAGGTAAAAACACTTACTGTAAATATTCAACATTTACATATGGACAGCAAGGAAACTTGGTATATAATCTTATACAGTAGATGGTGTTGCCATTCTAAATAAGAATAGTTATGATCAGGAATAACTATTATGATCAGGAATAACTATAGTTATGATCAGATTTTCTCATTTCTCTAAGGAGAAAATCTCATTATTTTGCCATAATTTTTCCTAACAAACTAAAACCTACACTTCTAACAGCCTATCAAAACACTGGTGTTCTACGACAGCAAAACTACCACGCAAACAACGAAGAAGCCTATATAGCAATGATGGAATTCGGATACATAATACAGCAACTTCAGTACTTAATATAACACTCACTGTTGCAGAAATCTTAGCAATTGTAGCTGGGATCTTTAGTTGTGGTGATGGCTCCCAAGTTAAAAGACTGTGCTATTTATTGCGTTTCAGGGAATCTACGCTTCCACAACAGCTAATGGAGAAGGGAAGGAAGTTACTTCCCATTGCAAAAGCTTATCAACTCAAAGAAGAAGAAAAACTGCTTTGCTCAGAGGTGGTAGCATTTTCCATATTTCAGTCTTGACAAATAAGGCATATTAAGGTGTCTTGCGATAAGCATATTCCAGCATAACTACAGGATGTGCAAAATAGCCTTGATTTTGTTTACTCTCAGGAAAATGAAATGTTTTTTAACCATTTATTTATTGGTAATGTATGCTACTGGTAATGGTCATCAGCAAATCCATTAATTTTAAAACTGAGAGAAATATATCTTATTGTAAAATAATACTGTTTTGCAGTAATAGCAATATAATGGACATAAAACATACCTTTTAAAGGGACCTATATTTCCTTTTTCATGTGTTTGATTTCATTGGGGACAAGGCAGTTGATTTGTAGGTGTCAGTCTTCATATGCCACTCTCGTCTGTAACAGAATTGTTAAGCAATACCATTGGAGGCAGCTACTTTACGAATGTGCTCAACATGGAGTTACCTGCCACACCTCATCTGCACACAGTGTGTGCCAAAGGAAGAGGTGCAAGTCAAAGTATGTGATGTGAAGTGTTTCGGGGGGGAAGAAAAAGCAGTATAGATAAGGTGACAAATAATATAGCTGGAAACATACAGACGTAAGAATTGTGCAGATAATGTAGTTGGAAAAATGCAGCCTTCTACTTCAGAATAATATCAGAAATGTTGCTTTAACAGCACGTCACTGTGTTGATGATAAATAAACCACATATGTATTTACATTTGAGGTGGAAATAATGACAGAAACCAGTTCTGTGTAAATATTGTATGTTTAGAAATGAACCCATATATCCCTTGGCTTTATAGGGCCTTCATCTGATTCAGAATAAAAGTTTTAAAAAGTAAATGATTAAGCAGTAAATTGAAGAACACGGATTGAAGTGTTCTTCAAAGCATGACGTTTATTGCATTTAGCAGATGTTCTTTTCCCGCGTAACTTACAAAAGTGCCTCGTCATCTACTCATAGAATGTTTCCTACCCAGTATGACAAATTAGAGAGTAAGATATCATTTAATCAGGATAACGCTGGATACAGGAGTCAGTTCTGATTCCTAGAAAGAATTACAAAATAAGCATAAGTGCAATGCTAAACAATACGTGCTAGAAAGTACAAATAATCAATAGTAGTGCAAAATGAGATTTCCATATGTGCAAGATTGGTGGTCGTTTAAAATACTCCACAAATAGATGAGCCTTCAGTCTGCGGTAGAAAATGATAAGGGACTCTGCTGTTTGGACAGTTAGTGGAAGTTTGCTCCACCATCTGGGAGTCAGGACAGAGAAGAGCCTTGATGCCTGTCTTCCACAAGACTTGAAGCACTGAGCCATACTTGAAATTCCAAGTGCTCAAGGTATGGATTGGACTTTAACTGCTGTCATCATATAAGGAGGGCTCATTATTGGCTTTAAAGGGAAGCGACTTCTGGAAAGCAGTTAAGGAAATGCTGCAGTGGAGTATCACGTGAATTTTGGATGATTGAAGATGGGCCGTACTGCTGTGTTCTGGATCGTTTGTTCAGGTCTGATGGCATGTAAAGGAAGACTAGCCAGTTGCAAACGGTGAGGTCATGGTGATGGTCGGAAACTCATTCTTGCTGGAGTTAAGCCTCAAGCAAGAGTTTAATTTTGGTAATTCTGCTAGACTTATAATGAAGACACCTTGTGCATCCTGTTAATTTTTTTATTACTTGCCACATTTGCTGTGTTTCACTTTTTTTGACTCCCTGATTAATAGTTGGCCTTATAGCTGATATCTAAACAGCTGTCGTGAGCATCCTTTTATTTTTTGTTTTATATGTAATTATACTTGAATTGAAAATTCTGTAGTGCAAGTAGAATAAGATGCTAGAACATCAAGGTAATCGGTTGAAAACTAAGCCGTCAGCCAAATGCTGATAATGAAATGAAAATCATGAAGGCCACTTTATATTTAATGTATGTTTAGCTATGTAGTTACACATCATCGTCCTTAGTAGTATGAAATGTGAATCTATTACCCAATACCATGTCATCGGTATTATCAAAGTGGCATGACCTCTGAGAATTTCTTTTCTCGTACTTGGTCTTAACTTGAATAATAATATGTTGCTATTAATTATACTAATAAATGTAACTATATACCTAACTATATAGACAAGTCCTTCTGGATAAGCGCATCCACCACATACTTGAAATGAGAATTAAACTACTAGCTATCTACTTACAATCGTGCACTCTGGCTAGCTAAAGTCTTGAGTGAGTCAAACGAAATGAGGTTACACGTGGGTTCAGTATTATCTAGAGAGCTAGTTTAGCTACTCCATTGCAAGCAACAATGCAAGAATCAACACTCGTAGGAATATGCGATGGCGCTGTTGATGGGAAGAAAGGTGGCACATTTTATTACACAAATAAAATTGGAGGCAAACCGGTAAGGAAGATCTACTTTGTGTAAGTAGCTAACTCGCTAGTTGTTTTGTCAAAAGTGCATAAATGTTGCTAGCTAACGTTATTTGTTAGCACGCAACTAGCAACACTTCCTTTGTTGGTTTGGCTAACTAGCTACGTATAGTATATAAGGCAAACTACAAGTTTATCTTGGTATCGAAAATGACTTTTAATCGTTAGCTTGACACGTTATCACAATTAAGCTACACTGCTAAATGGCTAGCTTATTTACATGACTGAAGCTAGCTAGGTTAGCTAACTGCCTAATCAGTTTGCTAACTTAGCTTAGCTAGTTGGCTAACTTGGCTCGAATACACGCAGCTCTTTTCAGCTCAACGAAAAACATTTCATCAAGTCAGTTAAAGTTACGGAAACAACTATCTAGAGCCATTAGAAAAAAGGCTCATTTTCAGTGAAACTCGTGTGGTGATGTCCCTTAATATGGCAGAAGAAAGATCTGTGAAATGCGTAAAGGGTCTGGCTACGGATCAGAAGTTTTGGGGCTCGACTCTTGGTTGCCGCAAATTTTTATACATACTATAAAAGTTATGACGAGATGATATCGTATATAAAACAAGCATGCTGCACACTTCGGTTACGCTATCGGGGGACAAAGAAATTATTTGTATGGCCATTTTTATTCTCATGTATGCTGTTTGTTTTAGGACCTGATTCCTGGTATACTTGACCGGTGTAATCAGTGCATTCTGTGTGATGGGATCCTCTGTCATGTTGCTCAAATCTACTGCCCTCTTGGAGAATCTCCGTATCACCGCACCATGAATGTATTTGCATGTATTAATCCACAATGTTATGGCAAGACAGAGAGGTAAATGAGCACCTGCACGTTTAACTGAAACATTAGAAAATATTACATTGTTTCACAATATTTATTCTGTTTAGTATCTCCTGTGCCTAGCTGGAAGGTCCTGCGTACACAGTGTTTGGAGTCTGACATGAAACAACCATCAGAATGTCAGGACGCCAGTAATCTGCAGGATAAGCAAGTGCCAATGTCTACTACAGAATGGTGCGATGAAGCTGATGACTGGGGAATGGAGCCTGAAAATCATGGACCTGAATGCTGCACACGGACTCCTCCATTCACAGCTCAGTCAGCAGCAGACAGTGCTACAGCTGGACTGGATGTCAGCAGCAGACTCGAAGGCCTTTGCATAAATGGCCCAGGAAGCAATGAATCCGCTACATCACCCTCATCTGTGCCTACTTTTCAGCCCTTCTACATCAGTGTGGTAGAGGAGATGGACCTTGTTGCTCATAAGGACCTAGAGCATGCTAACAGGCTGCTGAGGGAGTATGAAGAAAGAGAGGGCATGACTATCGGAGAGAATATAAGGTGAGTACAATCTTTAACTCAATCATGTTTTTTTTTTTTTGTAGTAAGACAACAGTATATAGTTAGGAATTGTTCACATTTTAAATGTTTTTTAAATTTGCCTGTAAAAATGGGCTGAAAATTCATGAATGTTAAATTGGTTTTCTTGGTTGTGCAATATTGTTATGAAGCTAAATTAGCTATAACTTCATGTTGTATCAGTATAAATTATTAATCCTTTAAAAGTAAAGGTAATTAATTATCTTGGATATGACCCAAAACTATGCTTTGGTTTATTTAGTAATGGATGTGAAGGAGTTGAGAAGTATGAAAAAGCAGAAGCCAAACATGGAGATGCAGTCTTCTCCAGTTTTATGAAAAGAATCTCACTCTGTCCGGAACAAGTGCTTCGGTAAGTTACCTATATAGAGCTATACATGACATGGACTTTACCTCATATATTTAAAAAATAAAGCTTTTTAAGCATTTAAGTGGAGTTGATCAAGCACATTCAGCATTTGTGTTGGTGACAACTTGAAAAGAATGGCTACATTACATGAAAACTTCTGTCCTGTATGTGAGCTGGATCACCAATGTGTTACTTTAATTCTTTTAATTCAGTTCAAGAATGTATGCTATAGACCTTTGGGATAACACAAGCCATCAGTTTTAACTGTCATTATAAATATATGCTGTAGTAAATTCTTTTTTTTCCTTTTTGGTTTGTTATTTTTGCATATTGCAGATACAGTTGGAATGGGCCACCGTTGTTATTAATAGAGCCTCCTTCAAATCTGAGTCAGATAGTGCCAGCCTGTGCACACTGTGGCAGTCCTAGAGTTTTTGAATTTCAGCTCATGCCAGCAATGGTCAGCTTACTCCGTAATAAAGACCCAAGCTCAGGTTTGTTTGTTTTGTTTTTTATTATAGTATTTGTTCACATTTTAAATAATAAAAGTCATGCTATACTTTAGTATCCCCTTTTCAGAACTGCCAGACAATAAAACACAAAACATAATAGCTTTAAAGATCACAGAAGGGTATAAAATGGTAACATGTACTTTCAGTGACTGATATTTACTGTGTTCACCTCTGTCCCACACCTCTCCAGAGCTTGTGTTGGAGTTTGGCACAGTTTTGGTCTATACCTGTAGAGAAAGTTGCTGGACGTCTGGATCAAATGTTCCTGTTGAGGAATTTCTCTTTATGCAAGCTGACCCTGATCAAATGCTATTTAAATAATAATTTAAACAATAAAGAGTGAAAAACATTACCTGTTTCTCCTTTATTCTCCATCACCTTTAATCAAGATTTGTGTTCATACTGAAACATATCACATACTTCTCAAACTGAATTAAACGGTGCTGCCAATTGTATGGATTGTTTGCGTATGTACTCTTCAAAGCAAACTGTTTTTGTTAGTGGTAAATATGCAATTCATGTGCTTAGACATTGTTCTTTCATCAGTATTTTCACATTAGAACGAAAAGCTAGATGTGTGACTAGGCTAAATTCTACACTCCTTCTACAGAACATCCAAAATACTCAGAAGAGCTGACGCTCAATGTGCCAGACATGCAGTGGATTTTTTCAGAAAAATCCATACATTGATATTTAACATATATATTTGCTTTATCTTAGAACTTCATGATTTATACTCCAATGCCCTGACTCAGTAACTGAAGAATGTTGCACACAATCTGTCTGATGGTCTTGAGTTTAGACTTAAGTGCCTTTTAAATTCTATTCATATATTTTTAAGAAATATTTATTTCTCAGTTTGATCTGACAACAGTGAGGCTTGCATAGTTGTCTAGTAGTTGCCAGAATATTTAATAACTGATGATTACAGTTTTGTCTTGATCATGGAGTAGTCCAGCCACACTACATCCTTAGGGCACTTTGATCAGGAGTACAAAGGTTTCTGGGAAGAAATTGTGCTCTTTCTTCAAGTATTAATGGCTAAAGTGCTCTTGAGCAAGGCACCCAACCTAAGGTTTAGGTGACTGTCCACTGCCCTGGGTTTAAGACGTGTTCACTACCATGAAAGGGTAAAATCCCCCATGGGGATGAATAAAGTACCTGGAAAATGCAATTCATGCACCAGTTCTTTCAGTGTGTTTTGTAATTCTCTGAATACAAGAACAATAAGTTACCAGCTTGTCTCCAGTTAGTCAGCTGCAGCACTGCTTTTTGGTACTTAAAAGAGAAAAACCATAATACCCCAGTTCTAGTTTAAAGAAACCCACCGTCTTCCCTGTTTTACAAGATCCACTTCAATGTTCTTTTGTGTCTGAAGCTATCAGTTGCCTAGGTCCTTAGGCCTAAGAAGGGGGATCACCCAAACGAAGGACTAGAAACTTCTCCCTTAGCGGGGTCGTTACTTCTCTCTTAGATACGTTTCCAGAGACTTCCTTAGAGGGACCTCCTGTAGGCCTCCTGATGACTGCAGCTCCACTGATCCTAGCCTAGATGAAATGAAATTCTAATGATTAATGACTGCAGCTTCATGGATCCTAGTCTAAACAAGAAGATAACTGTCTCAGATGGGTTCATGAAGAGTTTGTCTCTGTATTGGGAGAGAAGGTAAACATCAGCCCATACCATGTGACAGGCTGATGTCGTTGAGAATAGTATGAACTGTGTTTGAATCCGCATGTCAGGGCGATTAACTTTTTAAAAATAAGAGTAGTTTTTTGAGAAACGATGGTAAAAATAAAATGTGTCAGCATAAAAAGCCGTGGTTATGAGGTATTGGTGTATTGGACCCAAAAAGGTACAGGACTGGATGAGCTGAAAGGTGTTTAGATAAGAAATATGAATATAAAGAGACCTGCCGTGAGGGGTAATCAGTTGTTCTCGAGGGGACTGTACACCTTGTGTGATGCAATAAAGATTTAACCTCTATTTTCACGGACCAATACCTGGTGTTGTCTCTTCAGTGCTTGTTCAGCTACTTTGACTTTTTTACGCTACACACCACATTGGTTTTTCCACATGAAATTTCATTAACGGTAACGTTACTGTAAAAGTCTTATTTGATTGGCGATTGTCCCACGTTCTGGATACGACTGAATGAGTGAATAAACACGATGCATGCTACTGCGTAGATCATTTTGAAAGAGGACAGGAATGCAATACCGAATTTCTCCTGAACGTTGTAGGAGCGCACTTGAGAGTGAAGGAAAAGCCGAATTCAAGTAAAGGCTCTTCTCTCGCGAGGAAGGACGCCATTATCGGAATCCCTACAAACAACACGAGAATTCATCATTCACACGGTAATATAACCCATTCTGGCACGGTACAGAACTAGTGGTATGGATGCGTTCGTGTTGAACACAAATTTAACGACTTTCATTAAAGGAAATATTCGTTACCGCTGCTTTCCCTCTCATACGTATCATGCCAGTGGCCACTAATGGGATAGCTAACTACAAGGCCTAGACCCATTTCCTTGCCTTTCGTTATTGTTGCATATTGATGCAAGTTAGCAGGCGCCAGCTAGTTGTCTCTTAGCTAGCTAGTACGGTTAGCAAGCGGTAGATGGGATTTGTTTTATCATTAGTTAGTTTTTGTCATTGATACCAAATGGCTATGAAAAACTCTTCGTGTGACATTTTTGGCTTCCAGTATAGCTAGTTAGCTAACAACGTTAGGCTTGAAGATCATAAACGGCAAACTTGCTAGCTAGTTAGCCAGTTCTGACGAGAATGACCCAATCTAGCTTGCTAGCTAAAGCTTATAGCAAAGTTAGCACAGGAGAAGTAAGGAGGTAATTAGCTAGCAACTTGCCCATAGAGGTTGGGTGCACATGTAGCAACAAAACGCAGTGGTTAAAAAAAACACTGGTGCATGCAGCTAGGTGGCTAGCTATAGAGATAAACGATATGACTATGTCAGCTAGCTATTAGCAGGTTTTGGCGCTCGCTTGCTAACTAGCTATATAACTCGCCTAAAAACTGAATTCGGTAGCTTGCTAGCTAGTTTTTAGTGTTGCATATATTTACTCCCCACAGCAACGAGCATTGTACTGTCCTCGTATACGACGACGCTGATGGCAGTTATTGTGGGACGCACAATAACTTGGCTAGTTAGTTATAACAAAACTACCAGTTTAGTAAATATTTCTATATCACGTCAGATTAGTGGTTGCTTGTGTACCTGTGGAAAAAGTCACGTACTATCTATGTAGATAGCTAGGTAGGATCTTTATCCCTGCTGTACAAAACTGAGACACATACATCTCACATCTAGTGCCATCCTGAGTTAGAGAATTATCTCATCATTGAATAAAAATCGATTTAATATTTTAGTAGAAATTAAAAATCTCACCCTGGGTATTACAGAAGATTAATCGGGCATTAGAATTAAAATAAATTCTAATGTTGCGCCTGTCACTTCCGTTGCACATCTCACACGATAAGCGACTATAAATAGGACCTAACTATTCCCTTTTTAATACCGGTCCCCATAGTAGACTATTCCACCCCTCTGAGACATAATGTAGCTTTATATCTGTTGTTTTAAATAATGCACCTTCTGCATTGCTACATGGGCTTTGTAGCGGAAAAAATATTTTACATATGTGTTGTTAGGTAGTTGTTAAATAATTTAGCTACTCATTGATTGTTTTCTTGTTACGTCTCGGTAATATGATTCATAACGGTTTATTATAATCTAAATAGTGTCAGTATATTTCAGTATAATATATATTACTGCATTTTGTTGCAGATCTGAATGAATCATTTTGCCGTTAACACACAACAATAAAATGGAAAAACTTCCATTATCTTGTCATTTCCCTGCTTCTCAGACTTGAATGATGTCAGAGCAGGATCTGGTGGAGATAGTTCAGATAGCTGTGGGAGACTTAAATCATGAAGAACATGATGCAGGTAAGAGCGGTTCTGGGCTTTTACCAACACAACACGAGAAATTGCTCAGTAGATATGACCAGTGTTGATGTACTCACATACACTTCCTTACATCAGTTTGAGGCAGATAGTTATGTACTTCTTCCAGTGTTGCTGCTGATTACACATGACCCATATTTATATAATGTAGTAGAGATATAAAAAAAATGTAGTGAAGTCAACAAGGTTTCCAAAGAAACTGGATGTTTTGGACAGAGGCCCTTCATCAGAGGAATAGAAAAAGTTCATGTAAAAGAGTTGCTTTACATCTCTTAAGTTAAGCTTTTGATAATCTAAACTAATATAAACTGGTAAATAATTCAGAAGCAATTTGCTTGTACGGCTGATGAAGGATCTCCGTCCGAAACGTCCTGTTTCTATGGAAACTTTGTGTACTTCACTGTATTATTAAATATCTCTACTTTCCTATACTCATCTGGAATTTCATTGGATTTCCTTACTTACTTACTTACTTACTTACACACACACACACACACACACACACACACACACACACACACACACACACATCTGTATATGCATATAAGTAATGGCTCATCCTAATGGACCCTAGACCTTACCTGAAACAGACAATCCAAATTGCTCACTGTTGTTTACTGATGTAGACCCTACTCATGATCCCCGACCCATGCCATGACAGTATTTTATATATATATAATGTATGTATGTGTGTGTGTGTGTGTATGTATATCTATATTATATCTAAAGTGTTTGTGTGAGTACCCATCCTACATTTTGGTACATTTAACACAAATGTACACAACTGAAATTAATTTTCTTGTTGTACCCTTTGTACATTTGTGTTTGGCATTGTTGTAGATACATTGGAGAACCATGAGGAGGGGGATAAGCCTGAGAGGAAGCGTGCAAGATTGGAAAGCAGCAATCAGGATACGAGCCTCAAAGTAAGAACAGTACTGGCATTGTATTTCTTAATGCTAAACTTCTTGTGCACCTACTTAAACTATAGGCAAATTAAAGTTTAATACAAGGGTTAGGTTTTGCCAGTACTGGTCATTATTATGCATGGTTATCTGTTTGGCACTATCTTTCTCTAGTCGATGCTAGTGTCCATTAGCCAGGCCATCTGCCAGAGACTGGACAACATGGAAGCGAAGCTCCAGGTGCTGGAGGCTACATGTCGGGCCCTGGAGGAGAAGCTTGACACAGTAATGGGGAAAAGCCAGGGCCCCATCCAGGTTCCTATGGTGGCTGGATCCCCTTTTGGTGCCACACAAACCTGTGACAAAGTTCGCTGGTGAGTGGAGTAAGGAAAGGCCTGTAAGGCTCATAACTTATTATACACCAGGTGTGTTCTGCTCCTTTTAGCCAAGCAGAGATAAACTTTGACACTGGTGCACTGGTTAACTCATTCTTGGTTGTTTCATGTTCTCAGTGTGGTGCCACAGACCAATGTGGTAGTGAGTGGTGAGCGATCTAAAACAGCCCAAGAGGAACCTCTTCCTCGTGCCACAGAGTCTCTGGAGAACCTACTTAGCAAGTGAGTGCTTTACATCTATTAGTTCTGCAGATGGTTTCAGTCAAACAGCAATATCCACTTTTAATTAAATTTTAATTAAATCTTCTGTGTCAACCAATCCTTAATTGGCAATTGTATAGTTATTATTGTTTTATATCGCAGCTATATCCATACAGGATATACAGACTTTCAAATTAGTTTATATTACTGATTACATTAGTATTACAAGAATTTTTCATCTTTTTAAATTTATTTATTTTATTTTGGACAAAGTGTTTCACATACGTATGTATTCAGAACAAATCATTTAGAGTTTACGACCAAAATGTTCTATGTAAAATGACTGAGATATTAAAAATAGATTGTTTGGCTGCCAGTACGGTGGGGAGGGGGAGACAGAAAACAATCGTGCTGAAGGTCCCGGGTCCCGACGAGAGCCAGGACGACCATGATAGTGGTTCAGAAGCCAGCGACTCTGTGTCAAACAGCGGCCAGGCCTCAGTACAGAACAACAACGTCACACTCATTACGCTCAACTCAGAAGGTGAGTGAAGGCTCCGTCTAAACGAGAGGGAGAAAATGAGAGGGTCGTCTTCTTGACTTGATCAGATTCATGTTTCAGGATTGTTTTCAAAAAGATGTGTTGACAAAATAATGAAAAGCAATTATAAGGGGGACACTTGCTCTTGTTTAAACACCAAATGAGCCGAAATTACTAACCCATCTACCCCAGACAGCGTGGGTGACGGAGGAAGAGGGTTTGCTTTGTATGCTGGTTGGAAGGCAGTTTGAGGTTGATTCTGATCCATGGATGTGCTCCAAAGGCTGGTCAGGGCTGGAGGTAAAAGGACTGGTTCTGATCGAAAGGTTCTGCTTTTGCTTTTACTATTTATTGTCAGATTTGAGGTTTCTGGGAGAGGCCTCATGTACTTCATAGCTTGTCCTCAGCATATATTTTACTCATTTGGTGCTGCAAATGTCCATAACAGTGTGTTTTAGTCAGCAGATTGCCTCAAGGCACCATGTGGTTCTTAAAAGCATCCTTTTTGTTTTTCTTGATTCCACATGTGTTTGTTTTCATTTTTTTGTCATTTTCGATCCCCATCGCGTTATCTTCGCCCTGTTGACTGGGTGATTTATTTTTTCTTTCATTCAGTTCCTTTTGTCAACTCCAGCACATTTTTGAGTATCAGTCTATGTTCTTGCATTATTGTTGTTTCTTCAATAACAATAAGTGTTTTTTTTTTTTTTATCTCATCAGTAATCAATCATTTCTTTTTCCCCTGACATGTCAAGCAAATTACACCATCTGTTATAATTACAGTCACCATGTGTATTATGTGGTCTTGGAACTGCTAACCCAAGTTTCAAAGTTTCAACAAGTTCTGATTGATAATGTAGCTGAAGAATATCACATGTCCTTTTGACCTTTTCCGCACATTAAATGTAATACAGTAAGTATGGCTCTCAGGAGTTGTGTATTTATGTGAAATAAGTTATTGTAAACTAGCCTAAATAATACAAACATTTTAATTTTGAAAGACACATTAGTAACACCTTTATTCTCACCATATGCATAATTCCTGTCAAATCATAGTGAGTGGAAAGGTGGGCTTGAGGTTTTTTTTTCTCTCTCTCTCTCTAGTTAAAAAGTGACCACCAGGGGTCAGTTTTGTATCAGCTCTTTAAGTTGTCTGAAACTTGAAAGAGACTGCGGTGTGTTTATGTCTCGGCCTCCTGTTTTCAGAAGTGACACATGGTCTATAGATTTTTCTATAGATCTAGAAACAGTTGCTGTCTCTGTAGTAGCAGGGAGGATTTGGGTTAAACTCTGCTCTTATACAGTTAAGCTTATTTCTTCAAAGATGCACATCTGTCTCTTGGTTATTAGACCTCTTTGGCAGTTCTTTTCTGCTGTGCAGAATTTACAGCCTTACCTAAATGTTTACCCCACCACCGTGTAGCAAAGGCTGAGGTCTTGAACTCAAATCTTCCAGGTAGAAAGCGTGTGCTCTGACCAGTTCTCTGGCACAATACCCACAACACACATTTACCTTGGTGTCTGTCACTCTGCAGATAACCAGAATGACTGCATTTACATCTTAAGAACACACAGAACTACTGAAAAACATCTGACAACAAACGGGGTCCAAACTGACCCATAATGTGCAATACATAATCGACTAAACCCATTCACCGCCCCTCCTGCCTGGTGTGTGTGTGTGTGTGTGTGTGTCACCACAGAGGATTACCCGGCGGGAACGTGGCTGGGCGACGAGAACAACGCGGAGATGCGCGTTCGCTGTCCCGTATCCCCGGCCGACATGCTCCACATCAGCAGCAACTGCCGCACGCCGGAGAAGATGGCGCTCACTCTGCTCGACTACCTGTTCCACCGCGAGGTGCAGGCCGTGTCCAACCTGTCGGGCCAGGGCAAGCACGGCAAGAAGCAGCTGGACCCGCTCATGATCTACGGCATCCGCTGTGAGTAGGGCGGGACGCCTGCGCCACGCGGGACGTCCTGCTCGGCGCGGCTCGTACGTGAACACAGCTAGTAAAGACGTGAGGTTGTCAGAGGAACTTTACACATCAGGCTGAGTCGGGACCATAACAGAGGCCGGGAGGGCGAGATCTCAATTGTGGTTTTTCTTATATTTGCTCACTTGTCATGTTCAGAATGTTTTTTGTTTTTCTCCGGGACCTGGTCTGTTCTGCTGTCTCCCAACTCTCACTCTCTGTCTCTTACAATAGAAAAGGTGAAGCCCAGTGTTTCTCTTTGATAGGGGAACTGACCCGTTCTACGCGTACTATGTTATGGTGAACCGAGGAGCTACCTCCTCGTGTCTGTATTTTCCCAGGGTACTTTAAAACAACTTGATGTCACGGCTCATTATGTGTTTCCCACAGTAATGTGGACCAGAATGAATACCAAAGCAAATTATAAATGGCATGCGCACAGGTCATGAAGTTCATGTGTCATGCTGTAGCTAATGTGCTAATGATTTTGCGGGGATCCCTGTGATGAGTGATGAGAGGGACACTGGAATGCAGCGTTCAGCTGTATCCTTTATTGTTGAGAGTACTGGGTAACAGCACTGCCCCCCCCCCCCCCCCCCTGTGGGGGACTGGGGTTCATTCTTCATCTGAGAAAGTTCAATATGCCATCTATACCTGGAATCCTTGGCCAAAACTCTAAACACTAAACTTGCCCATGTCTGTAAAATTGTAAGAGCGTCTGACAAAAGCAGAAAATTATAAAGCTAATGCAAATGAACAGTGCTGTTCACTGAAGTAAATTTGCTGTTTAGCTCTGAAGTGTGTACAAACTGCAAAGCTTTGAACTGTTTTAAACAGTAAAAGATCATGATGCTTTATGTGTTGGAGACTACTTTCATTACCAGCCCAGAAATACTTTAATCTCACATCCACCACAGTGCCAATAATTCCCATCGTAATGTGTTGGGATCCATGCTTATGTCCCCTGTATACAAGTTAGTCTAACTGTACGTTATCAGAGCGCTGGTGGTACACTTGCTCACGTGTACGTGGTCGTGCCACTAATCTCAATTGCCCTATTGAAGCTGTATAGTGGTTCCACACCCAGCCAGCTGCCTGCTGTCCACACTCACACGCTCCACTCCATCAGTGCCTGAACCGCTCTGAGTAAATACGACCCAGCCTACAGTGACTCATGTTCCTTTATAGTTAGCATAGTGCCAGGGATAACTGTTTGCCCCTTAAAGACTGATTGGAGCTGTTAAGATCTTAATTGCAATAATATTTTGAAAACTGGGATATTTATAAATATGAGAAATAGTCTTTTCCCAGCCAGTTGTAAAGTGCTATTGCACTTGTACTTTTCACCTCATGTGTGTGCGTGTGTGTGTGCGTGTGTGTGTGCGTGCATGTGTGCGTGTGTGTACGTGTGTGCATGTATGCGTGTGTGCGTGCGTGCGTGTGTGTGTGTGCGTGCGTGCGTGCGTGTGTGTGTGTGCACGTGTGTGTGTAGGTCATCTGTTCCACAAGTTTGCGATCACTGAGTCAGACTGGTACCGCATCAAGCAGAGCATCGACTCCAAATGCCGAACGGCTTGGAGGCGGAAGCAGCGTGGTCAGAGCCTCGCCGTGAAGAGTTTCTCCCGCAGGGCACCTGCTGCACGCACCAGCTCAGGTAACCTTAGCGACGCTGCTGACCTAGCTCCGACCTTGTTGTTTGGTGTGGGTGTGGTTGTGTGCGGGGCCCCCAGCTTCTCTGTGCCGTACAGATTTCATTTCTCGACCCACACGCAGCAGATGGCTGTAATCTCAGCACACCGCCTCCTGTCCCACTCTTTCCGCTCTGAGATCTGTGGGCCACGACCTCTGACCTGCTGGCACAAAGCCAGATAGCCTGTATGGGCCCACCACATCGTTCTGTAAACACACAGAAGTGCTGTGATACACATCCTTGTAGCATGGCAGCACATATACACACGCCACACACACACACACACACACACACCCTGCAGTACTGTCTCTCCGAGCTCCATCGGTCCAGTGGAAACACTGTATTGGGGCCATTAGTTTAAGCTATCATTTGGTAATGCAGCTGACCAGGAAGGGCTGAGTGTTGGCCCCCTATAAGTCAAGCGGCGTTTCTCCAACGCAGAGGTGAAAAGAGCTTTGGAACAAACAAGAACTGCGGGACAGCCCGTGTGCAGAACTGCTCTGCGGGACAGCCCGTGTGCAGAACTGCTCTGCGGGACAGCCTGTGTGCAGACGTGGATGTGTGTGGTTCTCACACTCTTGATATCATTATTTTTGAATGAAGAATATGGAATGTGACTGATACTGTGTGGTTATGCTGTGCTTGCACAATGCTTTGACATGACTGTGAGAACAGTTTAAATAGTTACATGGAAAATACCTAATACAAAACACGGCACAGCTTACTGCGAGGGTCTTCATGGCCAAGAATGGAGAATCGAGCCTTCATTTGGAAGCACCTTTTTGTTTCCTAAGTGTACTGTGGTGCATTTTGTAAGTGTACAGTGCAGCCTGCTACCATACACAATGCAACTGTCAGCAGCTGTCTCTCCAGTTCATTAGAGATCAGTTTCTGCCTGCAGGAGAACTGTCGACTGGATATTATTAGAGTGGCAGAGCATTAACACTAACACGATGGTGGCATGGCTGTGGGTGTTGACCTGGAAGAGCTTTATCAGATACAGCAGTGGAGCTGGGATTTTACACACGTCACCATTACCGCTCGGTAGAGAGTGATATGCCACCCAGAAATATTCAGCTAACAGCAGTCCTGTGGTCAGAAACTAACCGACAAAACGGCACTGGAGGATGGCCAACAAAAATTGTGCAAAGCAACAGATGGCCTGTAGACTTTTTAAGTGTAAACCTAGAAGCCCCTTATAATAAACTGCCTGGTGAGTTCATATCTGCAGTGGTGACGGCAGCAAGATTCAAATTGTCATCCGTTTTTGTGCCATCACAGATTGTCCAATAGTTTTATCTCTTTGTTATAGTTCAGATCACAGTGTTTTTGCCTTCATCAAAGGTACTGAGCCTCATCTTCCATGCAGTCTGACCTGCCTTGACTCCCTAATGGGAGAGGTACAGGGGTGGATTGTGTGTGTGTGTGTGTGTGGGGGGGGGGGCAGTTGGTGTTGCCCTGGTGTGGTGGTGGCTGGTCAGTAGTGTGCATCACCCTAGGCTGGGCGTGACTGCTGCTGTGGTGATAGTGTGTGTTTAGACTATAGGTCTGCATTTACTTTAGACTGCAGGGGTACAAGTGTGTTTGGACTGCTCACTGGAGAGGCTGTGTTGTGTTTTTGGAGGTGGTTTATGCTGTGTAAACATGCCGTAGTATGGACCTTATCCAAGTGTGCCAGAACTGTGGGATGGGGTCTTCCTCAAGTTTGAAGTGTGCATGCTACAATGTGCATTTACACTGTGTGTGGCCTAGATGCATGTATACATGTTTGCCCATGTTCAAATCCATTCAGTGATATGTAGCCTATACTTAAGTCATAGTGAGTGTGTGTGTTTGTTGAAGAATAAACACACAGCATATCTTCAGCCATTGGTGCATGTCATCATGTCATCTTGTACTTCTCTGATCCTCATCTACAGTGATAATGTTTGTTGTGACACCCACCACCACCAATATTAACCCTGCCACTTAACAGAGGTCTTCATTCAGACTTGTGTAGCACTTCTACTTTGAGTTTGTGAGATCTGGGGTGTGTGTGTGTGTGTGTGTGTGTGTGTGTGTGTGTGTGTGTTTATGCAGAGGGAGTCTCTGTAACAGAGACAGCATCTATAGACAGTTCTACCCAGCAGGCATTGCAGTATGCTCTGGCGGGGGCAGCCCAGCAAGTCCAGATCCATCGTATAGGAGAAGACGGACAGGTGCAAGTAGTGAGTACACCCCCCTCCTCCAACACACACAACATAACATACACCCCCCCCACCCACAACATACACACCCCCATGTACCCCCCAACACACACACACACAACATACACCCCCCCCAACACACACACACCATACACCCCAACTCACAACATACACACCCCTATGTACACCCACCCACTGGGAGCCTGGTAAGATCCCCTAGTTGCTATTTCAAACACATCTAAACATTTATACAGGTCCTTTCTTTCTCGTTCTTAAACAGTTCAGTACACGTGCTCATACATACTCTTCCACAGCAGACTCTGTGTGTGTGTGTGTGTGTGTGTGTGTGTGTGTGTGTTTGTGTGTGTGCGTGCACGTGTGTTAGTATTTAATCAAGCTCAGCTTTGTCAGCTGAAAGCTTCCTGTGTGCCCGCTCCTATCGTCTCCTTCATGAGAGCCTGTTCATGACCCCAAGACTATGCAGCTGCATCTGCTCATCTCTTTACACACACACACACACACACACACACACACACACACACACACACACGTTTCGTACCGTTGTCTGTTATGAAAATAATGCTCACACTTGCTATCATCTGTTCAGCATTTCTGCCTAAGCATTAAGGTCCAAATGTCTCAAATGTAACATACAGGGACATGATGGAGGTGTGGAGCTTTGCAGCCATAATACAAGTGGGGAGGTAGAAGTCTGAGAGGGAGGCAGCCAGGGCCCAGTGAGAGGGAGGCAGCCAGGGCCCAGTGAGAGGGAGGCAGCCAGGGCCCAGTGAGAGGGAGGGAGGGAGGGAGACAGCCAGGGCCCAGTGAGAGGGATGGAGGCAGCCAGGACCCACTGAGAGGGAGGGAGGCAGCCAGGACCCAGTGAGAGGGAGGGAGGCAGCCAGGGCCCAGTGTTCAGCACTATTTACACCCCTGATATTATAGAGCGCATTAGTGGAAGCAGCTGAGCTTGAAGTTTACAAGGGCCGTTAAAACCACTGTGGGAAATGTAAAGCACACACACACTGGCAGGACGAGGTCTCCCCGGGCCTCTCCACAGGACTCGGTAGAAAAGAGGACATTTTCACCTTCCAGCAAAACTGACATGAGGCACGCCCATCCATGCACACACACACTCACACCGCCCCCCCCCCCCCACTCACACACACATGCACGCGCACACACACGCACACCCAACTTCACTCTCTGTTCTTTCCAGATTCCACAGGGGCACCTCCACATTGCTCAGGTGCCTCAGGGAGAGCAGGTACAGATCACACAGGACAGTGAGGTGAGCATCACAGCTTCTCTATTTCTCCTTTCACCCCAAATCTTTTCTCCCCTCTCTCTCTCTCCAACTTTCCCTCCTCTCCCACATTAGGATTTCTGTGCACTAATACATGTTGGTGATATCAGAACTTCCAAATGTGGCACACCCATTTAACGGTTCCAAGTTTATTTCTCAATTCCCAGTTTTAAACAATGGCATCCTGTTCTCCTTGGCTTGTCAAGGGGACGTTGAGAAATTTGAGCGCTGTTTCTCATTTTAGAGTCACTTCTCAGCACACACATCATGACTGATACATCAGTGCTTTTTCTCACAATAACCAAAACTCCAGTGTTCCCAAACACCTGAAGTTTATTAACATGTAATCATACGTCATTGTGAATTTGCCTTTTAAATATCAGTCACCAGTATTAAACATCAGTAATAGTCTATGTCAGTGCAGCGTTACATCTTTCATTTCTTGAGACTTTGGAATCCATCGACTTTAACAGTTGGGATCTTTTTGCACTTTCTGCAGGTTTGTTTGAAACAGGGTGAAGGGTTAAAATGGATGTGCTAAAAGCTGGTCTTCTGAAATGTCATGCTGTAGACTTTTAATCGATTAAAAAATGTTTTAAAATGTTAAATGAAATCACAGAGCAGTATAAATGAATTTTGGGTGAATCTCGATCTATAGACTCCCGCAGCACAACTCTTTGCCAACTATGTGGTACATAATTTCATCCAGAGGTCTCTGGTCCTGAGAGGGGGTGTGGCCAGCTAGGGTTTCGAAACAAAATGGCATGCGGGACAATTCTTCTTCTTCTCACCTTGAAATGTCAACAAGTATTTAAAGACAGCAATTTGCTAAGCCTGCTGTAGTTCAGCCTCCCGGGCTCAAATTAACTATGTATGGTTCCAGATGGTTATAGTCCTCACTCTTGTAGTTATATACATTTCCTATTAAATTCATTGTAGCTACTTAATAATATACCTACAGATTAGCAAATGAAAAATAAGACAGCAGTCGAATTGGTTAAGAAGTGTTGAAAAGCATATTTGCTGACACGTGGAACACGTTGACAGGACTCACAGGAGCCGTATGTACTCTGTGTTGTTATGGTTTTGCGGTTGACGTAAGAGGACGTCGTGTTGTACATACAGTGCATTCAGAGGTTTGCTGCTTTTAGGGTCCACGTAAACAATTAGTTCTGAATCTGTAGCGCATGCCGGATAATTAGGTCGCAGCATTTTTGCCTGTAAACATAGTTGGTGATGTGTTAGCGAATGATGTCATTTACTGAGCAAAGAAAGCAAAGGTAATAGGTAGTTTCCTGTGTGTTTGGGAGCTCTGATTGGACAGATGCGAGACTCTCACTAGCTACACCCACTTGTTTGAACCCCCTTTCGTCATCACTTGCTCCCCGTTTCCTCTCCTTTTCCAGTCCTCCTCCTCTGCTTTCTCCTTTTATCTTCACACCTCCTCTTCCTCTTTGCTGTGTCGACCTTCTCTCCTCAGCTTTCCTGATTTTCATTTGCTTGCTGGCGTCTCTGCTCTCCTGTCTTTCCAGCATTCTGTCCTGTTCCTTGGTCTTTGCTATTTTACTTTTTATCTCCCCTGCTCTGGTCAATTACATCTCTGCCTCGTGGTTGGTACTCTTGAAAGTTTTTAACTGCTTTATTTATAGTCCTATTATTCTTTGAAGCACTCTGAGACAAAAGTAGATGATACTGAATACAATAATGATGAAGATTCTTATTATTATTATTATTGTTGCTGTTGTTAATGCCTGTTATTGATTATTTAAGATAGGCTTTGCTCTTTAAATTCTAATAAACATGATGGACCTTAAGAAAGGATCCACAAACAGCAGTCTTGGTGCTGGAACTGTAAATGTACTGGTTATGGCAGTGGGATCCAATCTCTCCAGGAGATATTTTTGTTTCCATTCAGTAACCAGATGGCTTATTTCTGGGTGAGCAGAAGAGTAGTTTGCACAATCATTTGGCACATGGCAGAGGCTGTTAAACCCTCATAGCATATCTGTAAATACTTCTAACATCAGCATTCAAGTGTTGATTATGCCAGAGAAACAAAGGCTTAAGCCTGAACGTTCTCACTGGCTCATTGAGGCTGAACACACATGGCTTTTCTACATGATGTCAGATTGCTGAGTCCTTGGATGCTGATTGAGAATGATTGCTGTTAAATGTGACTCCTGCTGACGAGTGGATTTAATGGCACCGGAGACGCACAGCTTATAAGAGATTCTACAGTAGTTCTTCTATGAATTTTAATGTTTCCCACATAGCTGCTCTAATTTGCGGAACCAAAAGAAAGTTTTCAATGCGCCACTCTAGATGCACGCAAATGTAAACATTAGTATCAGTAGTGCTATTTCGGTCGACATATTCCTAATGACACAGAGAGAGAGAAGAGGAAATCTGCACAGCTCGTCCCAGTTAGCTTGAAGGATGCCAGAACAAAACAAAAAAAATCTTTCTCTTTAAACTCCAGTGATATTGTTTGTTGTTGGAGTTCAAAGCTTAGCAACAAAATCCTTCTTCCAACTGCCACTCACAAAGAGTGTTTTCATTAAAAACTGGGCCAGTCTCATCAAAGACATTTGTTTTAGGGAGCTTGAGAAGGAAATAAGCTATTCTAAGGTTATTCCCCACTGCCCACGTCTCCGCTGTTTGAGAAAGGAAGTCTGTGTATATAGAGCGCAGTGTGTGTCTTTGTGTGTGTCTCTTTGTGTGTGTGTGTATATGTGTGTGTGTGTGTGTGTGTGTGTGTGTGTGTGATCTATACCTGCCAGCGTTCAGAGAAAATAGAAACGATCCTGCTACACTCAGACTATACCAAAACAACCAATCCAGTGAACTTAGTTCTTACACAACAGTCTTTGTGATGTGTGTGTGTGTGTGTGTGTGCGCCATAATCATCACCATCATCATCATAATATTTCACACCTTTTTCAAACTTAGTCATGATGAAGGTCAGTGCACTAGATAATTAAACATGACTTTCTATTAAAAAAGGAGGGTCAGTTGGGGACACATCACGCATATTAATGCAAAGGATCAGCAGACGAGTCCCTGAGCACATGACAGGGGTAGAAGAATGGAGGCGGGCGAGGTGCTGGAGTGCTAAACCCTGCGTGGCCTTGAAGGTTCTTCAATTACATTTTTATTGAAGGCCAAATATCTAAGCAGTGTGGTTTGTATAGAGTGTATGTGCTGTATAGAGTGTGTGTGTTGTGGTGAGATCTTTTTTTCAAGTGGCAAGCCTAGTTACACAGTTTTGAATAGTCTACTGTACTGTGGAGCTGAGTACGAAGACCACTAAAAAGGTACTGGAGTAGTCAAGTCTCGACTGACTGGGACTGCATCGTGTTTTTGAGTATAAGGGCCAGAATCTAGTTATACTGCAGAAATAATAAATAAAAGCAGCCTTGGTAATTGTATTATATGCGAATCAAAACTATGAGGAGTGAACTTGACAGTATGAAGAGCTTTAACTCAAACCTCTGTAAGGTGGTACCAGTGATGCCAATAGCAGAGACATGGTCTGGAAGGACACGGTACAGATGGAGAGCTGTGGTCCACGAGGAGAATACAAAGGGACTTAACCATATCCAGTGAAAGCCAAAACGGTTGAGGCACATGACGTAGTAGCCTTGTTCACACACAGAAAGAAGCGCACGTGACTGTTCTCTTCAGTTCGTTTACAAAATAGGAGAATCAGGAGACATACCAGGAAAAGTTATGTACCCTGTTGATATATGTGTGCATCCTAAGCTTATATTGTAAAGTATTGTTTGTGTCACCAGAAATACCTTTGTGTGTGTGTGTGTGTGTGTGTGTGTGTGTGTGTCCTCTGCAGGGGAATCTACAGATCCACCAAGTTCATGTTGGACAGGACGGACAGGTAAGACCCAATGACCCAGCCACGTCTCTCTCTCTCTCTCTCTCTCTCTCTCTCTCTCGCTCTGTCTCTCCCCCATTTCTTTCTTTCTTTCCTTTTCTTTCTCCCATGTCTCTCTTTTTCCTTCTCCTATCCCCTGGGATTATAAAAATATAATGTTTTGGACACAGTGTTCTTCCGATGTTTTATTCACATCAAAGAGACTCCAAAACAGTGGACGTCTGTGTGAAAATCAGATCCCCTCACCCAGTCGAGAACACAGAGATCCCTGTTCACGTTGCACAATGTGTGTACGTGTGAAAGACAGAGGAGATTGAGCAGCTTCTGTCTGTTTGACACTTATAATTGTAGAACATGTTAATATATCAAAAGCCTGCCTTATTTACTATTATGTTGTTGTTATGGAAACCAACAGCCATTTATATCCTGATCATTTGTATGGACTCGATAGGTCTTTTTCTGTTTTTCTGGTCATTCTGGATGCATCCATATCTGGTTTTGTCAGCATATTATATGTTCTACCCTGACAGGATCTTTTTATCACTTCCATCAGTTTGGGAACAAAGAGGAATGTTTTTTTTTATTTCTACTTTTCACATTAAGTTTATTTTGGTGAATATTGCCTTTTCCTGTGTGAGATCCATTTCTGAATGGATGCTTCCAAACTATTTATTATGAAATGTAGAAAAACCACAGACTAGTGAAATCTTACTGTATGTGTGTGGTAGTGCATATTTCCTTCTTTAATGTTCTTTACTACACAAATTATTGAGTTCTACGTTACGTTTTCCATGAGGTCTCTGTGTGAGAACCAGGGGCTGTGAAGTAAAGAAAACTCTTGAAGCTCCACAGCTGACTCTTGTTTCTACTGCCAGTTCATGAGTGTGCGCCATGAACTGAAGCTGCCGCTCTATCTTTTCACAGACTGCACCATAAACAAGTCTTTATTTCTCTAACGGTGCAGTGTGTAAGGAGTTGGACAGCGGCACTTTTTTTTTTTTTGCTGTTGTTCTGGTCTGTGTTATCACATCGTATTTGAAATGTGCAGTGTCAAAAAGTACAGAGTATCAGTTTTAATTTGAAAGATTTTATATATGTTTTATGTGAACTAGGTTTTCACAGAGGGGCTCTGTTCAGGCCAGCATAAGGTACTTTTTTTTCTTTTCTTGACCAGCTGTGTCCTTGCATCATTGGTTCATGTAGAGGATAGCTAACAAAAAGGTCTATAGTTTCACTCTAGATGTAGCATTTGCATTCTGGGGTCTAAGCATGAAGATCAGGGAAGTCTCAGTGTTAATATACCATCACATATGCAATGTCAAAAATCTAAATAACTTATCCAGAGACAGCCAAATCATGAGGTGTGTGTGTACACCCACTGTTAGCTGCCTTACTCAACACAGTGCACTGGTAAGCATAGCAATAGTCAACAACCTCAACACTATCTGGGATGTAAACACAGATGTGTGAAAGACAACAATGAAGACATAAATCATTTAAGTATGACCCTAAAAGTTGACGGCACGATGCTAGAAAGCCTACAAAAACGAATGAGTAAAATAAACTGTGGGGTTCGAGTTTCTTCACGAAGCTTGGCAGGCCGAAATGGTGTTATCAGTTTACCTGCGTGCAGTTACTGGAGAAACAAGCAAAGACTGAAAGCAACTCTTTTAGGGCTGGCAGAGCATCACTGGTGAAGTTATTCAGCGTCTGGTGATGTCTCAGATGTCAGGCAGTTAATCTGATTGCAAATTATTGTATTGTATAATATTGTATATGATTGTATAATCTGATTGCAGTCGCATACCATCATTTTATGTGATATTAAGTTAATTTGTGCACGTGGAAAGGGTTTAAATACTCGGTGGAATACTCTTAAATTAACGTTCTGTACTTAAACACTATTACGTGTGTTTCGTGTAAAAATCCAACAGCCTGCAGTTCAGAATGAAAACAGTTTCTGTCACTTTCCCGTTCCTCATAGACTGTACTGTGTTTCATTGGTGTCTGAAACACGAAGTGATGTGATGTTCAGGCCAACGCAAACACACTGTGACTTATTCCTCTAACCTTGTGTTCCAGGACCGACTTTTCACACAGGCACACACTACATGGCCATTTCCCTCTTTTTATGAGTGTGATTCCCATGGAGAGGTTCAGAAATAGCAGTGTATCATGGCTGCATTCCGTACGTTCGGCGACCCGGCGGGTCAAGGCCCGGCTAGCCTGTGCCGCCTGCACTGTCTGCACTCGTGTCGGATGGCAGAAGAGTCGCGCCGATCCGCCGGGGGATTATTATATTTTATTTCCCTGGACCTCTTCCATCACTCAAGTCACTGGGTCCTGGCCAAAGACGTTTCCATACCCCTTCTCCATGTTCATCCCTGCGTTTGATCTCTGGGTGCTATACTTAGATTCTCTCTCCTGTGTTGGGCATTTCTCCCAGCTGGAGGCCACACTCCCAGTGTGCACACAGTGTTCAGTTGCATGTACCAGATGAGCTGTGTTTACCATTTCACTCCTGCTTTAATACTCCTGTGTTGCTTTTCCTAATGCCTGAAGAGCTCTTGAGCTGTGGCCTAGCGGTGGACTGGAGCAGTTACTTTTCAGGAGTACCGCAGCACAAAATAACAGCAGTGTAACTTCTTTGGAGTGTAAATAGTGGCGTCTAGGGAATCAGCAGTGTTTGTTCTTTGCGGTCGTGGTGAAGGTCAGTATTTATGTTTTTGCCGACGGTCGCGTTCATCCAGATGTGGTCAAGGTCGTGGTTCTCAGATATGGGTTAGATGTCAGGTAAACTGTGGAAGCAGGGGTTAATTGGAAGTGAAGAGGCAGACAGATCGAGTTTGACTTGGGCATTTCTGCTGCTCTCATGCAAGGAACCGTGTTTGGCATGTATATCAGAAGACCTGCTTTATTTTGCATTGGCATTTAAGGCATTCTTCATATCGTGTGCTTATTTTGTTATTGTATTATTATTGTGTAATATAACACAGACGTATACATGTCCTGTATGAGGGTTGTATAAACCAAAGTATAAAAAATGACCTACCAAATTGTTAGACTCTTGATATCCTGAGATCATCTGTACTGGCTTAGTAGTTGCACTTCGAGATTTGGTTGGCTGTGTTTGCAAACATCTTTATTTTTGGTTAGTCTGTATGTTCTCTTTTCCAGCCCAGCAGGATCTTTATCACTCTGTGAGCGCATAGTTGGAATCACAGCAGTACTTGTTTTTGTGAATAAATCAGAAACCTCAAAGCTTCGAGGCTAAAGAGAGGTGAGGGCTTTTAAGGTGTGGGGACAGGGCCAGCGTGTAAACTGCCCCTCACTCTCCTGCCCCTTTCCATATCAGCAGAGAGCCGGAGATTTACAGCCCGTCAGGCTACAGCGATTCCGAGCATCACTCACTTGCTTGCCCAATGTCTATGGTCAGTGTCTACAATACCAGCCCAGTATCTGTGGTCAGTGTCTGCAACACCTGCCCAATGTCTCCAGTCAACACAAAGCCAGCGGCTGCCTGTCCTGAAAGCCTGGGGCTGCTGCTGACGGAGAGAAAGAGAGCTCTGTTCTTTTGCTGCGAACCCCTCTAAGCTCTCTTATCTGATGCTTCCAGCTCCTGCTCTTTGATCCCCTGCACTGCAGCATCACAGGATGCGTCCGGATGGAGAGATAAGGAGGGAGGCGGAGGGGAAGGAGCGAACGTGGGCATCCCTGGTGTTGCTTTGCTCTGCAAGGCTGAGGGATTCAAGTGAGGAGCATCTAGATGTTTCAGGACAGGCAGCTGCTCTGTGGATATTGGCCTTGGGTTACTGCAGCCTGGTTGAATTCATATAGTGAGATCCTGTTTTCCTTACTGCAGATTCAGTGATGTATTCTTAGCTTGGGATCGTAAGCCAGGAATGGCCTTAGAGCTCTGCTTCCAAACCTCAGGTGATTGTTTTCATTGTTTATATGAGGGAATGGTGTAGTTTCTTTTTTTTAATATCATGTGGATGAGGCAGCATTTCCCTCCAATTCATGTTGAGTCAGAACACATGTGAGTGCGTGCAGGCAGGCGTGTGTGTGTATGTGTTTTTGTGTGTGTGAGTGTGTGTGTGTGTGTGTGTGTCCATGCCCAGTTGCACTGATGTCACTTACACTTGCTCTAGTGTAAAAGCTTGTATGTGGATGGGTTGTTTGGGTGTTTGTGTCTGTATGTGGATGTGTGTACATTTACTACAGTCCAGGGCTTCAGGTGTCTGGCATGAAAACATTAAAACCAGATGCTTCCTGTCTTAATAGGCTGAGTATCTGCTTAAGAACTTAAATTCTCCAGGATTCAACTCATGATCCGGTGGAAGCCATAACAGAACCTCTGGCACTTTACCTAAAAGACCCTGAATTAATTTTCCAGTCTTCCTCTTGGTGTTATGTGAACAGAGAGGCATGTTACGCTTTTATGCCTGACTTCAGAAAAACAAAACTGGCAACAGGGAGGATCATGTTGCTATGTAGAGTGTGTTTGATGTTGATCTCCTAATGGAACAGTTCTTATTTCAAAGCTGTTGTGGAATCAGTGCTGCTCCATTATTTTAAAAGCACTGGACACTGATGGTGTCATTAGTGTTTACCCAGACACACTCAGAGGATTGTATGGGAGTTTGTCTGCTCAGTGGGATATGTTAGGACTTAGGGGCTGTGCGTGGTGATTTCTTAAGGACACCGATTTTGTTTAATACGTGGATATATGACCCTGCATGTTTTATGGGGGTTGTGCATGCGGTCAACACTGCGTTTACGTGGCTGATGAGGGAAGTGAAGGATCCTCGTGCCCCTGTTTGGTGACGAGGCCCCGGCCAGGTGAGTGTCTGCTGGGGCTTGAGTGTAAGGGACTCCAGAGGCCTCGGGTAGCGTTTCTGTGTGTCTGCTCCATGTCGCCCAGCGACCAGCTGGCCCCTGCAGCACCACACTAATGGGAACCTAAGTGAGACACACACACACACGCACACAGTCTCTTTCTCTGCTTCATTGACAACACCACAGACTGGTGTTCTCTGCCTGCTGACAAGATGGAGAATTGAAGAATTGAAGAGCTGGAGGCCATAAAATCATCAACTGAAATTAGAGTGGACTTATTTTTAATGGACATTACCATGTGTGATTTATCATGGGAAATGTGATGGTACTGGTGCACTGGAAGGACCGTCACGAAAGTATTGAGCAAATGACCTTGCATCTTTAAACAGTGCCCTGTGATGTAACACTGGTGCTTGAAAACATATTCAGTTTATGGTTGGATCTGCACTGCTGAGCAAGCCTGGGAGAGGTCTGGAGACTGATCATTATCATATTTTACACGTCTAACAGCTTTTGTGTCATTATGGACAAGTGTATGTAAATTGAAGACAATCTAGGACAAGATAATTAGAAACATTAGAAACATCATGAACTCATCAATATGCACAGAAAGGTTTCAGCAATGATAAAAGACACGTTGACATAAACACACAATCAAGCTTGATTGTTTTGGTCTCAAGAGCATGCTCGACTGCACGCCGTAGCTGGGCTTTGTTACATTTGTGGTCATTCTTTTTGGCAGCTGGATCCTTGCCTGAGCTTGATTGAATGGTCTCTAATTGATGTTGCCTTTATCGTAGCAGGTATGCTTGATATCAGAGCCTTGTCTCTTTAGAGAAGACCAGAAAGGCAGACCTGTTGGGTTAACATCTCGTATGATTCTGCAAGGCTTTTGTGGACAGACCAGGAACAGTTGTTTGTGGGCAAAAGGAATCATGGAAAATGCTAAGGCGTTGCCCATTTATGCAGATTTGAGCTGGGCGTATACTTAAAAAGAGATCAGAACTTAAGGGGGGGAACAAAAATACGTCTGGTGAACACAATCCAGGGAACTGTCACAAGATTACTTAAAAAGATCTCCTTTTACCTATGTCATCCAGCACTGGGCAAAATCTGCAGGCTTGGAACCTAAACAGCACTTAAAAACAAACTGGCCACTGGAGAGTTTCTTACAGGGGCCTCTGCAGTGATTGAGATGGAGAAACACATGGCACTCTGAGCAGTCTGTTTTTAAAGGCTTATGGCATATCAGGAATGGACATTCTTAGGGAAGTGTGGAGTGTTACTATCTGCAATAAATGTGTAAGGTGGAAATGTTTAGGATACTGAGATACAACTGATAAAGTTGTGCCAAAATTTATGTAATCCTATAATTCCTTCACTGCTTTCTGAATGATGTCGTAAACAATGCTATGTTTTCCAATTAGGTCTCCTATTCATTGTTTGAGAAACAAGTAAATTTTACATGTGATAACATCTGAGAGTGAAAGAGATAATGATTCTTTCTCCCATTTTTCTAGGTGGCCCAGTCATACCGCAGTGTAAAAGTTAAATGAGTCTGTTCTCACTTAACCTGCGTTTGGCCTTTGCAGCAAAGCATGCTGTCAGACATGTTCTGGACCTTATCAGCTGGGAAGCGGATTGCGTGGATGTGATTAAAGGCTTTTAGATGATCTGAGTTTGTTTTCTGCCTTGGCCTTTTGCTTTTTTTCCATTCATTTCATTCATTTAATCTTTTTTACTTTTCTTTTTGTAGCTTTTGCATTTCTCTATTCATTTATTTACTTAATTATTTCACAATTATTTTTTGTCTTTGTCTGTCTGTACATGCCTGTTTCTCTGTCTTACTCCCTCTCTCTCTCTCTCTCTCTCTCTCTCTCTCTCTCTCTCCCCTTCTTCTCCTCCCACTCATCTGTTCTGGCTCTCCTCTGCCTGTTGCAGATGTTGTTGACTTACTGATGGCTGTAGAAAGCAGGAGGAAGCTGGTTTTTTTTTTTTTTGCAGACCTGAGGTACTGGGCTGTAACTGATGAGGGAGATATAGGCCTTTCCTCAGTAAGAACTGTGAAGACTGTGAGAACGTCTAGTTAGAGGAGCATACCAAGACGACTCCTGAGCAGAAACGGCATTACCCAAAGGTCATAAAACTCTTAGCAGAATTTGACGTGTTGAGAACTGGTCAGTGTCTTTGCAGTGAACTCAGTTGTTTTTCTGTTCTTCTGTCTAGTATTTCCCAAACAATGTTATCATTTTAAAAGAAGAGTTAGAACTAATCTCCCTCTACCCACAGCGTAAAGGTCAATTTTTTCGAGCTCATACAGTATTCACCTTCACAGCTTCGCCTGATAACCACCTTCGGTCTGTTTTGGGAGTGTATCACACACTATTATTTATCTTTCCATAATTGCATTTAGTAAGATTGATATTTAGCAAAGACACTGGAACCCATAAAGAGAAAAAGAAATTTGGGAAGAGGCGCTTGTTTGCACAGTTGGTTGTTGTGTTTTGATGTAAGGCACTAGCTGAATGTTTTTTGCATTAAGCTGCTGTTGTTTTGTTCTCCGTCATCTTTGCTCCAGTTCCTTTATGTGTTTGGTGTCCTGTGTTACTGCTGGAAGCATTACTGCATAACTGAAAGATTTATTCAAACCCTGTTCTCTCTTGTTTGTTTTCAGTCCTAGCAACCAGTACACTCTGTATGGGGATTTTAGCTCACTTGATTATCCAGTGGGCTTAGACTCATCCCATACCCAAAGGTTAGAGTGAATAGATAAAGCAGACCTGATGATTTAACTTTGTCTCCATTTGAAACATTTGGGCCCTTGATCACAGCGTATTTCTAGGGCCCTTCTTCCAGCAGTCTCTCACAGTTGGCAACATGTTAGCGACATGCTGGAGTAATGGGGTAGAGTGAGGTTACTGCTTTAGTTTTCTCCAGGGTGGGGAGGAGGGAGGAGTATTTCTGTATGAATGATTATGAATCAGAGAAGAGCTTGCCAATCATGAGCTGGGAGTCCTGTGCATGTGTGTGTGTGTGTATATGTGTGTGTGTGTGTGTGTGTGTGTAATTTATTTACCTGATATATATATAATACCTGGTATGTTATCTTGTATCAAAGTATGAGGGTTTGGAGGAAGTTGTATATGTTATTGTATTTTTATATCCTGTGTTTATGTGGTAGTTATTAATATTTGCTGGTCTTGGCTAACTGGATCTGTATTTGTTTAAATGGACAAGCTTAAGGTTGTTGTGTTGGTTGGATGACATTGTGAGCAAGAGTGCATCTCAGTATGCTGCATGGTTTGAATTAGCCTCTCTTTAAAAGTGTGGGAACTATGTCTTTTATGTCCTGATAGGAAGAGAGTGAGGAGTGAGAACTGACTTTGAGAACAGTCTGGAAGTCAGCTGATGAGGGCAGCTTTCATGACTGAGAAGCCGCAAACATGCTTTGCTGTTTTCTAAAACCTTCATTGTGTTGAAGTGTTGTAGCTGAACATGCAGCTAGGGTTTAGGTTCCTGCTGTGCTTACTTGGAAGGCTGTCTGTCAACTGTTGAAACATCAGCACACGTGCGTGCATGTAAGATCACAACAGATGCATAGGATATCATACACAGATGATGATGTGAGCGGAGGGGGAGTAGAGAGTATTTTAGGTCTGAGTTCTGAGTTGAGTCACCCAGACTGTGGGTGAGTGTGAAGGTCTGTTACTTTCTCACTGTTATTGATTTTCAGGCATTGTTTCTCACTGAAACCCCAAGGACTAGATTAGTGGTGGAATTTGAAATGGGAAACATAAAAACAATCTGCCAGACTGTGTGTGTGTGTGTGTGTGTGTGTGTGTGTGTGTGTGTGTGTGTGTGTGTGTGTGTGTGTGTGTGTGTGT
>JAOYMR010000006.1:1171681-1186351 GCA_025802075.1 Tenebrosternarchus preto
GAATACCCTCACACACAGTCCATAGAATACCCTCACACACAGTCCATAGAATACCCTCACACACAGTCCATAGAATATCCTCACACACAGTCCACAGAATACCCTCACACACAGTTCATAGAATACCCTCACACACAGTTCAAGAGTGGATTGATGGTGTCTGATCTGTCTGGGATCTTTTGCCCAAAGCCACAAAATCTAAACACTGCTGAGCTTTTATGAGAAGTAGATTTACACCTCATTCATCGCTTAAAAAGGCTTTTCTTCCTGAAGGATCTTCCACAATGAATACTTGAGGACTTGAATTCCAAGAAAATGCTCTGGTTTGCCAGGGGATGTGCCGATGCCACCAGGGGGCGTGCTAATGCTCCCGTCTACCTGAGGCCCAACATCCACTTTTGAGGGACTGCTCAGTCTAGAAACTGTACTTTAAATATGGTCTGCTACTAGCTGGGCCACCCAGTGGAGGATGGGTTCCCTTCTGAGTCTTGGTCTTCCCAAGGTTTCTTCCTTATCCCTGCATAGGGAGTTTTTCCTTGTTTGCGCCTGGTTTGCTCATTAGGGATTTGGACCCATGTGTTTGTAAAGCTGCTTTGGGACATTTGTTGTAAAAACGCTATATAAATAAATTTGACTTTGACTTTGATAACAGTGTGTTTCACCTCTACATTGTTGTTCATGGCACCAGCAGCTGCTCATCTTACTGCAGCTCATTTTACATCAAGGCCTCTACGTTTATCCGAGCCTGGGTCTGTGTCTCCACCGAGCCGTGCTGCTCCCGTACGGTTACGTACTGTTATCCAACCTGAAGACAGCAATCAAGCTGACACCAAATAGTAACACTGGCCCAAGCCTGAGGCGTTCTGAAAACACCCTCTAACTCCAGCCACTTAGAGTCACCTCATTTAACGTGTCCCAGATTGAGAGCTTTGCTGGTTGCCATAACCAAGAGCTGAGGAAATTCTGTCAGTGACGGAGTGCTCCACCAGCAGCTGGAGCGATTAGAGCTGGACTTCTACCGTCAGGCAGGTCACAGAAAGCCTCTGCTGCTTCATGTGTTCCCCTCAATGCATCATTACCTAAAACATACAGTGATTAATGAGGTGCATTACTGGAGCCGGGAGCAAAAACAGTTTCCCCCTGGTGCACGCACACAGATACACGCCCCCTCACACCATTAGCCAGGAGACTGTTTGGGCTAGTTTGTGATTTGTTTTGTTATTGCTTTGTGGCACATCTTGGTGGATACATTTCCTGTCCTGGGTTATGGTCACTTGTCTCGGCCTATTATGAAGTGAAAAGTTAGTGGCACTGAGCTGGGCTCTGTGTGACAACGCCAGAATTGATGGCATTAGAAAACGGCCGAAACGCAGACGGGCGTCGGCACCCGAGGCGGGCAGAGTGCCTGTTGTCGTCACGGCACCGGCGGGTACCGTGGATGTTATGAATGGCCCTGAATGGCAGCTGAACTGAACATGAACTCCCTCTCTCGCTCTAGCGCTGGCTTGTTCCCTTGCATGCTCGGCTTATTGGGCTCCTCTCAGCTGCTTATCTTGGGTGGAGCTTTGCATTCCTGAAGCTTGGACAGGTCCGTATTCTACCAGAGCCACATGGACCTGTGCCGGTATCAGGACTAAGGCACGTGACTGCACACGCATGCAAACATGCTAAACACACACACACGCATGCATGTGTGGACACATACACACACACACACACACACACACACACAAACAAACATATATAGGAATTTTCCTATCTTACTATTCTCTGAATGGTCACTTTAGTAGAGACACCTGCTGTTTTATGACTGGAGCATCCCTATATGAAAATCAGACACATGAATGACCCCAGAGTGCATAAAATCAGATGATAAAGTTTTCCATGGGTAAGTTTTAGTGTGAATCCACATTAGACTGTGACAGTTCACTTCAACTGAGGCATAGTCCTCTGTGCTAGGCTGGCCAGGATCAGGATTTCAAAAACCAACCAATCCAAGAATGATGTGAGCATCTGGTGAAAGGGGATCCTGTTGACATAAACAACTTGTCAATTAAAGGGTTCAGAGGAGGAGGATGTCAGGAATCGTTCTGATGCACAAGCAGCAACACCGGTGCTCCAACTAACATGAATGAACAACTCATTCCTGAGCTCAGATTGGTCTGAACATCAGATAGGTTTGAATATCAGTCGGCCAGTTTGATTCAAGTGCTGTTTCTGGTGCCATTTCTGTCTAAAGGAAACAGAAAGGCAAGACTCCAGTAGGTAAAAGAGTTGGATCAAAATTGGATCAGTGAGCAGTGGAAAAACATTGCCTGGTCAGATGAATCCAGATTTCTGTTGCACCATCAGCCTGGTGCATGAATCATGAATCATTTGTTGCAACAATATGAATCAATGAGCCCTTCCTGTCAAATGTTAATAGTTCAGTCTGTTGGAGATGGACTGGTACATCCTGGATTCTCTGATCCTAAGCATTGTGGCTGACCAATTTCATCTCTTCTTGGCAGCTGTTTACCCTGTGACAAAAGGACACCTTTAGCAGGACAATGCACCATGCCACAAGGGTCATATAGTCATGGATTGTCATGATAGCTTGTTTTTCTTGATTTCCTGGCCTTCACATTCCATAGATCATAATCCTCTAGAGGTAGAACAGGCTGTTCAGAACATGTCAGTACCTCCATCTAATTTGTAGCAACTGTGAAAAGCTGTCCTGTGCACATGGGCCAAAATTCCTGCAGAACGATTTTAACACCTAGTGAAATCTGTGCCACGATGAATTGCTGTGGTTCTGAAGGCCAAAGGACATCCAACATGCTACTAGACGGATGTCTCTAATAAAGTGGCCATTCAGTGTATATTTTCAGTGTGTGAGAATGAATGTCTTTTGCCCTGTGTAATTTAGACCACTAAACTTAAATTGCTATTATTTGAAGCTCTGCAAGCTTTTAAGATTTATAGACTTGTTTGTCCTGTGTTTTGTTTATTCATGAACATCTGGATTTCCTGCAAGTTGTTCAGATGGGTATGTTTGTATGTTTACTTGTTTGTTTCATTCTACACCTCTTGTAAATGGGTGGGTGTCAACTTTTATGAAGCTTTTGCTTTTGAAATAGCTTGAAGATGGTTATTAGGTCATAAATGTGTGTTTGTGTGTTGGATGTATCTTTACATTCGTGTGTATATGTGTCTTTGTGTGTGTGTGTGTGTGTGTGTGTGTGTGTGTGTGTGTGTGTGTGTGTATGCATGTGTATGTGTGTACATTTGTGCTTTTGTGTTTGCTTGCTAAACGCATCGACCACCCAGTGCTTGAGTTCATAACAATAACACTTGTACTTCCACTCCCTGATATTACCAAGACTATGGCTCAAAGATCTCAGACAGGACAGACCCCATCAGTCCACATCAGACTTCCTCCCTTCTACACAAAACTAAACATTCTAATCCCACTTGAAGACCATGGTATACCTACTATTTCTTTTCATGTAAATACCAAAAGCTGCATGCAAACCTTCTTGTTAATCAAAGCCCTAAGTGAATATTAACCAGCTGATACAGAAAAGTACACAGAACAGAAAAGCATCACAATGTTAGACGAACAATGTTTTGCTGTTTCAAGATGTTTTTTTTTCTAAGAGTTATTCATGTTCAAGATGTATATATTATTGCTGTTGCTTGATAAGTGTTGCAATATAGATGTTTTAGGAGGTGTCTAAAAATGGATAACAGCCAAGGACAAACGATGGAAAGTTAATAGAGCACGGAAAATTCCCCTACTGTTCAACAACTCCTAAATGATTGACTAAAGGTATCTGGCCATGGGCTACATTAAATCTTTCACTTTTGTTAGGGTGGTGTTTATGAATGATTTATGACCCTAAATGGGAGTTTTGTGTTCTTATGTGGTTAACCAGAGAGAGATAGTGCTTTGTTTTACACTGTCAGTGCCTCTAGTGGGTAATTTAATCCTCTTTTCAGTCTAGACTCCGTTAAGGGCTATCTGAATGTGTTGACTGGCACACACTATAGCATGTAAAGGTAGAAAGTATTGATTGTACTGCTGTGCCTGTGATTTAAATGTGTGATACCAATGATTTGTGTACCTAATCCTGATCAAATCTTGTAATCTTCACTTTAACAGATGTAGTCCTTTTTTCAGCAAATGTTGTTGTAAACCCAGTTTTTACAAACAGAGGTAATGCCGATGGTAGTAGCCATGACAGAGTATTTCCAAGTTTTAATTCCATCACACCAACCAATGACTTGTCAGTCAAAAACAGTCCAACCAATCAGGTTTGGTGAAAGATCGATCATCATAGTTTAGGACCTGATTGCTCCTTATACTGACCTAAGATCAGTTTGGTGGTGTCCTAGAAAAAGAGTTGGGTTTAAATGGAAGAAACTAACCCTAGATGATCCCAGAACAATCATTTCTTTTGAGTATCACAGCACCATTGCAGGTCCTGATTTTTTCAAGTTATCCTTGTCCTGAGGTCAGTGACTTTAAAAAAGCTACAGTTCCTGCAAAACCATGAGCCAATTCAAATCCCACTACATTTGTGACATCACTGAAAATAGATGACACGCTGTTATGCTTTTTAGTATATTGCATGCACATTTTTATCACTTGGTCATTTCTTGGTTATTTCTGAAGTGATATAACATTTGTTTGATATCTGTTGTGTTTTTGTTACATTAACAGAGAACCATCATGATAGCTACCGAATGTTAGGAAATTGGACACAAAAATCATCTAGCTGGCTTAGTTGGCTTGCTTTGTAAAGTGAATTTTGAAACCCTGATTATTTTTGATATTCTATTTTCATCTCTATTTACAGTTAGCTTATCTTTGCCTAGAAAGTTTGGTTGTTCAGAATATTACTTGTTTAGTCAACCAGATAAATGAGATCTGCCTTACACTAGGCTGTTTGGCTGAGAACACCATGGTCATATAAAACATATTGTTCCTATTTTGTCAGTGTGAACTAACCTAAGCCAATTAGGCCATGACAGCAGACCATGATAAAGCGTCTGGAGGTGCCAGTACCATGTGTAATTACAACAGTTGATGTTTGTAACAAGTCAGTGTTACTTGGGGATGGAAATCATTTTTATGTCATTCAAACAAGCTCTTGCCGTGATAGTGCTTCTGGTTCTAAGCTAAAGCATTTCAGTGCACACTAATGTCCTGTGTTCATTTTCATTTTGCCCTATGAAAACACAATGGAATGATGATGAGTCATTAGAGACTGGAGCATACAAGAAAAACCTTCCCAAAACGAAACATTCTGTTTTGATTTTCTCCAAAATGCATCCAGATTGAAAATCACTGCATTCCATGGACCTGTGTGCTTGTATGTTTTGTTTTTTTGTGTGTGCATGTGTGTATATGTGTGCGTGTGTGTGTAAAGACATAAAGTCAGATTGATGATTACTATGAACATAATATTAATAAGAACCAGTATTGATGTTTTTAGTTCATCTAATTTACAAAAACAGACTTCAGTCACCTTGGGTACTATTGAATAACCCATCAAAAGCTGTTTTGCTTAGGAAACACACACACACTGACACACACACAATTCCTCTTGCTGTGTCTTAGATATGAAGTCTGCATAAACAGTTTGTCACTTGTCCAAATGTTCAGTAATTTTGGTATGGTTGGATGAAGCATGGATGTTCCTCTGTTACTTTGTCTTCCTACATAGTTTTGGTAAATCCCCCCAAAAGAAAGGTCTTTCTTTTGTTATATATACAGAGCTGGCGAAGTCTTGGGTTGATGTCAGCTTTGACAGGTATTGTTCGTTTTCTAACTCTTGCTGTGAGCTCTAACACAAATCTGTATGTCCTGACTTTTTTTCTGGGAAATGTTCCCATATTTTCTTGTACCAAATCTTTCGTCTTTGTGCTAATGGTGAACGTCCTCTCCAGAATCAAGTCATGGCTTAAACCAATTGTTATTCTTTGAGCTAGAAATTGTTTAAACCTTTGGACATAAATGAGGAAACTGGTCTGCTTCTTTGTCCCTTACAGAGTTGTGGTGTGGTTTCATGTGACATGACTGTCCTATTGTCCAGAGTGACATGGGTCTTAAGTAACATGTTTGGTAGCGCTTAGCGCTCACTCCTTTAGCCGTTTCTATGTGTATCTGGGGGTCTCGGAGGAGGCTTGGGTTAGCAGACTGTTAGCACCTCAACAGGACCCCCAGGCTGTCTGTCAGTGTGTCAGCCAGTCCTTTCAGATATCAATCAAGCTATAACCCCATGAGCAAAGAACCCCATCCTGCAGGAAATTCCATCAGTAAAGAACCCCGTCAGCAAAGAACCTGTTAGCAAAGAACCCCATCCTGCAATGAACCCTATCAGCAAAGAGCAACCTTCCTGCAAAGAACACCATCACCAAAGACCACCATCATGCAAAGAACACCATGCTGCAAAGAACAGCATCAGCTAAGAACCTCATCCTGCAAGGAACACCATCCTGCAAAGAACTCCCATGCTGCAGTGTAATGGCACACCTCTCATCACTTCTGTACATTCAGCTGTTCACCCCCACAGAACTACTGTGATCACTTTATTTTTTAGTTATGTTTAGCTCTGTACTTTAGCTTCAACCCCCAACCCCAACTTAAGCTTCAATGTGAGCTCCTTTGAGTGAAGGTGATACCTGATGGTATCTGAGTCTAAGAAACAAGGCTATTATTTACAAACAGGTACACACACACACACACACACACACACACACACACACACACACAGCCCTGAGAGATAGAGAGAGAGAGTAATCTTGCTGAGGTGAGTTGTCTGATGTTTCATTTGGAAGACAGCCGTACCTCCTGATCATGCTCTAGACCCAAGACCTTTAGCTAATCGCTTCGAGGGGGAGGAATGGTGAAAGCATTTCAGTTTCACAGTTTTTGAATGATGTGCCCCAAGGTCTGAGAATATTAAAAAGTTGAAAGGAACATGCCGGGTGTGTAATGTTTGTGATTGCAACAGATCATTGCTTTATCTTCATGTGTTTAGACATTCCAGTGCTGCTACATTTATCTCTACCTGACATTCATCTTGAGAGGACTGGATCTATTTTTGCCAGTAATATAATTTTTTGCCACTAGGGGGAAGGCCATAAGCATGTTTGAAAGGGTGAAATACACGAAAGGCTATTTAGCTGTTTGGATGCATTTTGGAGATGGAATTATTTATTCACAGTAATCAAGCTGACAGTTTTTAGCAGTGTTCTGAATTGCTGATAGTCATTTTGAATTCCACAGAATATAGTCATAGGCAATGAGCCCTGCATTAATCTCTTAGAAAAAGTTTCTGGTAGAACTTTAGCTGTTTGATCACCGTCAGTGGAAACTGATGATAGCTCATAGTGACAACCTAAAATATGTCCGGCATTAAAATATATGCAGCATTAAAAGTTAATTGGTGTAAGACTATTCTTTTCAGTCAAGAGAATCAACATTGAGAGATATGACACTTGTCACTCTCTGCAGCAATGTGACAATAATTTCTTCCTGTTTACTGAGACTGGGAAGGGAAAAGTGAGTGTGAGTGTGTGTGTGTGTGTGTGTGTGTGTGTGTGTGTGTGTGCTTATCGCAAAGGAGGGAGAACTATACTTTTCAGTACAGAATTTCATCTACATGAAAGAACGCAGGCATTGCGTTATCTCTTTAATAAATCACTAGTTCAATATCAGACACCTAACTGGTTTATCTATGATACGTGTTGTCTAACCAGCCACTTACAGTAATCATCAGTTTCCCAGTACCTCTACCTTATCTTAAATATGACAGAGCAATGGTTTTGTTCATCTATTATGAAACATCTGTAAACCACTGCTAGAGGGAATTTTAATGGGATTGTAAGTTGAAGCCAAAGAAATTATTTAATTTAATTTGTAACACATTTCTTTCCTCAAAAAAACTTGGACAAAAAGTTGCCCAATATTCAAATTAGATGTTGAAATCTGAACATTATTATTTGAAAATGGGGTAGGCATCACCGCTTCAGTAGGAGAGCTGTGCTATAGAACAGATTTTTATCTGAAGCACCCCTGAATATTCAGTAGGAGAGCTGTGCTAGAACAGATTTTTATCTGAAGCACCCCTGTGAATAATATTGGATGACAAACTCTTTATACTCTTATACAGATTATGTCTCTCCCTACATATATTAAAGAACGTTATATCAAGATTTCCAAGAACCTCTCTGCAGAGCTGTGATGTACTATCTGCCGTAAAGACAGAAAAGCAGAACGCAGCACAGATGCTCCACACTGTAAATTTCCTCCTGTCCTCATGCCTCCTGCAACACTGTCCCTTAGCATGAGGAAGAGCAAATCTAATTCTCTGTACCCTATGGGATATGGAGGGGTGCACTGTTACTCCACTCTTACTATGTTTTGGACAGGTGCGCTATAACTCCAGTATGCTTTGGGGAGATGTGCTATAACTCCAGTGTGCTTTGGAGTGGTGCATTGTAATGTCATTGTTCTTTGTGTTTACTTTGGACAGGTGCGCTGTAATTCCAGTGCCATCCTGATGTTTTGGAATGTGGTGAAAGATTTATGTTGCCCTGACGCTCAGCACATAGCCTCTGGCCACTGAACACTTATGATAGTTCATTACCTCTGCTCACAGTAACAACGCTGTGGTAGTTTAAAAGTCATTCATTTATTTATTTGTTTGTTGTGTGCACAGAAAGTCAGAGACAGTACATTGAAATGCTTGTGTGAGGCTCAGGGGTTCTACTGCTGGGCAAGAGGACAAAGAGAAATGAAAATGAGAAAGGTAACGGTCACTGTAACACCACTGTAATGATTCAGAACCCCTGACCACTGTAACACCACTGTAATGGTTCAGAACCCCTGGCCACTGTAATACCACTGAGATGGTTCAGAACCTCTGGCCACTGTAACACCACTGTGATGGTTCAGAATCCCTGGCCACTGTAACACAGTTCACAGACTGCATAGTCAGGATGCTTCAAAGAGCCTGTAGCCAGGGTCAAAGTATCCCAACATGACAATCAAAGAATGATTTACAACTTTTTACTTTTAAATCAGCTTTTGTTCACTAAAATGATAACCTGATTTGTCACAAATTAGTGCTTCTGTCTGCTGTGGAAGGTTGCTATTATAGATGCTGAGAAAGATGTAGGAGTATATTTGAACTTGGACTTCGTTTGGTGAGTTTGTGTTTGCAGTGGTTAGCTGTGGAGCTTTTTGTTATATGGTCATGAAGGGAATCTGTCTTCACTTTTGGCCGAACTTACTGAACTCCTGCTTCCCGACTGAGGAGGTTCAGGACTCACTGATCCTCACGTCAGAGGTGTTTGGACAGGGGCCATATCCAGTTTACTCAGCTTTTCCGTTCAATGCCCCCCTCTCCCATCTCAAGTTGCTAGTTTAGAGTGATCACAGTTAGATACAAAAACGTTCCTGTTACCATCCACACCCCAGTGTATGTCCTTCGACCTGTCAGACAAACACACAGCGCTGGGTGTGCTTTTGGAAGGACGGTCGGTTTGCTTTGCTTCGGTTTCTTTTTATTGTACAGCTCCATCCCAGCTGAAGAAGCATGGATGACTCTGACTCTCTCTGTGAGTGCAAGTGTGTGGTGGGGCCCTTGGGTGGAGTGGCCAGGGGACGGTTGACTTAGGCCTTGTTGTGTGTTAAACCACTCTGGCCTGCATAAGGCACTAGGGTCAGGGAAACATGGTGGGCGTTGTTTGACCTTGACTGGTGTATGTTAATCCACTCCCAGTTGTTATGTTTCATCAAAGATGTGATGGACACAGATGAGATAGTGGAGAAAAAAGGAGGTGAAAGAGAAAGAGCAAAAAAAAAAGAGGAATAAGAAACAGAGAACAATAGTCTTTCTATTTTCTTCCATCTTTCCCTCATTCTTGTTCTTCTCAAACTGTTACTGGAGGCAGGGAAGGATCTGAGCTTTGCGTGGCTAATTTGGAGAATGACAGCGATGTGGTTTCTCTGGGAAACCTAACAGGCTCACCACACACCTGGACGTTACTGCTTCATTTTCATTCCTTGGAAACTACATCATGTCAAAGGCTGTTCATCTCCAGATAAGGCAAAAGTACAATGTCCATACATGCTCTGGTTATCTCAGATGACTGCATGTGTACATGCTGTGCTTTCCTTCACAGCTCAGGACTTGCAGTCACTCATTCCTGGCACTGTGCCAACCCTTCTTTAACCTTTTAATATTTGGATGAGGGTGAAAGAGAAAGCTAAACAACGGCATTTTTATTTATTTATTTTTTGCTAATCGTTTAGCGGGACACCTCACGTTCCAACAGAGCCGGTCAGCTGCTTCAACTTTCAGCGTTGACCGTAAGGGTGTGAGATTCAGTGATGTGAACACTTACTCTCTCTCCTGACAGCTGTGGAAAGTGTTGCGTTAGCAGAGCACCCCTGCACACAGGGATCCAGCTTCCAGAGAAAGCATGCTGCAGCCTTCCGCAATGGCCTGCTTGTCTCCTTCAAGTGTGCCACGCTGTGAGATCTGCAGGGTTATTCGTTCGGTTTCGCTCCTCTGGTCCAGTATTGGGTTTGCCTTTTATCCTGTCGTACTGATTTTCCAGAGCTGTCAGAATCTGTGCTGGGGATTAGAGGGATGAGGGTGTGGGGTGTGTGTATGTATAACTGAGTGTGTGTGCGTGTGTGCGTATGAGTGTGTATGTATCTGTATATGTGAGTGTGTATGTGTGTGTATGAGTGGCTGTGTGCATGTGTATGCAAGCTGGCTGCCATTAGCTGCAAGTTTGGACAGGCCAAGCATCTGTGGTCTCCCATTATGTGACATCATTAGAGATAAATTGTGTAAAAAGTGTATGAAGCATGAGCAATTACTTTAAGCAGAACTCATGAGCCAGAACTTACTATAACACCACACAGTGGAGGAATATACTACAGTCAGACACTGTAAACCTATCAGTCAAATGATAAACAACCTTCCAGAACAGCACTACCTTATTGGCAGTATACGACTGTAAAACCAAACCTACCATCTTTTCAGACCTCAGAGTTCTTGTCAAAGAAGTGCAGACTGCTACAGTGCTGTGTTCCCCCCTTTTCAGTCTGCAAGAAGATAACCCCAGGGACAGTGTCAGAATCAAGCAACGATCACATCCTGCCTATTAGAAACCATGCTTAATAATTTGTCGATGAGTCAGAGTCATCTTGATGGTGCTCCACATGATTCATTTCATTAACAAGGTATCATAAAGCATGTGGTGCACAAATGCTCCGGTGTGGGATTCTCCCTCAGGACATTAATGTCATCTTGCGTGATGCCTGCTTTGTAGTCTCATTATGACATATGCACCTTGTTCGTTTGCACCTCTGCACTGCCCCTTGTGTCTGTGCCGTTAACCACATGAAATGCCCCTGTCCTCGTTGTCCATTCCTGCATCGTGTGTTTAGAATTGAGCATAGCATTGTGTTTTTATCGCGTGCAGATGTGGCCCGGGATTGTCGGAGGCTGTGGCAGAGCTGAAATCGCAGGCTTCTTTCGAGTACGCGTCACTGTCTCCGTTTCGGGGGGCTGCTCCTCAAAGTGCAGTCGTCCCCTAATGAATCATTTGGATTACATCTCCCCGCTACAAATTCGTTGGTTTTAATGGCACATTACATTCATAGAAAAGTAGGACAAAAACAAAAATAACGTTTCTGATCCAGCGGCCACATCACGTGGGGGTTTTGGAACAGTGCAAGCCCACCACCATATGAATATAATTATTTCCCTTTTACTCAGCAGTATTCAGCTGGAATATTATTTGAAGAAAAATGGTCTGGCCTCAAATGCAGAGCTAGAGCTGTATCATAATCACTTAGATCAGACCTAGATCAGACAGCACGACCGTGTCCTTATCTGATTAAAGGGGATGTTCTGTGATGACTTTTTAAAGTATTTTCCCTGCAATCACACAGTTTCATCGTTTTTGTTTATTATTTGCAACTTTTGTACAACTTTTGTAACTTTGTAACATTTGGGTTTTTTTTTGCATCAACTCAAGCATAGCGTTTGGGAAGCTTGGAAAGATTTATGAAACAGGGTGCTGTGGGTTTACCAAGTAAATCACTGATAAGGTTTTGTAGAGATTTCATTCCATTTTGTCTTTGCTGAATTTCACCACTCACACAACTTTTGGCATGAAATGTCTGATTGTTATACTTTCTACAATGGCTCATTATTATTCTGCAAACAGCCAGAGTGCCTGATTATTCAAGAGGTAATTGGAAGGACTGTTAGGATGATGGTTATTGCCGGGCAAACAGGCCAAACTCTTTACAATTCCACCAGTGTTTAATAAACATGCAATAGTCTGCCCAAAAAATACCTAACAATCAGGATAACTAGGCAGCTGATACTGTACATGCAAAGATTCTTTCACCCTGAATGGTTCCTCCCTATAGACATTGCTGGGGCAGCTTCCAGCACAATCAGGTTTCAAGGCCTGAGTCATATGGCAAATAGGCTATCCCCAGTGTATCTGTAATTGTTGTAAGGTCTAAGCATTTGTGTGAACGTGGTGCTCTATCTGTGTTATCGTACAAGCCTGATTGCAAATTACATTTCCTTGAGCTTCAACCTTTGTAAATTGATTTCAGCAAACTGGATTTCCAAAATTACTGAATCTGTCCACAGGGCTCCTCAGTGTCTCAGCTCAGTTCAGCAATGTGGAGGTTAGAAGGCTAGAATGAAAGCTGTCATCTGTTCCCCTCAGAACTCAGTAAGAGTTCCTCTGTATGTACTATGCTGAACCATACTGTAAGGCCTGCCCTTGGAAAAGATATGGCACTAGAGGTATGTGCTAGTCTTTGCTGTCAGATGTGATTCTTTTGAATAGCAGGAAAGAGGCTTCTTGTGTTAGAAATGGTTCAGAAGAGCACAGTATGAATAGTGTATATTGATTTTATTATTGTAGCTTCTGATACATCTGGGTGAATGTTCTCATCAATCTTAATAAGTCTGATTCATTCTAAAAGAGCAACAGAGGCTGACCTTAGTTCAGTGAACCAACTCTCAGTGTGCCACGTGAGTGGTGATTGTAGCGGCCATCATTATTGATGGGTTCCTGAGGAGTGATGCTATTTTCATTGCAGATGTGGTTCGTTGAGAGTAGATGACTCAGTGGCCATCCTAGAGAACTGTTTTACAGCACACTCACAAAAAACTCCAGGCTTTGAAGATGTGTAATATAATCACATATATCTTTTTTCCCTTACTATTGTGATTTTCAGTCTGGGCTCCACACATGGAAGTGATTACACCCAGAGGGAGGTGTGCTTTCCAGAAAAAAAAAAAGTCAAGAATCAGACCTTCTTGCCCAAGTGCCTAGTTTTCCCAAACACCCTGCTCTCCCCTAAGGGAAGAGGATACGTTACCCCAGCACCATTACCCCAGCACCATTACCCCTTGCCCCAGAAGATACAGGGGGCCCCCACAGTACCCAGATGAACAGGGGCCTGTAGACCTACTGCTGTGGTGGAGCTGGTGCTCAAAGAGATCGACAGGCTGAAACTTGAGCAGATGGTTTGGAACATATTCCCATTCATCAGCTAATTGGTATATTTAATTATGGGTACATGTCTTGGAGTCTATCTAATAAGTTGACTAATAAATCCTTTAATTCCACGACTGCTTGGCTTGGTTTACTTCTCTAGTTTTCTCACCATCTTAACGCCAGTTTTCTGAACAGAGAGGTCAGATTTTGTGCAGCATATTCAACGCAATTCAATTAGATGGGCTGTGCTGTTGTGGAGAAGGCAGGAGGAAGCTAAGCATCTGGCCTCCATCAGCTCTTGTGTAAACACAGCCAGACTGTTTGGTTCGAGACAGATGCCAACTCTTGGCCACGTGTACCGATCACAAGCAGGCAGTGTCTCAAGGTACAAAAAGCCCCAAAAATGATACACATTAGTGTTAACTTGGTCCGTATGTGGAACGGGATGCCATTGTGTTCTAAGCTCCAGTTTTGCATAATTGTCACAAGGCTGCTTGCCTGATTTTGTTGAATGTGAGTGAGAGAGAGTGAGTTGTGATATATGAGGTACATATATTTGTATTGTTAAAACTCTATATATGCTGCATATATCACCATACTATCATCACCATACTCTATATATGCTGCATATATCACCATACTATCATCACCATACTCTATATATGCTGCATATATCACCATACTGCAGACTAAGGATCTGTGGAGGTTTATATTTATCACTCACATTAGATGGACACACTAGCAGAGCAGCAGAGATGATATCAGAGTGACTCTCCATTCAATGCACAGAATACATGCAATCATGTTATTACATTTTTTTATCCCTACACTTAAGTAAAGTTCATGGGTTGAAATATTCATAATTTCAAGGAGACTTTCAATGGTTTTGCTATTCTCTTTGTCCCTTAAGCCAGTGCACATATTTAGATTCGATAGTAAATATATGGCAAGCACTTGCTGTTATGATTTTAAAAAAAGTCCATCGCTGTCAAGCCAAATTTGTTGCATATGCAGCTCTAGGAGAAGCTCTCTCGAGCCAGACCTGTTGGAGATGCAGCTCTAGGAGAAGCTCTCTCGAGCCAGACCTGTTGGAGATGCAGCTCTAGGAGAAGCTCTCTCGAGCCAGAC
>JAOYMR010000006.1:1187205-1208194 GCA_025802075.1 Tenebrosternarchus preto
TGTTATATGTTGGATTGTTTTATTTTCAGATTACCAGACTCTTGTTGTCCTCTATCTGAAATCCACTGGAACATTCAACTGGAGAAAGTGATGTATAATCAATCACTTAGTTGTCTCCGGTAGAACAAACTCACTGTGATTTATTCTTTTTTATGGAGTTGTCCGTAATATTTTCTGAGGTGCCGAATATTCTCTGCAGCTTATACTGCAGGGATAAAGAGACAGTCTGTCTGGCTATTCACTCCAGTCCAGAACAGATTCAGAATATGCTCTTCCTGTGAATTGTGTATGACACCCACATTCCCTTATCCTATCACCAACCTTTTACAGGAAGACCAGTGTCATATCAAGTGAGAGCTGTATTCCAGATCTGCATGTTCTCATCCCAAATGCAATGCAGGTTTTAGCATTAACCCTGGAACTCAGAAACAGGTGCTGACAATTTAAATTGGGAGTACATGAAAGGTGAACGGTAGTGTGTGTCAGTGTGTAGGTGTGTGTCAACGTGTAGTGTGTGTCAGTGTGTAGGTGTGTATGTAATTTCATGCAGCCACACAGGATTTTCATTACCTTTCCCAAGTGAATGAGAGTGTTATGTCTTTGATCAACACCATGTGCCTTTGCAGCCGATGTAAAGAAACTTTATAAGATCCATCATGTGTAAAATGAAGGCTCTGGGGTACGAGACATTGTTTGAACATGAACTGTATCCGTTTGGTAGCATTATTATTCAGAGGCATGTGATTATCCTCCAGGCCTGTGGGGGGCAGAACTAAGCTGATACACTCCACATGTACTGCTGTATCTGATATGGCTGGTCATTTCATTCTTTTATCAGGAGCAGATGAAATAATAGGTTTTGGATTCTATTTATCTTGAATTAGGGTTATTAAACTTTTAGTTTTAGCTAAGGATTTTAGACGTTCCAGGCTTGACAGACCAACTCTTGGTGAACCTACTCATATGTCGGGCTGAACTGGGCTGTAATTGCACTGCTGTTTGTTGTCATTTTGATCTCTGTGGGAAGTTAATGTCAGATGGACTGCCCTCTGTGTGAAGTTTGTCATTTCATTAAGTCTGAAATTAATATAGTGACTTTTGTTGTTTTCTTTTTAAGTTTTTAAAATGACTATTTAAAATAATTTAAATTGTGGGCAGGAAAGAATTTATTGGAACATGATTCAAGGTTCTGTGTCTGAGTTGCCCAGAGGGAATGGTCAAGATGGTGTTTCCCCTCACGAGAGTCCTTGACATATTTGCCATGTGTGTTCTAACAAAGGCCAGTTCATCTGTTACCCCATGTGTCCACAGCCAATTCATCTGTTACCCCATGTGTCCACAGCCAGTTCGTTTGTTATCCTGTGTGTCCACAGTCAGTTCGTCTGTTACCCTGTGTGTCCACAGCCAGTTCGTCTGTTACCCTGTGTGTCCACACTGTCAGTTCGTCTGTTACCCTGTGTGTCCACAGCCAGTTCGTCTGTTACCCTGTGTGTCCACACTGTCAGTTTGTTTGTTACATTGTGTGTCCACAGTCAGTTTGTCTGTTACCCTGTGTGTCCACAGCCAGTTCGTCTGTTACCCTGTGTGTCCACACTGTCAGTTCGTTTGTTACCCTGTGTGTCCACACTGTCAGTTCGTCTGTTACCCTGTGTGTCCACAGCCAGTTCGTCTGTTACGCTGTGTCCACACTGTCAGTTCGTCTGTTACCCTGTGTGTCCACACTGTCAGTCAGGTGGGGAGATGAATGTAGATTGAGGAATACATCACACAGAAGCTTGTACTCTAAAAAAAAAAACCCAAAACAAAACACTGAACGAATGCTATGATTATTAATATGTGTAATAAGTTATTATGGCAGATCAATATCATGGCAGATCGAATGCATTTAAGCTTAAAGTGTCAAAGGCAAGCCAAAGGGTTAATGACTATTTGAGTTCACTGAAGCAGTGATTGTTATTTTTTTATTGTTTTTTGAGTGATGGTGAGGCATGTTGTGTCACATTTCAGGCTCATGCTCTATGCATCTCAATCACATTGTGTCATAATGACATAAAATCCCTCTGCACTGTGTTATGGGGCCAGTATAGTCACCACAAGCAAGTCTCATTACGAACAAGATGTCAACTGCTAACATTAAATTATATCTGTGTGACTTTCTTTGTCAGGCAAAACCAATTCATTTCTCTTGTCTCTTAGAATTGCTCTGCCTGTCATAGTAGGATATAATCATGGCTGGTCCCCTCTAATATACGGCAGAGATCTTACCGATGGGACACATTGGTCTCTGTTGAAGTGTTTTTGGAGGGATCAGCTCTCACTCCTGTATATTAAAGCCACAGCAGGGCTGATTTGGGGGACTGTGCCGGCCACACCAAAGCTCGGAAGTGATGAAGGGGGTCCGGGGCCCCACACCTCCATCCCCCCAGTGGGACGTCAGTTCTGCCCTGCCTCTGAAAGCCTGTCTGTTTGGCTGACATCTTCATCTCTCAACACCACCCCATCAGTCGTAGCATGGCCTGGCCATCCTTGCCCTAGCTAGGACAGGCTCCTCTTTGTCCCTTCAGCTCATTCACACCCCACAGAGTGACAGCAAGGCCGACAAGGCTGGGTCCTAAGGGCCCGGGCCTAAATGTCCTCAGAGTCTGTGACCCATAACCTCCATACTACTCTTATGTCACAGCACACCACTGCAGAGAGGAGGAGATCTTATGAGATCTTATGATCTCCAGAACCACATATAAGATAATAGAGTATATGTACTAACTGGTATATATTGGTCTATCTTGGTAGGCTGCAGCTGAAGTGTATCAGAGCAATATTTTTTAATCCCACCCTCAATTTGGGGTCTGCAGCGTTTGTGGTCTCTGCCTTCCAAGGCAAATATGGACTTAAAGTGAAAAACTCACACTTACTTTATTTAACTCCAGTGGCCACAACATCTCTCCAACGGACTTTGTGTTGGAAAGATGCGTCAATGAATCTCCCTGCGGTGGGACTGATGTTCCAGGGAGTGGTGGAGGGTTTTTGCGGTTTGGGGCTCTAACTGCCTGATGCTGAGAGGTCCACTCTGCATTCAGGCTTTGGCTCTTTGCTGGCCTCCATGGCTGTGTTTCTTTGTACTTAGCTCTTTGTATTAGCTCTGTTGTTGCTACGCTGTACGCTCACCTCAGACTCAGACAGATTTATTGGGTGCTTTTGTTAAAAAATAAACATGGAATTCAAACCTGTTTTCTTCCTCCAATTCCCCACTCCCCATTTTCCACTTGTTGTCTGTTCTCCAAGAAATTCTAGGCAAATTACAGGGAATTCTCCCCAAGAATCCACTGGCAAAGGGGCAGTGTACAACTCAGTTCTATTTAAATCAGCTTTGTAACAGCAGTCAAAGCGGTAGTATAGATTTCTACTGCAAAACAATGAACTGTTCATTCAGTGAATTCAATTCAATCATGACTGTTGCATTTAGAGCTACTACAAGGTCCAGTGTGGAACAAACCACTGTCAGAGACCTTTGTCAGCAAAATGTTTGTTTTTATTGTCTGAAAAAGTGCAGCAAATTAATAAAAATTGGGAAAGACTGGAAAAGAGAAACAGAAACAACTCTCCTTGTCCCTTGGGTTTTGAGCACTGTGCATGAGTCCAGGGTTGGGGATGGCTGGGATTGACTTGGATGAATTGAATGGCTGGGACTTTTGGGGATGACTGGAATGAGATGTCTGGGGATGGCTGGGATTAGCTAGGATAACTGGGAAGGCTGGGACGATTGGAATGGCTGGGACGGTTGGGAATGACTAGGATGCTAGGATGACTGGAATGGCTGGGACAATTGGAGACGGCTTGGATGGCTGAGATGGTTGGGGATTGGCTGGGATTAGCTAGGATAACTGGGACGGCTGGGATGATTGGAATGGCTGGGATGATCGGGGACAGCCAGGGTTTGTCGTGCAGCCCGCAGTGTGGGACACTCTCTGCTGTTTCCACTCACACATCTCCTGGGAGGCCTTTGACATCGGCTCTCGAGAAGCTGGCCCAACTCCGCACAGCCGCATTTTATGTGTTATTGTAGACACACTCCCTCATAAATCTCACTTTCTTTGGCAGATTAAGTTGTTACGAAAAAAAGAGCCCTTCAGTGACTTTTTCCTCTCCTTATGTTTTTAAGCCTAGCATGCAGTACTGGCTCTGTAACATCCTGTGGCCAGGCAGGCGGCGCTAGCCTGCTGGGGCAGGATGGAGGAGAAATGCTGGCAGTGGCAACCCAGCGCATTCACCCACTCTTTAACAAATGAACAGACCGGTTATTTTGGACCACAAGTATAAAGTTTCTTCTTATTATTTTTTCCCCCAAATTAACCTTTGTCTGTAAGCAGTAGCCTACAAGTACTTTTAGTTATATTTTCCTTTTACAGCTGCATTTAAAGTAGCAGAGCAGGGGGATTTTATTGTCTCGACCCGTTTATTTGGATTATTTATGATTGATTCTACATGTGTGTATGTTCCACTCTCAGGTGTGGAAAGTGTGGTGTCATTTGCATCTGGATTTGTGGTCAGTGCGCCAGCATCCTGGAGGGGATGTGTTTTGGATTTACCGGAGGAGCCTACGAAATTTGGTTTTTGGGGGGGGATTCTGGTTCTGTCAGCGTGATTGATATGTAGCTGGCTGGGGTTGAGTCATACTTTATGTTTATACTGGATAAGTCTTTTGAATGCTGTCAGCATGCTTCCATGGTTGTTATTTTGAGGAAACTTGGTTTGAGGCAGTGGTGCTTTCCTGTGGATAAGGCCCTTGAGATTAAGCTCAGCATCTTTTGGATGGCTAGTATAGACCTATAGACAACAGACCCTTTTCTACACAAGTGTCTGCCCATTGGAGGGAATGATAATACTGGACTTGTGACAGGTTTCCACTGCAGCTGTTAATTCTACTTGTGAGCATCGTTCCAAAGATCACGCAGAACACTGTTTTGATGTAGGAACACATGCCAACATATGCTGACAAGACAAAAAAAAAAAAGATAAGCTTAATGCCTAGAGGTCATGTGGTGGTTCTCCACCTTTATGTTTGGAGGGATGGTGGGTAGAAAACCCATTACCACGAGCAGCAGATACTGGCACACAGCTAAAGGATGTCAGGGTTGCGTGTGCCTTGACTGAGCTAATTTGGCCCTGTCAGGAACATTAATCACAGAGATGTCTGCTGGGAACTGCAGTGTGCTGCTGTGCACCATCAGGAGCCCAGCCTTGCCCACTCTCATGCCAAACACAGCTTACGCGCAGGAGCCGCTGCTCTAAATACCACTGTGACAGTAGGCGTTAATTACAAATGTTATCATTTTCATTTCTTTTTTAGTGGTTCAATTTGTGTCTGGCCCAACGCTGCGAAGCCAATAGGAGCAAGAAAATCTGCAAGTCTGTAAATGCATTTATTTAAGCACATACCTACACATTCTGTATGCATGGGTAATTTGACTACAGTCATAAAGGAATCTACCTACTGAAGAGGTAGTTCTCTTTTGGGGTGGTTATGGACTTCTCCATTACTCCTTAGGAGCTAAAGGAGTCACTAAAGGAGTTTTCCTGTCACTGAAAGTCATTAAAATACTTTTCAAACTACAGTACATGCAAATGTGTGTGTAATTATAGTAATGAACTGGAAAATCCGCATGTCCACTTAGTAATGAAAGAATGTGCTAATTAATTCTGGGTCAGGGGAGAGGTCTCAGGGCATGGCAAACAACAGCATGACGGAGCATGACGGAGCATGCTCACCTGCTGCAGCACCCACAGGCTGGAGGAGGTATGGAGTAATTAGGACCGCACTCATTCTGCACATTAACGTGTGTGTGTGTGTGAGAGAGAGAGAGGGAGTGAGAGAGAGAATGTGTGTGTGAGAGAGAGAGAGAGAGAGAGGGAGTGAGAGAGAGACTGTGTGTGTGTGTGTGTGTGTGTGTGTGTGTGTGTGTGTGTGTGTGTGTGTGTGTGTGCTCGTGCATGTGTGTATGTCCAAGTGTGTGTCCGTGTGTATGTTTTGGTGGGTGTTGTGGACATGAGTGTAGGTGTGAAGGAGTCTGTGTTGGAGTTTGTGTGGAAACGTGTCAGAAACTCTGTGCAGAGCTACACTAAACATTAGCCATGTGACTGTGATTTACAAGGGACACAGCTGAAACCCAAACCCATGTGTAAATGCAGAGCAGAGAAATGAGCTCTCAGGCTCTAGTACACACACTCTAATCCCACATATAAAAGGCTGCAATCATACTTGATCCCATGCCATTCTCAGCAGTCATTCAACTCAGCTTTCTTGTGCTTGTCTCTGCTACAAATACAAGAAACAGACATGTATGCTAATGTTGTGTGTGCCTATATGTGTCAGTCTTATTTACTGTAGCTATACATTATGGACACACAGTCAAGACATTTTACCCATCCATGTGTGGTCATCTGCACTAACACAGATGCCAAAGCATGTTCCATATACCACAGGTCCAGGTACCTGAGGTCACACGCACATCATCAGAAGTGGATAAGCTGAGGCCAAAGTCCAGAAGGATACATCCTTCTGGGTAATAAGAGAAGATGATAAAGATTTTAAGTCATAATTTTTAAAGTGGGTTGAAAAGTGTTCCAGTTCTAAGAGAGACACTTCTAAGAGAGAGAGAAAAGAACATGAACTGCTGGTACTAAGAATATCAATAAGTGCTCATGCTTTTAAACTACATCCTAAAAAACAAGGTCAGTGAAAGACTGACTCCAGCATCAGTCTGCCAGTTTCAGTTTGGGAAAAAATTTTACTGTTTTCCTAACTTTTCACTACTTTCAACCTTGTTTACTCTGCTGAAAATGTATCAATGCATGTTCATGATGTTTAATATTCACCTACAAGTTGTTGCAGTTAAAGTTTAATTTCAGATGTTTTCCAGTGGTCCTTTGCTAAGAATGAATGGATAAATATTGACTGACAGCATAATAAAATGACAAAATAATGAAAAAAATGTGGTGGGTAGCACTGAATCTGCGTTTGTGCTCTTGTGGCTTCTGTGCTTGTATCCATCTATGCAAATCTGTGTGCTTGTATTTAGCTCCATGATGATAGGAAAACATGGACGCTTTGATGTTGTAAGCACATTTTTGCTGGTCCCCACAAGGGAAAATACTTTTTATATAAAAACATCTTTTATTTGGAAAAAAAACTAGAAGATCCAAAATATTTCATTTTGGTTACTGAGGTTAAGGTTTGGGTTAGGTTTAAGTGTAGTTGGAGAGTTATTTAGCTACAGTTATCCACAAGTCAATGGAAATACCTCACCAAGATAGTTCTACATGAGTTCTACAAGGCTGTGTGTGTGTGTGTGTGTGTGTGTGTGTGTGTGTGTGTGTGTATGTTTATGTCAGTATGTTTCCAAGTCTTTAGTATCTGAATGTTTCAATAAAAGATGGAACACATCAGAGCACAGACCATCCGTGTTCTTGTGGTCTGGCCTGCAGAAGGAGGCTGGGTGCACGAGCAGGATCAGGCTCAGGCTCAGGATCAGGCTCAGGATCAGGATCAGGATCAGGATCAGGATCGTCACCACAGCCAGCGCAGCCTGGACGTGCGCAAACCTTCCCCTCTTCAGCACTGTATATATGATTCCCCCCCCCCCTGTATATATGATCCTGCCCCCCCCCGTTCAATATTGAATGCCACACATGATATTACGCATTGCCTTGGCAGAGGGTTAATGGGGAGAGTACAGCAAGGCTGACTAAATAACAGAGCAGCAGGCCGGACTAGAGTAACAAAAGAGTGAAATGCACACCGACCTCATGCTTTTATTGGGCAGCCAGAAAAGTGTCTCCATTCGCCAAGGAGCCGTTTCTCATTCAATTACATGTTCCATGTGCTCGGGCCAAGTCTTATGGAAGAAGGGCTTCCGAGCTGAGCTGATCTCTCACACACCCTCCGCACTCTCCGAGCGAGCGTGCACAGCCTGGGAGCGTGCACGGGAGTGGGCGTGCACGTGTGCGTTTAGCCCTGCGAGTAGAAACGTGATAAAAGGAGATGTACATGTGTGTGCATGCTATTGTAACAACAAGGGTGGTGTGTGTGAGAGAGAGAGAGGTGCTCAAGTATATTTCATTTGTTCAGTGTGTAGGCTGTGTGTGTATATTTATGTGCAGGTCAGACTAATGTTTCCACAGGAACCAGATGCCATGTATGTTGGAATGTGTCAGTTGATCTGAAGCCTGTGTGTTTGTAATATGTGCTTCATTCTGAACATTAGTTGTCACATGTTTATGTAGTGAATAATTGTCCTCCAATCAAGGCAAATCTCCAGGCCTGTATGCTCTGACTGCATTGTGCTCTTGTGTACGTGGCCCTGTCACCACAGAGAGGAGCTGATCAGTGAGCTGCAATTCTGATGAGCACAGACAGTGTGCTGCCTGAGCCCTGAGTGGAGCGTGAGTGGAGCGTGAGAGGAGCGTGAGAGGAGCGTGAGAGGAACGTGAGTGGAGAGCGTGAGAGGAACGTGAGAGGAGCGTGAGTTGAGCATGAGTGGAGCGTGAGAGGAACGTGAAAGGAACATGAGTGGAGCGTGAGAGGAATGTCAGAGGAGCGTGAGAGGAGCGTGAATGAAGCCTGAGAGGAGCGTGAATGGAGCCTGAGAGGAGCGTGAGTGGAGCATGAGTGGAGCGTGAGAGGAGCGTGAGTGGAGCGTGAGAGGAGCATGAGTCGAGTGTGAGAGGAGTGTGAGAGGAGTGTGAGAGGAGCGTGAGTGGAGCGTGAGTGGAGCGTGAGAGGAGCGTGAATGGAGCCTGAGAGGAGCGTGAGTGGAGCGTGAGAGGAGCATGAGTCGAGTGTGAGAGGAGCGTGAGTGGAGCGTGAGTGGAGTGTGAGTGGAGCGTGAGAGGAGTGTGAATGGAGTGTGAATGGAGTGTGAATGGAGTGTGAGTGGAGCGTGAGTGGAGTGTGAATGGAGTGTGAATGGAGTGTGAATGGAGTGTGAGAGGAGTGTGAATGGAGTGTGAATGGAGCGTGAGAGGAGCGTGAGAGGAGTGTGAATGGAGTGTGAATGGAGTGTGCACCCGCCAGCCATAAACGTTCGAGTGTGTTCACGTTTCAACAGGTTTCACCATGATTTCACCAGAACGGAAAAGCGAGAGGAGAGTGGGTTTTGGGGAGGGAGGGAGAGCGAGGGAGTGGGGGTTTAGGGGAAAAGAAGTAAGAAGAGAGGGTGGAGGGTGGGTGGAGTCTGGGGGGGAAGGGGAGAGATGGAGAGGAAGTTTGAGGGAGGAGAGAAGGAAGATGAGCCAGTAGAAGAAGGTTGTGACAGCGAGGCCCTTCATATACACACATGATAAAGACTCAGGCCACAGTTTATTTGACAAAATGGAATATGTGAACTATCAGTGCCTCGCCTGCTCAGGACTCACAAAGCCTCCTGTGTTTAACCACTAGGTTCAATTTATTATTCTTTCTGGTGGATGGATGAAAATGCTGAATATCCTAGAGCAGCATTTGGACAGGAAGTCTGTCTTTCATATTCACTTATGTGCGTAGGTTTGAGTGCATGTGTGTCAGTTTGATCTGGCGCTGTAGTAATCAAGTGAAGCCCCGTGAATTCTCTGGTCTTTGTTATGACCGAAACTTTAATCCTTCATGCATGTTTCCATTCATTATCTTATGGCAGCTGCTTTATAGAATTTTTAAATTGACTGGTATCTACCCCTCATGTACATAAAGTATCACATACATAAACAAACCACTCTTATTCCAGTATCACAGATGACTTTAACTGATTTCAACTGTTTTTTTTTCTCAGTATGTGCCTGTGTGTTTCCACTAAATTTGTTTTCCCTTGCACAACTGACAGCTGTGTGTAAACCCTGGTCTAAAACTATATATTGAATCATTTTCTAAAAAATGAAGTGAAGTGTCCTTACCAATCACTTCATTAGAAACACATAATGAAACTCCATGGATCTGCACTTTCTGTCTATTTTATCAGCTCCACTGGAGCACACTGTAGTTCTGCAATTACAGACTGTAGTCCATCTGTTTTTCTCCATACTTTCTTAACCCCCTTTCGCTGTTCTTAAGTGGTCAGCTCCTGCTCCCTGGACCACCACAGAGCAGGTATTACTTGGGTGGAGGATCATTCTCACCACTGCAGTGACACTGATGTGGTGGTGGTGTGTTAGTGTGTGTTGTACTGCACTAGATCAGATGCAGCAGTGTTACTGGAGTTTTAAACATCTCAGTGTTACTGCTGGACATCCAACCAACAGTGTCCTGTGGACATCATCATGTGACCGTTGATGAAGAACTAGAGGATGACCAACACAAACTGGGCAGTGATGAGCTGTCGTCTCTGACTTTACATCTACAAGGTGGAACAACAAGGTAGGTAGGAGTGTCTTAATAGAGTGTAGAGTGAGTGGACACAGAAAAACTCCCACAGCAATGCTGTGTGATCTGCTTGTACCAGTGTAAGATGTGTTCCTAATCAAGAGATCAAGAGTGTATGTGAGGCATCACAAACTTATTAGATCTTTAGCAAAACTCTTTCCAGTTCTGATAGTTCTTGTTTTAATAAGTAGCATGCTGCAGGGTGGTGTATGCATGCGGTTTGTGCGATGCACTGGTGGAGTGCATGGGTGGATGTGGACGCTGTGTGCAGTGACTGGGTGCTGCTGCCGACCCACCCAGTGTTAACTCGTGTTTGTCTCTCTCACAGCTGCAGTGCTATGGTCTAGGACTGTGAAGAAGGGAGTCCTCAGGTGGGCCTGTTTTTGGGATCTTATAAGTCTGCTCCACTCCATCTGTGGTCTGGTAGGCACACAAAAGGCCGTCTGGCCTTGTTTTGAAGATGACGTTAGTCACCGAATGTACATGTCGTAGGCAGAATTTTTATGAGCAGAACGTTTTAGAATGTTCTTGGGATTTCTGCTTGTAAATAAATTAGCATACAAGCAAGCAGCAGCACTCCAGAGCAGTTCTTGACTGGCTTTTACCCACGATCCACACATCTACAGCTTGAGGTCATCTGAATCTCACTCAGTGATATTACCTTTGGTTCTCTCCACCTAATTACACACCCATACACACACACACACACACACATGCACATACAAGCACACGCACACATACACTCACACACGCATGCACATGTGCACACACACACTCACGCACACATGCACACGTGCACACACACACACACACACACACACACACACACACACACACACACACACACACAGAAGCTTGCCAAAGACTTTTCTCTCTCTCCTTTTTTTTTTGCTCAGAGGCTTCACTGTTTATGCATGAATATGGCTTTTATTGGTTTGGCCTGCTCTAAGGCGACAATTCAGCAGCCCGCAATCTGGTTTGAGGAGCTGACCACTTATATAAGAGACAGAGAGAGACTTGATAGTAGATGGACAACTAATTTTAAGACAAACAGTACACTTTGATCTACTTATGACATAAGCCTCTTTCTCTCTTTCACTCTCTCTGGTTTTCTTTCTTCTCTTTCTCTCTCTATATATTTTTCTCTTTCTCTCAATTCCATAACACAAGGCTAATTGCTTGTACAGCCCTCATGCTCATAATCTTGATTGGCCAATCTGACCCAGAACAATTAGAAAGCCAAGAGTTGGCATCAGCCTCAGTAAAACCCGCCTGTTTGTGCACTGTATAAAAGCTCGGCAAAGTGTGCAGTAACAGCTCGGTCAGGCCCAATCACTTCATCCTGCTCTCGGGCCAATTCAGTCTCTACTGTTGGTGATCACGGAGCCACTGTGCTCCAGGGTCAAGTAGGAGAAATGGCTCTTTGATCTGTGGAAAGTGGGGAAGTGACAATTCAGCCTTGCTTTGTGTTGGCTGGAATCTCTGCTCACAGCAATGAGAAGTGTTTCCTTGTTTACCAGACTTTCACACAGGTGCACAAGGTATGATGATTCGCAGAAAAAAAAGAAAGAATGGGAGGGTGTATAGAAAAGGAGAGACAGGAGCACAATCTGAACAGTGAAGAAAGGGACTTTAACGGGGGAAGGGACAAATGTGACTAAGATCACCTCACCTACACATAGAGGACAGACAGGTCAGTGGAGAAACCGTGTGAGAGTGCAAGAACGTGACCCCGGCTGTTCGGGTCTGGCCTCAGAGAAGATTGAATGTGTGGCCTGCGTGCTAAGCTGGGCCTGAGCCACAGGGCTCACTGCAACTTCGAATGAAATGAGTGGAAAGTGGGCCATGTGCCACCATGCTGATCCACCTGAGCTGAGCCGGATCAGAGCACATCCTCCACCCAGGAGCCCTGCTTCGCCCCCTCCACCCAGCATCAGGGACTCCTAACGCAGATAGATTTGAGGGAAAAACAGGAAGGTCTTCTGTCTTCGCCAGGTCCTGGATCTCTTTCCCTCACTCACACACCCACTCACAGACACACAGTCACACGCACCACTCACATTTGCATACAAATGGAGGCCAGTAGAGCAGAAAACAGAAATTTGTCTAAACGAGCAAAAATGTAAACAAACACACACACTATATGTATGTCCTGCATATATAGTGCTATCACAGTAAAGGGCATGTGTTGGGCGAAGAGTTTGCCACTGCATAATTTGAATAAAACTCCATTTCTCCACATCCAAGGTTCTTTTTGGCCTTGTTAAAAACAATGAAATAGTTGAAAGAAGTAAACAAATTTAACAAGAGCTGTTTGTTGTCCTCTCGTCTGGGAATGTTCATAGAAGCATGGCCCTGTTCTCAAATATTTTAACGTCTCTCTCATCTCTAACACCCTCTTTATTGATAATTTTTTCATCACTTTAATAAAAAGATATTCCCACATCATTTTTATAAATAAAACAAGTGCCAAGTTCACTTTTTCCAGATTTTTTTCTGCTTTTTTTTGGTTAGCAGTTTTTTTCCAAAACAGCAAAGCAGTGTGTTGTAAGGTTTCAATTCAGCCATTGCACCAGATACTTTATTACTAATGTATTTTTAGGGCTCCACAGAAAAACCAGAGAAGAGTTCCTGCTGCTAATGCTCCATATGAAGTCAGCGGTGTGTAGGCAGCTCTGGTCAGGGCTTCTCTCACAGGCCTTGCGTGGTATCCATGACCCCACTCCGATTCCTAATATCCATCAACCCTCTGCTATTGCTGACATGCTGGGTAGTAACCTAGCAGACCCAAACGGCTACTGGTCCAAGCAGCATTCCAGGCGGTAATTCTGAGGACCGACCAGAGATTCCACTGCCTACTCTTTACTCCACTGTTTGTCTTGTCTTCCTTCCAAAGCTATAAAATCGACAGTTTGCACGAGTCCTGCACCCTTTTGCATTATCGATTACGACACACAGAGGAGAGAGATGAATGTCAGTGAAGAGTTGCCATTCGAGTTTGGCATTACGATTCACCAGTAGCTTTTCTAAGAAAAGTATTACTGCACACAGGAAAGGCAGGAGAACACCCCCAGGCCTGGCAGGCCGGGAGAAAAGCTGTTAAAAGCATTTAGACTTTAAAGCCCCATTGTTTGTGTATCCAGGAGAAAACTGAGCCACCCTCACAGGCGGCTACTGTGATGGATTCCAGTGATTTTGAGCTGTTGGATATTCAGTAGCTTTTTGGGGGAAAATTGTTGTTTGCTTTATAAAAACCTTTTAATTAAAAAAAAAGCATTTATTTTAGATCTGGTATTTTCTTTTGCTCTAATGTTTGCTGTAAATATTTTAGGGTGCCTTTCTTGCACTAGAAAATAGATCTGATATACAAATTCAGAAGCTGCTGATAGGAGAGATATGTGAAACTCATGAATTATCAAACCTTTTAGTTACATCAGGTAACCACCTGATAAACCATTAGTGTCACTCTTTTGAACATATACGTTCTTTTTATACATTTTATCAGTTGCATTTTACAGAGTTTTCAGTGTTGATAGTATGCAAGAGAATGGAACCCCAGTTAACTTATCCAGGTAAATAAAAGTGGCGAATATATTGTGATGTAAGTGTGATGAATCCAGATTTAGCATGTGTTTTATAGGCCTTAGGCAACAGTGGTTCGCAGTGGTCCACCCCTCTGTGCCTGTGTGTGTCATTAACTGTTCCCTTCCTGTGCTTCTCTCTAAAACCAGATCTCTTTTCTGCTGCTCCCAGATGGGGTCTTCAGACCTTTTGCCCCCCCATAGCGTTCTCTGTTTTCCCCATCAGCTGCTACAGTCAGACTCCACAGAGCCTCTTAATGGTGCTGGTGGTAGGGGGTGGTGGTGGTAGGGGGTGGTGGTGGTGGTGGTGGTGGTGGTCGGGTGAACGAACTCCCAGGCTGTGGTATCATTATACACCGGACCATGTCCAAACATCTTAGGTAACACAGTAGTTTAGTGGAGCACATGCTGGTATTATAAAACAGACAGTGATTAGACGGGCACATGAACATGAGTGCACTGAATATGTGAGAAGTCTCTCCCTCGTTCTCTCTCTTTATTTCTGTCTCTCCCTCTCTGCCCCCAAACGCACACTCCAGATTCTCAGACGTGCAGTATGTTGGGAATTCTCTGTGTATGCACAGGCAGACAGATGAGGTACACATGCAGCTATTGCTCACAAGGGCACAGTTTTGACCCACTCTCAATTCAGACAGCATTATGTGTGGAGGTACTCGGGGATTACAGCATTCGCAATACTTTGTGTGTTTATTTTTGTGTGTGCGTGTGTGTGTAAACATGAAATATCCAGTGTAAAAGCTCCTAAAGGACCCTATCACTGCAGCTTGTTACCTAGAATTATCCACCAGAGCCTGAGGGTGTAAGGGTGTTAATATGCCCTAACGAGCCGTGATTTCAGCAGGGGTCGTGACCCAGTGTGTCCACACGGTGTGGAATGCTGGCCGTTCCTTTGCTGGAAAGTGCATCTAGAGCTTTGGCAGTTGTGTGGGTGAGGGCAGAGCAGCTCTGGCAGTGCGGCTCTGAGATTGAGCGTGTCCTGATCCGAGCCGGGCTGCTCGGGGCGGTGTGTCATGTGGTCGTGTTGCATGACATCACCCCGCATTGCGTGTGGAGCGTCCAGCGTGACGGGACATCAACTGCCACACACCGCCTGTTTGTGTAGCTGCGCCACACGTGCTACAGCCGTACCGCCGTGGAAACCGTCGCCTCGGCTTCGGCCTCGTCCTGATCTGCGTGCACAGAAGAGTCCAAAGTCCATACGGTCTGCAAAATCCATAGAACATGCAGGCAGTCAATGGGTCATGTGTGGAACTCATTCAGAAGAACAGGAAATAATGTGGCCTGATGAATTAAGGACCTGCCTTGTGCTTTAGCTCAAATCTCACTACTGCTGTGAGTGTCTGTGTTTTTTGGCAGTGCTGTGGAAGCAGCCCTCTCTTTGGTTTGAGTGTTTGAGTGTTAGGACCAGAGGCTCGGGTGGCTCAGATGCTGCCCGGCAGCAGTGTGCTGCCCGCGTGCTCTGAGGCAGCTGATGGATATACTGGGCGTGTAAAAGTAAAGAGCGTTAAGTAGTAGCATGAGCAACAGCAGTAAAGTAGCGTACATCTGGCAGGAGCGCTACGTTTTCTCCTGCTGCCTCTCTCCAACTGCCTCTCTCCCGGCACTGGCAGGAGTGGCAGCCTGTAGCTTGACTGCAGCCTCATGTGCATTTCTCCGATTTTGCATCATGCCCACACACTCTGTAGAAACAGCCATTCAGTGTTAGTATCTTGTAGTGGGAATGCAATGCGTTCAAGCGAGCCTGCAGGCCTATAGTTGTACCACAGGGTCTATACCATAGATATACAATGTTAGAAACCCAGACAGCTGGAAAAGAACATTTTTAAAGACACTGCTTAAAGGTACTGTCAGTCTCCCCAGTTTTGCACTGCTGCTCTTCAGTTTTTAAAGGTCTTTTGCTCAAATATACCTGATAAAACCAAAGACGTTTTTCTATATAGAACATCTAATTTTTCATCTAAGCATGTATTGGTTAACAGAGGTCTTCCTTTCTCAGTCTATCTTATATATTGTCTATATCATACTATTCTGAATGTGTATTTTACATTAATAGACAATCTCTGTTTTTTTAAAAGGATCTCCAGTATGATATCCTAACATGTTTCTAATCTCTGTGTAGAAAATTCCCAGGATGGCTTGGCTTTGGGAAGGAACAGCTACAGAGGATATTAGCATGTGGAACTATGTAAATACTTTGGATGAGTTTTAGCAGATGTGGATTTGGAGTTTTTGTAGAAATCCACTCTGAGAAATGTATAGAACTTCTCAATGCAGGGAAGTGGACTGTACTGTGGCAAATGTATATACTTTAAAGTCATATACATTACACCCACGCTTATTACACTGCAGAAAGGATGGGAATTTGTATCATTAAGATGGAAAGTGCTGAATTAGAAAAGGTGCTGACAGTTGTTGACATCTCAGACATATTAGGTGTAATGCATGTGAATATGTTGGGGCAAACGTCTGGCTTCAGGCAGTAAATATGGAACATATCAGAGTTGTTTCAACATTCAAACGGTAATGATGCAGTAGTAAATGGAAGTCTGAGGACTGCTTGAAAGTGGACCTGGATGGAGGAGTGTTGTGGAAAAGTTGGACCGTGGTGTGGAGAGGAGTACAGCCGAGTGGAATTACGTGAAGGGAAAATTGGGAGATTGTTTGAATAATGTGGAATAATGTTAAATAATCAGGCTGAGATTCAGGAAATAATAATAAAAAATAAAAAAAAAACTTGTGGAAAGTTCTGTTTGGCTCATGATCGAGAGATCTGCACTGAATGATTTGATGTGATATTGGGCATTGCCTGAAACGCATTTTTATGGGTGAATAGTTATGTTAAGAGGTAGGAGAAATAGAATGATATCTTTCTAACGTGTCTAAGTGTTACTTTATACTTGCTGTGTGTCCCTGTAAAACCTGTCATTACCTGTCCTCTTAGCTTAGGTTTTTAGATACATCCTTGGCACATGGTGAGTGTCCTCAATTCTTACCATCCGCACAGCAGCTGCTGCTCAAACCTGCATCCAGACAGAGAGACCAGAGGAGGAAGATGAGTGAAAGCAGAGGCCAGTCTGTAAAAGACACACACTAACACCAGTCACACACCATTTCCCTATTATAGGGAAGGAAGGAGAGGAGACAGAAGACTGAAAGGAAAGCAGAAACAAGGGAACAGTGGTGTGTGGTTTATGTGGTTGAGATCTGTAGTGTGCATGGGAGAAGGGGGTGGGCACTGATCCCTCAGCTGGGCCCTCAGGGGCCAGGAAAGCAGGATAGAGGCACTGGCCCCCCAGTTGGGCCCACAAGGGTTAGGAAGGCAGGCCAGCCTGTGTGGGACCCCACTGTGGCTCAGTGAAGCATTTCTGCTCCCACTTCCACTCCCATGGGCTTGGAGAAGCCCGGGCCTAAATGGAAAAGCTAGCCAAGCACATCATTATATAATTACATTTCTTATTGCCATAGGGAAGCAACTGCTATCGACATTATGGGAGATGGGATAACATGGGGTATTAAATTGTGGTATTACAATGTAGTCGACAGTTTGTGAATAGTGGATGTAGCTATGAGCTTGATAAAAGCAATGTCTGCTGTTTACTTCACTGCACTAATGCTGCTCTGCTGAAAATTCACTATCAGACGCTATAAATCCCAAAAGAATAGCTGATTCTGACTTGTTTACCATGAATGTGTATTACATTAAGTTCTTTATTCATTAAACTGGAACAGTCCTCGTTGTCCTTCCTTTTTAAATTTATTCCCTATTAAAATGTAAATGATCCTAATTCAAGGACTCGGTTCAGCAGATAATGTTGGTTTCTGTCTAGTTATCAGAGATGCACTTTAACTTTTTACTTCTGCTGTTGTATGCAGATGATACAATACAAGGGTTATAAAGTTTATAAGGAAGGAGTCGAAATTTCCTGATTATTACTATGTTTGTAAATTATAGTTACAGGACAATTTAACAACACGATGAGTTTTTACTAATGTTTTTAAGGCACATCTACATTCTGTAATCCTCCTCTGCTTGTTCTCTGCTTCTCCCCTTCTTTGCAGTCCACATGAAGATGCTTTAGAAGAAAGAGCAGATCACTGTGGCAAAGCTGCTGAATAGGGCAGCAATAACAGCTCCTTTGGGTCCAGCGCCATGTGTGTTTTACTCTGTAAAAACCTTTAACTGGAGGACTAGTTGGCTGATTGGTGGATTGATATACTGGCACCTCAAGGAACATCTCCCTTTATACTCCAAATTACCATAATATTTTGTAACTTCTGTTTGCTCATGGCATTAGTGATTATTTTACGTACGGTTTACTATCAGTAGCAGCTGTACAAATATGAATGAATTAGTCCATAGTTTAGGATGGGCTATAACTGTATTTATTGTAAGGTTACTGGGTCATTGTAATGATGAGCTTGTTTTAATGCAACACTTCCTTCCTGTCTGTCTGTCTCTCTCTCTCTCTCTCTCTCTCTCTCTCTCTTACGTCAATACCATTCATCAGAATATTTTTCTCACAGCTAAGCTGCAGTCAACACTATCAATTCTAACTAAAACATGCATCCTTTGTAACCTTTCACAACCGTATACTCCTCCATGGGAAGAAAAGGGAACACATAGCATAAAAACAACAAGATTTTTTTTTTTCCACTGGCTGTAAAAAAAGAGTGGAGTGGATTGCATTTAACATGAGGGAATATATCCTGAGTAATTGTGGGTATAATTTCCACCACAGAAGCTGAGGTCACACATGGGCCGACTTCGTGGTCCAAGGGACGCAGGCAAAGGTCTGTTCACCTCCAAATCCTTTGCTCTTAATGTTCTTTTTCCTTTCGGACTCCTGGGGTGATGGATTGCTCTGGTCAGGGAAATGAGGCTGTCAATAAAGCTACAAACCAAAGCAATGGATACAGTTTACTTCACCCTTGAGAAAGACTCTGTGTGCTTTTTTACACCACCCAGCTGAAGAAACAAAAAACACAGAAATTGAAGGGCTGCATTATCCTTAATACTGAAGTTTGACAATATATTTGGCCTTGAATTAGAAATAGTTTTAACACAAGGAGATAGGGTATCATGTTTCAGAGAGCCAAGAGCCACTGGGACTATTTGGTTCAGTCTTTATCTGTCCTGCACATAGTGTTATACTTTATATTTCTCTCTCTCTACATTACTATCCTGTCTTATCCACTTCTGTTTGTTTCTGACATTGAGTTCAGCTCCATGTCACAACTTCAGAAAGGTTCCAGAGATTTTCTTGTAGCTGCTTACAGTTTCTGCACAACACTCCATCCTGTGATGGCAACATGAAAGGAGCAGAGTGCTGGAGCAGAAGGAGCTTTTATTCTCCAACTGCGAACAGATACAGCAAATAGCGACTTTAGAAAGCCGACTAATAACCGAAAAGCAAAGGTACGGCTTTAGCAAAGCGAAAGTAAACACTTCTTCAGTGGCAGCGAAACAGCAAGCTACTCTGGTCCTTTGCTGGGTGAATGTGCAACGTAGACCAGTGGAACCTGTGGGCTTATATGGGGGGGGGTGGGGGGGAAGGGTGCTCAACAATACAAGGGACAGCTGTGTTCAATAAACTGGTGAGGAGGAAAATGATGGGTGTGGTGTAGGAGTGGGCGTGTCCTGCTTTTCGAAAAACTAAATATTACATGTCAAAATATCACATTCAGCCCAGTTTTCCAGCAAAGCGCTTTATTTACTGTAAAACAGGTCTCTTGCCTCTTTTACCTTCCTTTGCATCTTTTTGTTATTTGCTCCAGCCTCTAAGGGATCTCTCTCTCCCTCTCTCTTTCTCTCTCCCTCTCTCCCTCTCTCTCTCTCTCTCTCTCTCTCTCTCTCCCTCTCTCTCTCTCTCTCTTCTCCCCCTGTCTCTGTATTTCTCTCTCTCTTTTCCTTTCCCTTTTGCTCTCTCTTGTTCCAGGGGAGGGAAAACAGGGCCATTTTTGCGCTCTGGTTTCTGGTATCTCATAAGTCCCTGGCAAAACAGAATCCATTACTTTTGTGACAAGTGAGCTCTCTGCAACTCAGCCTTTACATTGAAGAAGGGCTTCAAAGTCAGAACAGGAAAAAATCCTTTAAACTCAATTTTGAAGCCCGTCGTCACTGGAAGCGCTCTGATGCCATTCGTCTTCATAAAAGACTCAAAGTAGAAATGCAGTTTCTAAAATGGATATCACTGTAAAAGCTTGTGCACTCTAAGCTCCACACTGATGAGAACGAGAGACTGATGAAGGTTTAGTGGCCGGTGAGTCCCACTCACTCACCTTTATAGTGCACTTACTGCCCATAGACACTGAGACAAGGGAAGGAAGCATTAATGTGAGGACGGAATAAGGGCAAGAAGAACAGAAGTTCTTCCCTACAGGTCCTTCCCTCCCCCAACATGTGTTTCACAATTAATCCTCCCACAGTGTGCGACAGGAAGATGGGTTAACAGAGGGGTTGTGAGTCAACAGTCATAATACTCACAATAATGGTATATGCGCATATGTGTATAGATGTGTGTGTGTGCGTGTGTGTGTGTGTGTGGGAGCGTGTGTGTGTGTTTTAAAGTGATTAATGTCTCCTGCCATTGAAAGTTTGCACTTTCGTGTCATTGTGATATTACCCAGATCTCATGTGAAGTATATCCCATATCAGATATTTTATGCTGTATGTAAAATTTAAAACTAAGGTGATTTTAGATTGGTTGTCACACCCGTAAAGTGCCTTGTTTATTTATGGGTGATAATTTATGATTTGAGAACTGGTGGTTGATTTATATGTTCTGAAGTGTTGGTGAAAAAAGCTTTTGTCTCCGTTAATATGATCTAGAGTTTATCTTTCCCATAAAACTTGACTAGTGTCATGCAGTAACATCCCACTGAACTAGTGTCATACAGTAACATCCCACTGAACTAGTGTCATGCAGTAACATCCCACTGAACTAGTGTCATGCAGTAACATCCCACTGAACTAGTGTCATGCAGTAACATCCCACTGAAC
>JAOYMR010000006.1:1224837-1237662 GCA_025802075.1 Tenebrosternarchus preto
TGAACCTCCTCACTAAACAGCTCTGTGATGAACCTCCTCACTGAACAGCTCCATGATGAACCTCCACACTGAACAGCGCCATGATGAACCTCCTCACTAAACAGCTCTGTGATGAACCTCCTCACTGAACAGCTCCATGATGAACCTCCACACTGAACAGCTCCATGATGAACCTCCTCACTGAACAGCTCCATGATGAACCTCCTCACTGAACAGCTCCATGATGAAGCTTTGTCAGAATCAGAGTGAGTTTGAGGCGCCATGCTCTTCTGGACAGCAGGGGATTGGGGGATGCAGGAAGGGGGACACGTGAAGGGAATGTGGGAGGAGGACACAGGAGGAGGGGCATGCTACAGTGGATGTGGGAGGGAGGACGCAGGAGGACGGGCACGCTACAGAGGATGTGGGAGGGAGGACGCAGGAAGGAGGGGCACGCTAGAGAGGATGTGGGAGGGAGGACGCAGGAGGAGGGGCACGCTAGAGAGGATGTGGGAGGGAGGACGCAGGAGGAGGGACATGGGAGGGGAGACGCAGGACGGGGGACAGGGGGTTGAAGTGCCAGATCGTTGGAGGATTTTGCTAAGATTTATTAGCCGCAGATAAGACTGATATACATCTGCAGATCTGCAGCCATGCTTGCTTCTCTGAACCCAGCCAGCATCACCACTCCTGCCAAAGCCTTTGAAAAGCAGAATTACATTCCTCTCATCTCTGCCTATACCGCCACAGGCATGGGGGGGGAGAGAGAGGGGGAAGCAGACAGAGAGAGAGGAAGAGAGACAGTGAGGCAGAGCTAGAGAGGGGGAGCGAGGGAATAAGATGAAGAGAGAAGTGAAAATGAAAGAATCAAGAGACAATCGCGATAGACAGAGAAAAAAGACTTCTGGAGAAGGGATGTGGATGGCAGTGAGAGAGAGAGCCAGGCTTCTGTTGCTGCCGTGTGTCAGGTCTTTTCGGGAGAGTGATGAGAACTGCATCCTCTATGCTGCCCTGCCCTGTCTGTGGTACCAAGGGTAAGCAGGCAGGACTAGGCCACCAGGAGGGGCACTGGAAGCAGTGTGAAAGTGGCTCTGGTTAAACCAAGCAGGGGACATGGTGCTGAGATCTCTCGCAGTCTCTCTTTTTCTCTCTCTCTCTCTCTTTCACACACACATACACAATCACTCTAGCACATCTTGAAGTAATCTGTTGGATAATCCATAAGTAAAGCAGAGGGCTGTGGGAGAGTGTGGCAGATGGCCGTGGAGTAAGGGTGTGAAGCTTTCAGAGTACCAGTAATGTGTTTGAAGAAGAACATACTGATACTGGCGTATCTTTTCTCTCACTCTTTCTCTCGGACTCTCTCTATCTTCTTGGCTCTCTTTTTTTCTTTCTGTCTTTTTTGCTTTTTTCGTTTCTTTTATTTAGCTTTTTTTTCTCTCTCTTGACATGTTGTTTGCTTCCTAATAAATGTTAACCGTGTCCTGTATGTCTCTTCATGGATAGTTACTTCAGCTTCACTTGATGTTCAGGACACCTGGTTTTAGTTCTTTGTATCTTCCTACCTTTTACTTCAGGGTTATTCACGAATGGCAATGATTGAGTTTGACGTGCCTTTGATAAAAACTCAACCTCCACTGACACCTCAGTTGGAACACAGATAAACAGAAAGAAACAAAATGGAATGCAGGATAACCATAAATGTTACACAGTTTCTTAAGATAGTTCACGAGTTTTATCTGCATGTGTGTTTTAGTATTGTTTGGATTCGATATACACGGCAAAGGCCATACTGAAGGCCACCCATAGAAGACAAGCATCGCATGAGGTGCAGTGAGGTGATTACTTGCAGAAGATCTAAGAGTGTGAGAAAGTTATAAATACAAAAAGGTTTATAATATAAGTAGGTTTATAAAAAGGTTCCTAAAAATAATCAGTATTAACACAATGCAGACCTTTGAACGTAAAAAAAAAAAAAGAGGATTTTATATTTAATACTGGATGGCACAGGTAAGCAGTAGAACAGGTAGAATATGAGCAGAACTCTGTGTGTGTGTCAGCACTCTAGCAGCCCAAGTTAATAGTTATAGTTAATACAGGAACATGTGAAGGAATGGACTAGTTTTAGCATCATTACTATTCAGAAATGGTGAAAAAAAATTGGATCCTTGTTCAGATGGAATTAAACTGGCTCACTATACTGACTCAGCAAAGGGAACATTGACATATTTGCTCAGATGCTCAGAGAGATACTATATTTAGCTAATCACTCACGAAGCTATACAGGCAGCTCATATCAATAAGAAAAAAAAAAAACTGTTAGATTCAGATCTTTTCAAACTGCTCATCTCAGTATGAGTCCAATAACACACGTATAGATACTGGAGACACAAATGGGCTGAAGACTGAGGAACACTGAGCTGAAGTTTCTATATCATTGTGCTGTGTGAACAACCTGCTGTCCTCATGTCCTCATCTCCACTGAACTGTGCTTTTTCCCCACACGTTTAGATTGATTTTTCTCCCTGCGATAAAAACTGATTGTATAATTTAACAACAGTGTATTAGTTTCATATGAAACAATACCAGTCAGAACATTGTATAATGACTATGGTTGGACTCTATACAAGCCACAGCTGAGAGGACTTTTTTTTTATGTAAGCTTTAAACAATATTGCCACAAACATTACAATTCTTTGGAAAAATGTGACAAATCTTTTTGTGTATCCGTGTCTTTTTTGTTCTCTCACAATTGCACTGCATCACATGACCCAGTTCCCTTTAATAATACATATTATCATTATTTTGGTGTGAATGACTCTCTGGGGTGTTTAAAATGCAAGTTGATTGAAACTGATCTGTGGGGAGCTTGACTCTTTCGGTCATAGTAAATGCAGCAATTGCTGCTATTATCTCAAGTTCCCTGTTGCCAAGGGCTTATTACCACATTGCAGGGAGCAACTGTACCCCACGCAGTGCCAAATGCTCTCTGATACACTTCACATTTTATTTGCATTATTATTTATTTGTTTTCGAGTCATTTATATCCTGCTGAAGGCACTGCTCCAGTATGTTTTGTTTGCACACTGCTGCAGTCATGCCATCTGAATGCATGCGCCCACAGAGGCTTGAATCCTGACATACACTACAGGAGGGTGAGGTAATGGACTTCATTAGACTAGCACAGCGTAACTTATGACGGAAAGAAGAGGAAGATGGTAATGATGATGATCTCATTAAGGAGACCTACAACTTTATGACATCCTCTAAGACCACACAGGCATCTTGCCCTGTGAGCACACGCAAGCTCCGCCTCTCACACACACAAGCACACAGACATATGCACACACACACCAACAAAAACACACACCCACCATATCTCACAAAAAACGACATACTTTTTGTGCTCATATGACAATTTTAGGTTCTCTCTCCGGCCTTGTTGTTCCCTTGGTTACCAGCCTTTACTGTCAGCCTTGACCTTTGCAAAGTATACACATCTGTGTTATTTTTGTCCTCAGCTCCTAGACGTGCTCGTATAAAAATGCCCTCTTCCTTTATCACGGTCACTGTGGGTTAGGACATTTCTGGAGTCTGTATCATTCTCAAGGTAAAAATATCAACTGAAATCCTATGCCCTGGGCCCTCTTCCCAGCACAGCTTCTGATTGACACATCACAGTCCTGTGGTATGATTAGATCTCCATACTGCACAGGTCGACCCCCCGTCACCAGGGGGCTTGGAGATTAGACATGGCTAGAGAGCAATGCAGGATGAGGTCTGGGGATGGAGGAGAGGAGGAGAAGGGGCTTTTGTTAACTTTGGCTGGTAGTGAGAAGAGACCTGGATCCTCTCTCTCTCTCTCTCTCTCTCTCTCTCTCTCTCTCATGCTTTACTGTTAGATTTCCTCGGACCTGCTGCATGGCACTTCAGAAGTGTTGCAGTCGTAAATCTGACAGATCACTCTTGGCTTCATGCCTCAAGCGTGTCTTATGGATCCAAAGGAATCACAGGAACCCCACAATGTATAGTTCAGTGCTGGAGGAGGATGCAAACTGACAGAAAGAGAGGAGAAAGTGCTGAGGTAGGTTGAAATGTGTGTGTGTGTGTGTGTCTCAGGAGAATGTAAGGAAGACCCTTCATGCAGAACAGAATTTATGGTTGATTTTTTCACACGTGGGAGCAGTATATCAGAAAAGGGATGTATATTATAGCTAATATAATTTTTATAAAGGAAAACTAATTAGTTTTAAAAACACAATTTGAACATCTGGTCTGTTTTTTTCCAGATAATGTATGTGCATTGATGTGTACATTGTATAATACTCTTCATCAGCTATTATGCAATGCAGAGCACTAGATTGATGAGCAGCTACTCTGTCCAGGCAGGTTTCCAGAAATGCCTCTGGTGTCTGAAACCATAAACCCATTCAAATATGCCCGTGCTCAGCTCTTATGAAGATGGTTTTACCTTGGAGAGGTGAAAAGGTTGATAGAATAAGAGAAGCAGAGAGGCATAAGGGAAAGGGACGGGAGCAGGAAACAAGCAGGAGAAGACATGAGTGGGGGGGGGGGCTAGCAGGGGGTCAGTGGCTGTTTGGCAGGCTTGGGGGCAGAAAGAGAGAGAGCCGGGGGCAGGGCCGGGGTTGGCCGGCTACCCAGAGGAGGGGTGGTGGAATTTGGGCTCCAGCTGCTCTAGTGCTGGGCCTCGCTACCTGCCTCGCAACAGGTGAGCAGGCCAGAACAAAGGCAGCTTTGTGTTCGATTAGCAGCAGGTGCACAGCTCCCCTCGCAGGAGGCGCACAGCTCCCCTCGCAGGAGGCACACAGCTCCCCTCGCAGGAGGCGCACAGCTCCCCTCGCAGGAGGCGCAGCCCGGGTCTCCCTCGTTCTGACTGTTCACCGCTCTCTTCCAGACCCAGGATCTACACAGCACAGTCATCAGGGTTAAAGACTCACACAGAGCAGTGACTTCACTGCCGAATGTAAAGAGCACAGCACTGTGGGTAATTACATAAAGTTGATGACCTCATTTCCATGCTGTGGGCATTTTGCATTTTAGTTTTTTTCAGCATGTATTTTCAACAGTGAGACAGGTGCTCTGGGCTCCAGTTGTAATTCTGCCGAATGTAGCTTGTTGAAAATGCTACACCATGGTGATTTCACCCATGACGTCAGTAAAGTAGGTCAGCTACTGGCATCCTGGCAGCAATGTATTAGTGTGTACTTTACATAACTTGTATGACTGTCCAGAGCTGAGTCTCACATTCCATGGCCACCATTCGGGAGCTGTTCGAGTGGGATTATCACCAGATGTTGGGTAATTAGTTTGAGTGATGTGTTGTGGTTGTTGGCTAAGGCTTGGTATGCGGCTGGAAAAGTTATTGCTTATGAAAGGTATGTAAGGTAGTCTTAAGATGAGGGGAAACATCTCAACTGATAGTTTTTAAGGGTGCTGTTTTCAAGTGTTGAACATTTCCCAGTGAAATGCACCAAAACCAAAACAGCAGGATGATGGCCTGACTTCCCAGATTTGCATTAACAAGACACCAGTCTGTCACATATGTGGAACAAGGACACAGCAAGGGAATACTGTGCTCTTTTGACTGTAAGATGGATTAGACATTTTATGGACAATCTTAAGTACATAATTGTGGTCTTAAGATACAGTCACTATAATCATTCTAGAGTCCATAATATTTTTTATTACATAAATACATAAATACTTGATTAACCTTGCATATCAAAGGCCATTGCTATAGAAAATGGCAATTGAGTATATGGAGGGGGGCAATGAAGTGAGTAGTAGAGGAATCTAAAGAGAGAGCAGGAGGAGGATAGGTAGAAGAAGGACATCCAGAGAGAGGGAGGGGGTGAGTACTGGAACAACAGAGAGAGGGAGGGGGTGAGTACTGGAACAACAGAGAGAGAGGGAGGAGGTGAGTACTGGAACAACAAAGAGAGAGGGAGGGGGTGAGTACTGGAACAACAGAGAGAGAGAGAGGGAGGGGGTGAGTACTGGAACAACAGAGAGAGAGAGGGAGGAGGTGAGTACTGGAACAACAGAGAGAGAGAGGGAGGAGGTGAGTACTGGAACAACAGAGAGAGGGAGAGGGAGGGTGAGTACTGGAACAACAGAGAGAGGGAGAGGGAGGGGTGAGTACTGGAACAACACAGAGAGAGAGAGGGTGGGGGTGAGTACTGGAACAACACAGAGAGAGAGCAGGAGGGGGTGAGTACTGGAAGTACATACAGAGATAGCAGAAGGGGATGAGTAATATATAGAGGAAATGAGAAGGATGAAACAGGAAGCCACTGTGTCTCTGTCCAGGATGCAAAATCTATCAACGGGTTGCCATGGCACTGGTGACCTGGGTTTGAGTGCCATTTGACTGGTGCTGCACCCCAGCTGTGCTGGAGCAGAGCCAGATGCTCACGCTGTACCCTGGAGGAGGGCCAAACCAGCCCAGCCCTGCCAGCGCCCGCATCCCATTGGCACAGTGCCCTCGGCAGACACACCTCACACTATCTCATCTCCCATCGCAGGAACTGAAGGAAGCAGATACAAACAACAGCAGGGCTTTGGAATTACTTACTATAGCATTTGATCTCATCTGAAGATCTGATTCACAGTACATTTATCTGATCGGAATGGTTCTGGTGTAAAACACTTATGTCTACACGTGTTACGGCAAAAACAGATTTCAAGACAAAGTGAAAGTTATAACGTGACGCTGTACACTGTCTAGCGATAGATCATGTTGTTCTTGCCATATGCTGTTTCCAAATGCTTAGATATGAAACGACCGAAACAGATGAAGAGCCAGTTAGTTGGACAATGTTTTCAGTTCCTGCCTCAAAACATCATCTGTGCACGTGAGTCCTATACTTTCCCCATTCCTGTATCAACTCACTTTAGATATGCAGTGTTATTTTACTAGGCAGAAGTGATCTGCAGATCACTTGAGAAGTCCAGCAGCGTTAGTTATTGTGTGGCTGAGTCAATATGTCCTGCTGCCTAAATCTAGATTGGTCACTTAGTGGTTTAGCGTCTTATGTTACAGTGAACCATAACCCTAAAAGCAGTAACCACATGGGCTTGTTCAATATTCTCTGTGGCTCTACGTCTGAATACTTTTGACTCTGTGGCTGTTCTCATTGTGTCTCTGTGGCTGTCAGGCCTCAGCCACCGTGGAACTGCAATTTATAGTAAGCTATTGTTCAGACATGTTTTTCACTGATGCCAGTTGTATTTACTTCAGTACACTCTGGACTTGCCGGCTGTCAGTATCCCATCAGCGTGCTCTCACTGTTCAACACAGTCCAACGATTGCTCAAGCGCCTCGGAGGAGCATCAGATGTAGAGCTTGACGGCTGTGATCCAAAGCACGCCAGTACTGCTTCAAGCCATGCATCCTCTCTATTTGTACTGTGTGTTCAGGTCACAAAGGCCCAGCTGTCACACAGATGAACATTCCCTTAAGAACTCTGCTGATGACTGATTGCTAAGAATGCTTGAATTGAATGTTCAAAGGTTATTTCCACCTCGTCACTGTCACTGATGGACGTGCTTTGGATTTAACAGGTCTGCTCCTAGCCTTGCTGCTCTCACGTCAGACGTACCAGCTGGGTGTGAGCTCCCATCTCACTGGTCATTCCCCACTGGATTAGATGAGCAGCAGTGGGTTTCTCAACATTAGAGCGTGACTCATTTCTGGTGTGCTCAGATGACCGGAAAGCCATGCTATTAGTGCCGGGAAAAAGGAGTGATCCGTTAAGCACTTTGCTTTGGAGGCCTGCGGTGTGGAGAGTTACAGGTCTGGGCTGCGGTAGAATATGCCTGGAAGAGTCCACGTACTTTAAATAAAGCCATGGCATTGTTCTTGCTGGAGACCCCGCACTTCACACAGGCAGGACTGGAGCACAGGACAGCGAGAGCAAGTGCTGGGCCCAACACAAACAGGCCTGTGGCTGAGCAGCGCACCACACACCGTGCACGTTAAGTGCTGGCGGCCCCGGCACGGCACGACCCGGCCCGGCCCGCCCAGGACTGAAGGAGACGCACGTCTGTGCTCTCCACGCGGCCGTTCAGCTGGATGTGAATGCTTCGTTTTTGTGGAACGTTGGAGCCGACCACGGAAAGGTACCGTTTACAAAAACAGTAATGCTGTCGAAAAATGAGCGAAGCTCTCCTCGCCGAGTGTCAAGGTTCACCAGATTCAGAAAAGCCAAGCTTTTGCACTTTATGTAAATATTTTCCATGTATGACCAAAATCTTGCCTTTCACGTTTGGTGCATTGGGGCAAGTGACGGACTTTTCCTGTCCACTGTGCTCATTTTCAGTGCTGTTTAGATTCATGCTGGTGAAATGCCTTCCCAGCCTCTCATATGAATATGCACGTATGGAGAAGCCATCGTTTCTTCCTGCTGTTAATTTACAGTGTGGAGTGCTGTTTTTTCCCTGTGTCCTGCTTTAGATCAGCATTAGATCACACAGGGGAGACCATGGAAATCTTTACAACCCCCAACACCCATCGCAATGACGGCTTTTTCGTAGAACAAAATGGTCTTTGGCCTTCACGGAGAAACAGGAGGTTAAGATGGATCCAAAGACAACTCTCCCATAGACGAACAGTAAAAGTTCCACAAATCATTGTTGAAAGGGAAGTTAATCGCATTTTAGGTTTCCAGCATTAGTGCATCTGGAAAGAGAAACAAACAGACAGTGTAAAGCCAGTGAAAAGCTGCGCTTCAGTTTTACCACATCGGTGCTGAAGTTTTGGTGAAACCCATGGACACAAGCTAGAACTATACTATGAAGCCTGAGTACCACATCTGAACCTCCTAGAGCAACTAGACACAGAGATGTTTTTTAACCCTCTTTGCTCTGCTAAAGCATATTATTGTTCCAGAAAAACTAAAGAAGTCAAGTCATGCAGCAGATTTATTTGTGCTCACGCAGTTCAGAAGATTTTTAAATATGAATAAGACCACTAAGAATATAACAAATATGAAAACACAAGTAATTCATCTATTTTTTACTTTCTTGCGAATTTGAGCACATTAAAATGCATTAATTTATTTAATTACTTTTCTTATCCCAGATTGAATTACTTTTATATCACCTCAGACCCCATTGTGACCAGTCCAGAATCAAGAATTAAACAGTACTGTGTATAAAACGATGTATTATATACTAGTACATCGTCACTTTCCTGAAACACTTATCGTGATCAGCTTTCTACTCAGTGGAACAGCTAAATTCATGTCCAGTATTTTAGAGAAACAGTATGCTATTGAATCAGAGGGCCTGGAGCTCAGTGTTCACATCAGGCTCTGCAAAGAGAACAAATTGCTCATTTATTTAAGGATTTACTCATTACCCCCATTCAACATACACTAGCAAAAGAAAAACTCTTAAGAAAACAGCAAGATTAACGCATGAGAGAACAGGATAGAGGTTGCATTGTGTAGGGCCTGACACTACCCAGAAACATACCAAATACCAGAGCCCTTGCTAATCCCAGAGTTTGAAACATGCTGCAGCATTGCCTGGGTAAAGAGAGCAGTGCAGGAGCTATAGAGACCAGAGGAAGCCCAGAGGAACCAGCAGCTACCTACTCTGAGGACTCTGCGGAATAACTGAGAGCATAACAAGTGTCCAAACATATGTAATATGAACTATTGATGAAATGATGGAGCTTAAAAAAAAGCTTGTGTTTCAAGTCACTGCCAAAAACACTAAACCACTGCCAACATATTCCATTTCTGTTTTTTATAGTTTGGTTTGCTTGCTCTCGGTTTAAAGGATGTTAACTCTATTTGCAAATTTTAAAATGTTTGTAGGAAATTTCTTTGATAAGTGGCAGGATGTGTGGCCAGACATACGTTGTTTGTGACTGCATTTCCAAAGGCAGAAACATCTCAACATGTCAGTACATCTGCCCTGTCAGTACCTAACTACCTCTGCTGCTCCTCCATGGAGATCCTAGCTGATCTGTCGTTGGCCTGAGAGACAAGGCCCACTGAATGCCACCTTCTCAGCATGCTGGCACCAAGCAAGACAGCAGGATAGTTTATCAGAGGATGAGAGAGAGAGAGAGGGAGGGAAAAAAGAAAGAAAATAATAAGAAAAAGTGAAAAAGTGAAAGTTAGGGTTTATATAAGCAGTCAGTGTGGAGTTCCTCAGACTGTTTTTCATAGTAATGTTAATGGTGCTGCAGATGTGAGGGAGTAAAGATCCAGAGAAGAAGCCAAGGTTGGGGAGCATCGGCATTGGTGATGGAGGAGCCTTGGGGGTCATCGGTGAACAGACAGTCAGTGGAATACAACAAGAATAACATAAATCAACTGACTTCCCAAGAAGCCTGTGATGTAAAACACTTAGGAAAACTGGTGAGAATGTCAGGAAACTGGTCAGAAAAAAGGGCCCTTTTGGTGAGAGAAGGGAAGGTGAGAGAGAGGGAGCTGGGCAGCTGCTGTGTGTTAGCCTGGAACGAGAACATCCTCTTGTATCTTTCATCTCTCACTCCACAATGGAAAAGGAGCTTTTAATCTTCATCTGCGGGAAGCCCCCTTGTCTTGCCGTGTTGACTTGGTGTGTGGCTGTGAGCCGGACTGTGTGGGAGTGCACGTGTGTTTGGGAGTGCACGTGTGTGTGGGTGTGCACGTGTATGTGGGCGCTTGTGGCTGAGCACCCTATTTTCACAGGATCAGTTTTCTTCTTTGCATATGTGCACACCCTGCTTTGGGGTAGCTGGTAGGTTTTGGGCCGGTATGTGAGCTCAGGAGGCGTTGGCCCAACTTTCTACCATTCCTCTGAGGTTTTGGAAAGAATTAGCTGATTTTGCTCATTTTTGTCACAGGTTACTATTACTATTTCATCTCATAATTAAACGTACTTGTCAGCACAATAATATATATATTTAAATTACTGTGAGATTTCCATAATTTCCAGTCTTTATTAAATTAAAGACCGGCTTGTAAATCAGATGAAGTGACTCATTCACTGAGTCATCTAGTCATGCAGATTCAGTATAATGTTAGTTTTGGCCAAGTTATAAGGTTCCAGGTACTTATTTTGCAACACCCAGTGTTATGATGTATGTCAAATATTTTCCTCTACTTATAATAATAATAATAATAATAATAATAATATGTTGAATTTGTGCTCTAGTATATAAAAAAACTAAAACCAGAATTTTTATCCAGGATCACAGCACCTATAAAGTGTCAGATGTCTATCGTTCAGCCAACAGAGGGCTATGGTTAAAATGTTCTTTACTTCTAGATAAAAACATTAGAGAACAGTGGTGTCATTGGTGTCTGTATTGTCAGGGTCGTACGGAAATAGTTCCTCTGGGGCTGGTAAGCTTGGAACCTAACAGTGAAAATGTAGAGCAATGTTTTATTAGCAGGAACCACGAACAGCTTGCCTGCTGCAGAGGGTTGTTTGTTGGGAGCAGGTCTGAGAAGTTTCCAGATTTCCTCTCCCAGAGTTATTAGATTTGACTCTCTGCAGTATATCCTCCAAAACCAAGTTTTAGGTCTCTCAGGGACATGCCTGGCTTGACCTGCATCTGCACACATCAGCTGAAACTCTGAGGTCTCAACGCTTCCAGTCAATGTGCTGGACTTAATTCATATAAAGCAGATTAAAATCCTCTAACATGGTGATACGACTCTACCTTTTACTTGGGACTCTTAACTTTCCATGGGCGTAGGAGTGTTTTTTTCCTGAGCTCACATATGAAAATGCCTTGGTCTGCTCTAAGTGCCTTCCTGTCTAGGAAATGGCAGTTGTTTTGCCTCAAGAAAGGCCAAAAGTTATGTTAAATCAGAACTAAACGTTTGAAGAAATGTCATTCAGAGCACTGGCTGTTATAAAGACTACACTTCTGTTTACACGTCGAAGATGTGTTATTGTGAGTCTAGATGGTATAGGGATAAAGACTACACTTGTTTACACGTCGAAAATGTGTTATTGTGAGTCTAGATGGTATAGGGATAAAGACTACACTTCTGTTTACACCTCGAAAATGTGTTGTTGTGAGTCTAGACGGTATAGAGATAAAGACTACACTTCTGTTTACACATCGAAAATGTGTTATTGTGAGTCTAGATGGTATATGGATAAAGACTACACTTCTGTTTACACCTCGAAAATGTGTTATTGTGAGTCTAGATGGTATAGGGATGAAGACTACACTTCTGTTTACACGTCGAAAATGTGTTATTGTGTTTCTACATGGTATAGGGATAAAGACTACACTTCTGTTTACACCTCGAAAATGCCAAACCTTCTTACAGCAGAACAGGTATAAAGTACAATCTGTTAATAGTTAATATTATACTTATGTGGCACTGGTATGTTGTCATTTGATTGCACTAAGCATGTGACCACTGACCTTTCAACCTTGACTTATTCAGTTCAGGTTTGGGCCTTTTCACTGGTCACTGCAAGACAGGCTTGTGTAGTCAATGAGCAATTCAAATCTCATTTTTTTCATTTAATCTAATTTAAAACCAATTGTTGATGCTAAGTCACTGGGTATATAGAAGAAAAATATTCTTCTATATACCCATATAGTTCTATATAGTTCTCTAAAAATATATGTGGACTGTAACTTACTGCAGAACCAGGAGTGGATGTGCATGTGGACTGTAACTTACTGCAGAACCAGGAGTGGATGTGCATGTGGACTGTATCTTACTGCAGAACCAGGATTGGATGTGCATGTGGACTGTATCTTACTGCAGAACCAGGATTGGATGTGCATGTGGACTGTAACTTACTGCAGAACCAGGATTGGATGTGCATGTGGACTGTATCTTACTGCAGAACCAG
>JAOYMR010000006.1:1237762-1250933 GCA_025802075.1 Tenebrosternarchus preto
TGCATGTGGACTGTATCTTACTGCAGAACCAGGATTGGATGTGCATGTGGACTGTAACTTACTGCAGAACCAGGATTCGATGTGCATGTGGACTGTAACTTACTGCAGAACCAGGATTGGATGTGCATGTGGACTGTATCTTACTGCAGAACCAGGAGTGGATGTGCATGCAAGCAAAGTGTGGATAGTTTTGCTTTTTATTTCCACCTTCTTCAACACTTCAACACTGTCAAATTTCACCCACACGAAATGTTCTAGTGAAAGATAACATTTGCATCCGGCTTCTCTCTTCTTCTAACCATCCACGCTTCTACATCAGAAGGGAAACTGTCTAATTTGAGGTTAACTCTTCATCTCAAAGCCAGAGCTAATATTATTGTATGTGTATGTGTGTTTAGTGGGAAGGGGTGGGGATTTATATTTGAAATGAGTATGTATTTCTACAAAAATGAATTCTGAGTCTATGTTTCATGAAAATGTAATTGTAATTTCAATGCAGTCCTAGTATCAGTTACATATATATTTCATTCTATTGTAAAGTAATGATCAAAATATAGATGGGAATCATCTTGAATTAAAGCATACAACAGTACAGCTTCTGCAGAAAAGGCTGATCTGATATAGCATGAAGATCTGGAGAAGACATCTATGAGTATAACTATCTAAATGAAAACATTGTGACATTGGAGAGATGTAAAATACCTTTCATCTTCAACCTAAAGTTGTAATTGCAAGGGTTTTCCAGAGTATAAGAGACAAATAGAGAGAAGCTAAAATAAAATATTTGCAGGGTGTAGAGAGGGAGAGATACAATGAGATAGAAAGAGAGAGACAGAGAGAGAATTATGGTGGAGAGGAGCTATTGAGAGAGATTATGGTGGAGAGGATCTACTTACAGTCTGTGACAGACCGTGTGTGAGATGAGGAGCGGAAAAGAGCCATTAGTAGTGTGTAATACAGTTTGGGGGTGTGTGTGTGTGTGTGTGTCTGTGGTTGGATGTGTGTGTGTGTCTGTGGTTGGATAGGCTTGTGTTTGTGATGAACAGTGGAGCCATTAATTACATCTCTTAGATTTTGTGGGTGTGTCTGTGACAGTGTATGTGTCCATGTGTAAGAGGGGGAGTGGTTCGGACCTGTCACTGGTATACAGAAAGCATTGTGGAAATGTGTGGGATTGTGTGTGATAGGTAGCCAAGAGGAACCACTCACAGTGTGTGGTACACTGAGTGTATAGTGACAGAGCCTTCACACCACACTTCAGTATATCACGCCAATTTTATTGTGGTGTGACAGTAACTGGAGAGTCTCTCCACTCTTAGCGCCTGGAGCTTGGAGAGGATGATGATGGTAGTTAACTACAGGACTGTGCTGTGGAAGCCCCAGCTCATTCACAAGAGTGCACTAAACTCCTGAGTCTTCAAGTGCACTGAACTATTGAGTGTATAAGTGACCATTCATCAGGCAGGGGATCAGTGAGATCCCGTTATCTGTTATGCTGGATGCTGTGGGTCTCTGTCTTACTGTCTTACTGCATCCAGAAGGCCAGATTGGATCAAACTGTTTGGGTTTGATTAAATGCTTTGTTGGCAGCTGATGTGAGGAGATCATATCCTCATGAATCCACACCTGTCAGAAAGCCACGTTTGATCCTTTCCTATAAAGTCAAACCCACACACACCTCTACCTTTTTTTTTCCCCAGACGTATGAAGATTGTCTTTCTGAATCTGTGTTTGATGTCTATGCTGTGGTAAAGAGAATAATTTACAGCCCAGAATCTGATGTGGAAAATATTCACACAGCAGACGTTATAGAGACAAAATACTACACAAAACGTCCAGTGATTTTTGTAACAGGGTAACAGCTTAGTATTAAGTGTATTGAATGTGGCAGATGTAGTGTATGTTTGAGAGGTTTTTCAAGGTAACAGTTTGGGTGTGAGTTATGCTTCTGGTTTATTGAACAGGATGCAAGCAAAGTTTGAATTTCCAAAGATGGTCTGGAGAGAGAGAATGAAAGAAATACACAGAAACAGTGGCCAATATGCAGCCTGTATAGCAACGTTTACAGACCCAGCCCTCAGGACCCAACAGACACTCCAGCTTTTCGTTCTATCCCAGCTCACAATGTGCCACATTACGATCTCTGAACCATTGCCAACGGTGTGGTGGGAGCAGGGATAGAGCACAAAATGTGGGCTGAGTGAAGGTGGACTGTCAAGGCTACTGAGACCTTGCTTTCCTCAGACCACCACTCAAAGCCTATTGAACTTTTGTCACTGTTTCAGCTTGCAGATGGGGAATGTGGCTGTGTGCATATTTATTGAACGACCTTGGCCCAAACTCCGTCTATTCTTGCATTTACTGCGCTGTGTGAATATTGTAAATTATGATATGTTTATGCACTGGCTGGAAAACGTTTGTGAACACTTTTGAAGATCCATTATTCCTGGATGAATGCTTGCTAATGTGTTTTCTGAAGTCATAGCCCTGACAACATTTTACACTACCATATTTTTAGTAAAGATTTCATACAATCATTCAGCTAAACTACCAACTTCATTAATGTGAACCCCTGTAAAAAAATAACATTTTTAAAATGGGTAATTCAAGTCAGTTAAGTCCAGTTCCAGTAAACAGAGGTGAAGGGATGGCTTGTCCTGCCATGCAAAATAACAATAACAGTTGCCTGCTCAACACAGCAGGTATATGCTGCAGAAGGGCACTCTTACACAAACGAATTACAAAAAAAAGCTGTTTTAAAGAGCCAGACTATAGTCAGGGAACTAGCTTGTGAATGCACAGCTCCTACTCTGTCATTAGCAGGTGTCCTACAAGATCATGCCACATGTCCTAGAATCTTCTAACAATTTACACAAATCCACAGGGTGACACAGGTAAAGATCAGCAAGCATCTCTTGACGTGTATTTAGGAGTCTACCTTATAAAACCAAAAAACATTTAGCAAAATATAACACATGTTGAAACTCACAGTGTAAGTTATGCAAAGAACCACTGCTACTTGAGTGCACAGCCTCACTGGTGGGAAGCGTTGCTCCTGCTTTAAGCGTTGATCCGTCTTCCTTGTCCTCTGCCTGCTTTAGGGGCGTGAATGAGAACCTTACCCAACTGTGAAGCCTGACGTAGGGAGTGTAGTCATGGGGGTGGGGGTTATATGGGTGGAGATAGACTGGGGCCAGTCCACTAGGCACATGATGTGACCGGTAACTAGTGGAACTCAATAAGAATTGGGGTAACGTAAGTGGACTTTTTTTGTTGTAGGTGATCATTCTCAAGTTTGTTAATGGTTTTGGTAGGGAGACTAATAAAGGTTAGTTGTACTAATTGATGCAGGGAAAAATGAAGACATGAACCATGAGTTCTGGTACGACCAAGTGTGAGAGCCACATTACAAAGACAGAACAAGGAGAGTGAGTTGGGTGACCAAATGTACCACATTTTTATTCATCCACAGTTTTAATTCATGGATGAATGCTATTAGGGAATATATCTGGATGTCATCAGCATAGTAATGGAAATTTAGCATCCTATTCTTAACTCTAGCATCTTGCGAGGAACTACAGTAGGTGCCTGAGGAGAAAAGAAGTGAGACTGGGTGACTATGGAGAAATGTTGATATAGTTTACTAGAATATATCAATTAGAATGTTAAGACAACCCTGATCTAAAAATCAAATGAGGTTGTAATAATAGTCCAAAACACAGGAGTGTATTTTACCTCAGTCCCCCTGACAAGATGAAGCAGGACATTCCAAATTTATACATAAACATCGACAGTTTTTTAATGATTGCCACAATATTCTCCTAATTGTTCTGATCAACAGATTAACATGTTCAAAAGGATTTTGAAGCTACTAAAAATAGAATAACACCGAATAAAATAAGTGTATTTTTATGTGAATAAGAGAACTGAATTGCATAATTACCTGTTTATTTTTGCTTATATACAAAGAAAAGAACTAAAGGCTGTGATCCATCAGATCTAGCACATATTGCCAGTTATCTGACAAACAAAATGTTCTAGGCACTTAAAAGTCCTAAACATCTTTAGAGTGTGCATTTAAGCTTCCAATGATGTCAAGGCAGGACTGAGTATCTCAATGACATGATAACCAACCTACAGCTGTTTATCAATTGCTTGCACATCGTTTTACTGGACTTTTGTTACTAAGTACAGCTTTGCAATACACTTTAGACAAAAGATATTCATGCCATCATTTTGTAAAATAAAGACAAAATCCTTACCTTTGGAGACAAAACTCTTATATTTCTTTATATGTCAAAATGCCTTTTTCCATATACAGTAAAATACAAAAAGGCAAAGACTGTTCAGGGCAGTAAATATTTAATACATTTAATAATTAATATTAAAATATTTTTTTGAAATATCAATTTTGTTTTTCAAGACTCAAATCTAAACACTTAATTATACGCATTTCTGTTTAGCACAAAACACACATCACAATTCTTCTTCTCCTGCTTTTTATTCACCTGTTTCATATGTTCTCTGACCAAATAGGCCTTCAGGTGTGTCAACAACATCCAGCTCTATAATATGGAGGAGACTTTGCTGTTTCTATGAATTTCTGTTTACTGTCTGTGCTGAGAGAATTGATTCAATCATGAGGTTAAAGCAAGGGACAAGATGGAAGAAGAACCTTGGAGAATTGCCTGGAACTGTTTAAAACTAAATTATGATATTGACAAAATGTTTCTTTGTAGTGGCTAGAGTTTTGTGTATTGAATGGCAGGGCCTTCTGCATGACTATGCAAGATTAATTGTGTGTTGTGTTGAAAATTGCTGTGTAAAAGATTTCCTGGAAATCTTCAATAACTGAGTAGCACGTGAATATTACCTAAAGTATTACTAAAACCCTATTATCAGAATGTGTGTGTTAGTAATTCTTTGTGGAAAAGTGAGGGCAGAAGGAGTAATGAAAAAATATATATTTCAAATCTTATTAAAGCCTGTTAAATCCTACTTACAGCAATAAGCTTGTTGGACAAAAGTCCAAATCAAATTAGAAATACGGAAAAAAAAAAAAAAAACAATTTATTAGACATAAATTCCACATCTGGTCTTTGGCAGGCCAAAGGGGCTTCATGTGTATCATATGTTATACATCCCCTAGCCAATAAGGCCATATCTCAGTAAGGGGGATATGCTTAAAGGAAGACATTTGAGATTTTTGGATTAGTTTTACACCATTTATGAACCTGAATACCGCAATGAAAAGCACTTAAATACTTGTTTGTTGGTGTCAATGCAACTGCACTGTAGATTGGTCCTTGCTTGATTGTATTTTTAGAACTATGTATGAACAATTATGATTGGTAGGGCTTAACATATGAAATGTATGTGTTGTTAGTGTTTAATTGGAATCACTCAGGTTTTGAATGGCTGGACTTTCTGCATGACAGTGCAGTGTTAATTGCCTTGTGCTTTAACAAATGAGCTTTCCTTGTGGTAACTGAAGAAAAGTGTGGACACGTGTTCAAAGTATTAGCTTTAGTGGAATAGTGATTGAAAAAAACTCGCAAACATGGATGAACATAAAGAAAGACATGTCACCAGCTGCCTGCATCTAAGGAACTTTTAAGGACAGTTAGACATGAATACATACATGAAAAAAACAGTATACAAGAGGACTGCATTGCAAACCGCTGAACAGTGGGATGAAGGGCAGAGGAGGAGGAGAAGTAGAGGATCAGGAGACACATGAGGAAGGCCTCACCCGAGAAGACAAACATTCTGAATGAAATTCCGGAAACGCCACTTGAACATGTCATCAAGTATGCTTTGATCCTGAAGGACACAAATATTAGGATTTCTAAAATGTGTTGATAAAAGTATAAGCCCAACTTAATTCTTATCTATCCACTATTTCTGCTTATGTCTCTTCCCACAGCCCTGTAACTCTTTTGCTAACTCTTGCTATCAACGCCTTAAAAGTGACAATGGCATAAAGGGCTAGAATTTACACCCTCCATAAACAACTCAGCTATAAGCTGCCTCAACAAGGTATGGAGAGAATTTATCCCTTCCGAAACAACCCGGCTATGAGGTCTGTCAACAGGGCATGGACAAGTCAGCTACACACATGCCCTGCCTGAGAAATGTCTGACAATTATAGATAGGAAGGGTGCAAATGAGTGTTAACAACCTTGCAGTTTGTCTAGACATCTCTCCGGACTCGTATCTGGAAATGAGTGTGCGTGTGATTGTGGAGTTTTGTGTGTGTGTGTACGTATGGGTTTGGGGGAGGTGAATATAAGTGCTGTGCTGGAGTGAAATGCGCCTGAGTGTCGGTGTGTGTGAATGATTACTTTAGTGGACTTGCATGCGTGCTGGGGGTTGTGTTATTGTTGATGGAGGCAACTGTTGCTATGTGCGTGGGGGGGGCATATCAGCTGATGTGGTGATGTGATGAGTAGGCTTTAGTGCACTCACACTGCCTTATAATGACTCAGCATGCAGGGAAACCCACAGTCCCTCAGACTAAACTGTGCTCTGTGCAAATACACACACACACACACACCCTTCCATTACCAACCCCACATCACAGTCTAGACACCCCACATGTGTTCCTTCAGCTGGGGGGGGTGGGTGAGGGTCAGTACAGGACGTGTGTGTCATAGAAACGGCAGCAGAACATTGCTGCACTGATATATGGGCTGAATTGTTCTGAATCCACATGCAGAGAAGCAGCAGTTTATTAAAATGATTAGAGAGATATAAAAAAGGAATAAATATTTGGAGAGGCAGTGAGAATGTGAAGGTTACCTTATTTGGATGTAATGTTGGTAAGTAAAGAGAACTTTTTAGTAGTTTTGAATCTGAAAGGTAGAGATCAAATGATGCTGAGACACCACTCCTGAACATCTCTCAATCAGTGACCAGCAGTCTGGAACCTGATGTGTTTGGACACGTGGAATTGTTCAGTACAATAGCCATTGTTCAGTACAATAGCAAATTTTCAGTACAATAGCCAATGCCCATCAATTACGTCCTGCTTTTCCTTTTCTGAAAGATGTCTGTTTGAAACTCAAAACCTTAAATTGATGTCTTGGTGTTATACATATACTGAAGTTTTTTCACAAGAAAGTTCATGTGTTTGGTGGCTTGACCAACGTTTTCGATGAAGCAATAAGCAGCAAGTTTCTTAGTGAATACATGATGGCTGTTACATTGATCTTGTTTGCAATACATGTACAAGAATTTTAATTATATCAGCAAAAGCGTTAGGAGAATTGATATTTAGGACACAGTACATAATTTACATCCGTGTCTGTGTGCATGTGTGTTTGCCACACAGGTTAGAATGTTCAGATGGTTCTCTTTAGAATGCGTTTCTTTTCATGACATATGTTGGTACATGAGTCTCTGTCCCTGCGCTGAGTCAGAGGTGACTCAGCTATGTACAGACAATACTGTGTGGGCTCAATGACTGTGCTTCATTCATAAAAAAAATGTCTGATCCCAGACTTGTTAAGGATGTTTTATTTTGCGTTGGTGTGTATTTCTGGGCACTGTTTGGCACCAGATGGGTTTCTTGGCACTGTTAGTATGTTTTTTTTGTTTTTTTTTAAGAGGAACCATACCAGTTGTCTCACTGACATTCTGACTAAGAATTTTGAACAGTAACAGACGGGGATCACAGCATTCAAATTATCAAACGCCATCTGTGTCTTGACTGTATCTGTGCTAAACCTGGTTTCTTGATCCACAGAATGATGAACACATTGTGCTTTTCAGGCATCCTGTCCATGCATGGCCTTATGTAGCTCATTAAAGGCACAGACAGCAGTCACTGCTCAGGATTTGATGGTAAACACACAGAATGTTGGTGATACATAACTTGGAGGTGACCATTAAATTTTCTGTCTTGTCATCTCTGTAACCTCTCAGCTTGTTAATTTCTTTACATTCACTTTAGTGTGATCTTCTCTCAGTAATGTTTTTAGTTGCTCCATGACCTTCCATTGACTGTGGCAAATTACAGAGCCTTTTAATTATGGATGAAAATTGAATACTTATTTGCAAGGAATTATGTGCCAGTCTTTTAGTTCTTTCCTCATACACAGCACCTGATTTTACATTACTGAAAAAAAGTTACTGAACTGCATACAACCAAAGGAAACATTTATTTTGTAATAATCCCTGACTGGTGTTGAAGATTACTACACTAAACGTACACAGACAAGTATTTTGTATTTACTGAGGGTGCATCTACTGCTTTACAAGGCTAAGGAATGCAACTCAAAAGTCCACCTGGTACAGCCTGCAGAGGTCTGTCACCAGTACACACATGAATGGCTGTACAGCATTTCTAAAGAGGAGCAACTGTTCTGATTTGTGAAGGCTACTTTGTTGACAAGCTCCCACCATTTAGGAGAATTGCCATGGCAACTGTTTTTATAAGAGAAGTCCATTTTACGGACCATGGTTGACACATACCTTTCCCACAGCAAGAGCTAATTAGTTTATGGTAGCCTAACATTTTTGGTACTTATCCTCATAAATGTAATATATTTGTCTGTGACATTAATTAAATTATAATGTACTTAAACCAAGTTATCCATGTGGTGAACAGTTAGGTCCATGTGGTCAACAGTTAGATCCCATTGTTTTTCAGCAAGTATATTCCAAATACTTAAAAATCAGGTGTAAGAATTGTCACTGACAAATCTTTTCTATAATAATCAATTTGGTCATTTAATGGAAAATAGTACAATTCTTGTGTGTGCAACTGTTGTACACATGTGCTAGCTAGCATTTTTTAGTTATGCTCTTAATTTTTGAGTTATGTTCCTAAATGTACTATCCAAACTATGGTTAGGATTATGAGTTTTCAATAGTGACATCATTGTTTTGTTAGTGAGAAAATGAATATGTAAAATTAATAACTTTAGCATAATAGAATTAACATAAGACTTATGGTCATTCAAAAGATAAAGACTTTATTCAGAGTGAGTTAAAAGGTTGAAATGAGTTTTGCATAGTGTTGTATTTTAACTTGTAGATTTATGTAGGAAAAAGACACAACACACCAACATATCAAAACAAAAAGTTAAAGAGAAAGCAGACAATGGCTGAGGAATAATCCTGTGAGGAATGAAGAAAACTTAACAAAGAAAAGAGAGAAAAAAAAGAAACAAATCATAAGCTTAAACTAAGACACAAAGGTGTAGTCCTTGAGGACACAGAAGGGTGAGAAGCACAAATGACATGAGAGCAGAAGGTAAAAAAAAGTGAAGAGTGAAAAAAAAAGTCAAAACACACCTGTCAAATTGCTCCCCAGGAACGAAGACACAAAATGAGGTTCAGAACACATTTCAAAACACATTTATTCACTATTTGTAAAGTTAAATTAAGTCTTCAAAAAGAAGAAACAAAAGACATTCCTCTCTTACACAAATGCTTAATTTGCATCAAGCATTGATGCTAGATATCAGACCTCATCTGAAACTTTCTTTTCTGTAGAACAAAACCATTTTGCATCTACCTGAAGCATTGATAACAGGGACATGTGTGTCTGCAGAGTGAATGACAGTGTTTAATTGAAAGATATTCTCAAATGGCTTGGTGTTATTAACACACAGAACTTGAGGAAAGCACCAAAGGAATTGTGCTGTGGAACATGAGCTAAAGCTTACATGTATAGAAAATGTCTGGCAACAATTCACTCACACACACACACACACACACAAAATGCACATTAGGAACATCGGGTTACATTGTGATACTAGTGGGTCACGAAGAAGAAGACTTTGAAAAACGTATAGGGGAAAGAGAAAAGATCACTGTGATAAAAAAAACAACTGTCAAACAGATATGCAACAGCTACCCAGAGCACTATTTGGATGATTTTGAAGTGTGCACCTCTTCAACATCCATAATACACACAACTACAATCTTTGGACAAACCTCTGAAAGAAAACAGATTTCTGTTCATTGACTATGCAGAAAATTGGCAGTGCAAATATGCAAAGTAAGTATACCAGTGCAAATATGCAAAGTCCACTATAGATGGGCCTGCAATATCAGGGCTTATTTCTTGAGCACCTTTCCTTTTCAAATAAGATTTTCTGTTCTGCAACACCTGTCTAGACCAGCCAAAGAGTCCTCAAAGCAGTTTGTGGAAATCTAAATTACAATTGAAAAGTAACCTGTCCTTGCAAATTAATAGCTATAGTTGATGGAAACAATGAATATGCCTTTAATAATTAATTCTTACATTTACTTGATCATAGAATGTCTGTAACATTTTCATGATAAAGCATGTAATGACTAAAGATAGAAAAATATGATACATTCTTATCATTAATAAAGATTACAGCAGTCACAAACAAAATTGTCATCAATACAGAAAAGATAGCAGTCATTACAACTCTTGCACTTTTGTCAATAATTAAGTACATTGAATTATCAGCTATGTTATGCTCACACTGATCAATAATGATTTTGTTTTCTGCAAAAATTGTTTATTATGTATTTTTGCATGTTTAATCCAAATATAGTTTCTATAAGGTCCAAATATTGTCGTTCAAAATGTATTATCCAGTAATTGGCTGAATGTCTGTTTATTTTATTATTATAGTCATTAACTCTAAAAGAGAGAGAAACATTCCAGCATAAAACATCATAAAAATGCAATATGAAAACTGAATATTCTATTACCATATATCTGTACTTTAGATATTGTACAATATACTTATGAATGGCGGAAAAAAGAACTAATTTCAAAATGTTTCTAAATCACTAAACTCACTAGCATGACCCTTTATAGCAGATAATATGATTAAATGCTGTTACATAAACTTTTTGGGTCACTTTCTGACTGAGGCTTCAACTTGTAGTCAGCACTGTTTCAGATTATGAAAACATCACGAAACTCAGTCAGGGCTGGCACACTATGCTCTGTTATCACAGTGTTGTGATAACATTATACATTTTTTTGCTGATTTGCCATTTGTCAAATGTTTTTCACATATCGAATGTTTTTCTTTCTCTGCACAAAGTCCTGAGACCACCAGCAGCTACCTGCAGCCATTTTGTTCTTTATGCTTCAGTGCACGACTAGTAAAGCATAAGACGTTCAGTAAATGCATTTGAAATCCAAGGAGATGAGTGACTGACAGTGTGGAACACAGGCTTATGCAGAAGCCAAGGAGGCAGTGCTGGAAAAGGTGTTTAGAGCCTCTGCAGTGAATTAAGATAGTCTGAACAGGCCAAAGCAGTACGGAATGCATTAGGGCTCTCCTGGAAGTAATTCACTGTTCCTTTTTTAAAAATAAGTAGAAACACTTAGTTTCAGGCATTTACTGGCCCTGAAACTTTGAATGTGGTGCTGCTTTGGATGGAGCGAATAAAGTGAAGTTCAAATGTGAACTAAGAGAATGCATGGATGTGTATCAGGGCACATGAGTCTGTCCCATCTGGAAAGGACTTTATTCCATTTAAAAGGGACTTTCCCTGTACATACATACATACATACATACATGTGCACACACACACACACACACATATATATATACACACACACACACACACACACACACACACACACATGCACAGATAAACACACTGCAGGCCAGTGCAGTGATGCAGGTGTTTGGTGTCTTCTAAGGCTCGGACAAGTTTCAGGTTGTTTCTTGTTGCTAACTGAGAGGTTCATTTTCTCACTAGTGATCAGATATATAGTTAATCCATCACGGGATGCCCTGTAGCCTTTTACTTTAGATGGTGAAAAATGTTCTTGCTTATTGTTTCTCCTCTTATTGTTCTTGGAATTGGATGTGATCTTTTTGTTTATCAGTGTTTCTTATGTTTGCGATAACTGATGCTATGCATTGTGCTGTGCAACTGGTATCATATAACAAATCCAGTCTTCACTGTGCAGTTATTCGTTTAAGCTTTTATTCATTATAAGTAAAATGTAGCTGAATACCTACTGAGTCCTTACTGATGAACTTTCCAGCTGTGTTAGTCTAATGTTTTCTTGGTTTACTAAACCACATGGTTTCCAATCACACGGCTTTACCCATCAGGCCTGACTCACAACTACACACTTACTGCCCAAAATGCTGGAAAGCTTTTGGTGTCATGGTCTCTAGAGATGTGTAAGTGTAAGCTGACCAGCATTCTAAGACAGTGATTCAGCTGGAAAGACGAGAGGCTTCAGGACCTCAGTAAACACTTCCACTGAGTCAACAAAACTGGGCTAACCTTATGATGACCGAACCCCCACATCACTGTAGTGGTCTGGAGTAAGGCCATATCTCCAGTCCCCTCTCCGGATGAATTCCTAGGGATTGTGAGAAATACTGCATAATATCTCTTGGCATAATAGCCAATGACAAGAAAATTTTGCTAGTGTTGTTTTTTGTCTTGATTTTTTTTTTGTATGAAGCCAACGTGTGGGCGGAAAGCTTAAATTGCACCAGAGGATGTAGGTGATGGAGGATTAGAGAGAGAAGAGAGAGTGGCCATGTTTGTGTTTGTTTTGTCTGTGACTGATGAGATATTTCAAACACGTATCGTTTTCTATTTCAGCTGTCTCCCTCTGTAACTTCTCTCTTTTTTTTATCTCAGACTTTCTATCTTTTATCTTTCCTGTCTTAGGGCAAGTGCTATCACGGACTCTTACAAACAGTCACTCAGACATTTGTTCTTTCTTTCCCTTTCTCACACACACAGTTACACGCATATACTTTTCACTTTCAGAAATACTTAACCAAGAAGACAACATGGATATAGTTCACAATATCCTAGTACTTTGTTTTGACATTTATGATGCAGGGTATTCCCTGTGGTTCATTGAAGCCAGACAATATAATGCAATAGCTATCGAAGGCATGATCTTATCAAAATACTATTGTTTTGAGTATTATATATAAGCGTTTCCCTCTTCAGCAATGCCACAATGTGCTATTAATTGCAGTAGATTATATTTTTCCAGAATTAAATTCTGGTTATGTTTCTTCTACAAAATATTGAATTGTTATCTCTTCTTCTAGAACCGCACTTCCCATGTTAATAGATCCCGACTGGAGGCTCACTGCTTGGGTTAAAAAGTTCAATAATGACTGCAGTTTTGAATATGATAGATTTTACTTGACATCAAAGCAGCAAAAATAATATATACAAACAT
>JAOYMR010000006.1:1259250-1276148 GCA_025802075.1 Tenebrosternarchus preto
CTCCCCCCCCCCCCCCCCCCCCCCCCCCCCCCCCGCCCGGCCGGGCGCCCCCCCCCAACGAAGTTAACCTATTCTGGTGTGATCAGACAGTGGAGTCGCTTGGGGCCTTGGGAGAAGAGTAGATAGACTGACTTCTCATGGGATGCCTGACCCAAAGTGTGATAATTTTAGACTCCAGTCTCTCGCTTGGTCTGGAGCAGGGACGCCATTTGGAAATAAACTTGGAATTTAGCTTAATTGCAGTTTACAGATTTAGGAGGGGCCGACTTTTGGCTTTATTTTTTTGCATAAATAGAGTGTGAGTGCAGGCCAAAGACATGAGGTTTAGAAACCACAAAAGAAGTCTCAGAAACGTCAGGGGCCGAGAGGACACTGAGCTGTAGAGTCTAGAACATCAGGGGCCGAGAGGACACTGAGCTGTAGAGTCTAAAACATCAGGGGCCAAGAGGACACTGAGCTGTAGAGTCTAAAACATCAGGGGCCAAGAGGACACTGAGCTGTAAAGTCTAAAACATCAGGGGCTGAGAGGACACTGAGCTGTAGTCTAAAACATCATGGGCCAAGAGGACACTGAGCTGTAGAGTCTAAAACATCTGGGGCCGAGAGGACACTGAGCTGTAAAGTCTAAAACATCAGGGGCCGAGAGGACACTGAGCTGTAGAGTCTAAAACATCAGGGGCCAAGAGGACACTGAGCTGTAGAGTCTAAAACATCTGGGGCTAAGAGGACACTGAGCTGTAGAGTCTAAAACATCATGGGCCAAGAGGACACTGAGCTGTAGAGTTTAAAACATCTGGGGCCGAGAGGACACCATTTTCTCAGCAGACTGCCAGCTATATATATATTATACAGTATTATACAGTGCTATTATACAGTATTATACAGTAATCTTTTACTAGGGTAAATATTAATATGCATGCTTTACTTTTTGCTAAAACTTAACATCTTTTCCCTTATAGTTTATGGTTTCTTTTGCACATGCATATTTTACATTTTAAAACAGATATCATTATCAATTTGACTCATCATTTTCATGATCATTTTCCTGTTCTAGTTGCTCCTAATAAATTTTAGAGATATAAATTCTTGGCTGTAGTTCTGATGAATGGTGCAGCTGTAATGGACCTGATTTATGAGGATGACATCACATCCTCTGAAAAATATTCAATAATATGTACATATTTTAGTGGGAGAAGCCTTTGAGCGAGACAGTGTGCACACTCTATTGTCAGCCTCAGTGCATCACCTGCAGGCGTTCATGACAGAGGGCCTGTCAGGTCCATACAGCCTCACTCCTCCTTCTCACACCGCAGTGGCTGTGTTCCTTTTTGGAGTCCTGTATTGGGGTCAAACACAGTGAAAAATGTCTATTAATAAGCAATGCCCCGTTGGGGACCTTGATGCTGTGGTAATAAGTCACAGATAGTTATAGGGTGTCAGTGTCTTTTCTTGGAAAACACACATCAAAGTGGAACAGTAACTTCAAACTTAAGAAAACAAGCTTTCCAACTGTGTGTTTCATCCATTTGGGGCTCAGGATGAAACATGTAGGGGGGTAAGAAGGGTGAAGATGGGGAGGGAGTCCCTCACTGCTGCTACTGTTGTCGTTCATCCTTTATGTTGGGAACGCTGGAGAGCACAGGCATGAGATTCTGTGCATGGATGGTGTGGTGAGTTTGGTTCTTAGGTCATTTGTCATTTTATGGTGGGTGGAGGTGTGTCAGGGTGAGGGAGAGGTATCTTTGTCTGACCATTATGGCATCAGCCCGTCCTACTCCAGCACTTACGCATGACGTCAGTGTCATTAACTTTCAAATCGCAGCATTCTCACTTTTTTCACCTTCATCTATAAGCTTACAAGATCAAGAAAAGGACAGAGACTCTGAAATCCCGGTCTTCCGAGACTTGCATAAGCCTCCAAAATCTTTTCGTTCAGTCAGCCTCGATTCTCCTTTCAAAGTTGTTTTTCTGGCAACTCCTTTGGTGTGGAAGTTCGGGAGAGGTCGAGCTGTGAGCATGTCAGTGGGCTACATGCAGAATGAATGCTAGGAGAATTAAGATGTGTTGTATAATTGTCTATCACCTCTAACATCCCCTCCCCATCTCCCACGCCCCCCATGGGTGACTGATATGTACGGCTGCGATCAGAGTTAATGGGCAGGTACAACTGAGGGGGAACCGCAATCATGTGTGACAGGCTGTTCTTATTGACTCTGCTGACAGATGGATCACGTCATTAAGGTGGTGTAGGTGTGTGCTTCCACTCCTAGTCTGCAGTCTTTTCCCAGTGATGGAGGTGCTTGTGCTATGGTTCTTATGCTTATTACTTCACTGTCTTCTGAATTCATGTTCCTTCTGTTTACTGCTCTCTGTTTACAAGTCTGTTCTCTATGTCAGTACGCAATAGCTAGACCAAGTTTAAAGTTTTTTTTTTTTTTTTTTTTTTTTTTAAAGCACAGTTAACAGGCTATGATAATGTCACCCACCTACCGAAACCCTTTCAGAATGTGGAGAGTTCAGTTTTCTGTGGCTCTATTCAGCACAGTTAACAATGTGACATTCAGTTCTGTTTTAAGGTACAGTGTTGGAAAATGTGAATGAATCCCACTTCTCTGTGTTAATTGATTCATTTAGGACTTGAGAAGGGACTGTGCAGATCACATGATCTGTGCTCATTCTATCCCAGGACATTTTAGCAAACTCACTTCATAGACGGTGTCAAACCAAATGACAGTTTTCACACAATAAGGCTAAAACTAATTGAAAAAAGTCAGTACTTTGTCAGGCAGTAAAAATGTCTGCTCAGACCCAAAGTGTGTCTGTCTTATAGATAATAATGTTGTTTTAAGGGAAAAGGTTTTATCATTATAGACTGTTGTGTTATGTGCCTTTGCATTATGGCTCATAAAAAAAAGGGAATCCCAAAATAATGCATGTTTATACCTTAAATGCAAAGGTTCATCCAACCATCCTTTGCTGGGACTTGTAAAGGAACTATGGCTTCAGAAAATGACATCATCCGTTAAGTCCATGTCTTTCTTGTGTGTTCATGAAAAATTACATGTACTCACCATTGAGGTTTAACATACATCATGCCATAGAGCTCCAAGCCATAATGAAATATTTTAAGGAATGTCACAGCGGAGCCTGTAGCTCTCACCTGGACATAATGCCCTGACTTGTTGGAACAGCCCAAAACTGGAATTATAGAAAGGGAAAGTACAAGAGATGAAACTGACAAAGAACTGAGAGATGAAAGTGATGACCACATTGGGTTCCATTTTCCGTAATAGATTTTTACGTACATACATCATTGTGTAAATACATCGTCTTAGAAATGACACAAAAATGTCACATAGAAGCACTGATTTCATTTTACAAATCAAAGCTGCTTATTCTGGCAAATATTGGCTTTCTTTTCCTCTTTCAAAGCAAGCCTTCCATCTGCATCTATTTTGTGTTCTATTCTGTCCCAAACCCACATTTCTCTCCACCGAATTATATTTGAATCATATTTGAATCATATTCACGGGCCCTAGTGAGACACTTTCCTCTGTTTTGAAGAAGATCCAGCTGCTGCTGACTATTTGTCATTTCTTTTGTGTGCAGCTCATCAGAGTGCAAGCTTTACAGGATCACTAGTGCTTGGAGAACAGAGCCTTTCTGTTCCCCACCGCTGAAGGTAGACAACGTAGGGCCCAGTGAGTCCAGTTCTAATCTCCCAGCTATGCCAAGACATCTCTATTATAACCCTGAAACTCAGCTGCCAGGCCTAACTCTTGCCTTTGTGCCAACGGTTGGGGTTTCAGTAGAACTGATGTGGGATTCAGGACCTATGGACGGTGCAGTGCTTCAGTAGAACATGCTGTGTTTCACGAGCTCTGGGGTGAGTCTCTCAACTCTCCATTAGGAACTGGATGGCAAACTTTTGTTTTAACCAGTTATAAGTTTAAATCCAGCCATGACACAGCTATAAACCTTTATTCAACCAAGAGTATTATCACAACAACTTTTATCTCTCAACACATACATGGTTGATGTGTTTTATGGTATTTAGATAATCAAATTGCTGCCAATTGTGTTTCTATTTATTAATACAACCAAAATAGGAACAAATTGCAAACTGCAGATCACATGTGCTCAAAATAAGCCTGAAGCCCCTGTGTCTCTGAGTGTTTCTGTATTGAATATGATGGCTTATATAATACACCAGTGTGCTAGTGTCCAGGTTGCAGGCAGCCTGGCCTCATTCAAAACATATGGGCTTGTGTAGCCTCCATAAAAAAGGCCTAAGCTCTATCACCCCTTTGATCGTGCAACCTCCTCCCCAGTCCTCCGGGTCAGCCCTTCTAAGAAAACAGGGTGAGTGCAGATATTGTTGGACAACCTCCAAAGCTAATCCATCATGTATGCACGCGGCATGCATTACCTGGCTGGGCTGGGCCACTCTCAGGTAGGCCTGTGGGGCATGTGTGGAATGCTGCCATATGCCAACACTGCACACATGCCTGCATGCTGACTACCAGAGGACTGTCCGAACACAGGAGCCTCTGTTAGAAGAGGAGCAGGGATAGGAGTGTGGAACTTAAGAGATAATGTGTCTAGCGCTGTTAGGAATGGGCTACACCCGTCTGTGTTGGGATGAGTATATGTGATTTGAGTGTGGTTGTGAGTTGTATGCTATTCTTTTTGTTTGTTTGGGTTTGTTTGATTCAAGGTGAGAATGTGTGCTTTGTTGGCTGAGTATGGGTTATGCCTTTGTGAGCGATTTGTGAGACATGTGAGTTGTGTGGGATACATGTGACACAGAGCGTGAGAAATACATTTATATAAGAAGAGATAATGGTTGAAATTCTAGACAGGGAAGCTTGTGTGTGTGTGTGTGTGTGTGTGTGTGTGTGTGTGTGTGTGTGTGTATGCATGTATGTGTGCAGTGTTGTTGTTTGACTCAGTGGAAAAAGTTTGGCCCAGCTTTCTTGTTTGGGATAATTGTATGTTGCTGTGGTCTGTGGTCCATTCTCTGTCTCTCTGTGGGAAGGGCAACAAGATCCACATTTAGGATCAGTGTCCTGGATTATGGGCTGGTGGACCAAGTGGACCACCAGCCCTCCATAAAGCACCCGGAACAGGTGCCATCACCTGGACTACTCCCTGCGCTTTCTTTCAGGATCACTGGAACATTTTAATTATGACACTCCTTCCTTTTCAACTTCTTATTTAATAAAAGTAGAGAATCAAACCCAGATTTTCAATAAATCCTATTCTGTATATTGTCACTGTTGTTAATTGTCCTGCAAATCCTTTATTTATTCTTAGTCCACATATTAAAAAAGATAGAAGACATACACTAAGTGGGAGAGTAACTATATTGGGTTTCCAGTGGGCAGTATTGCTCCAGTTGGGGATCAGACCAGTAAGAGAACCATAGCTCTGCTTTTACATGGGAAAAAATAGGAAAGCTGAATTTGAAATTTTTACGTAGTAATGTTTTGATTTTTTGTGTGTGTGTATGTGTAAAACTCTATATAGCGGAAAAACTATTCCATTCCTTTCCATTGGACTTATCACAGCAACAATGCAAGTTATACCATGTTTCAGGAGCTTTCTGGATATGTTAACATTATTATTATTCATTATATATACCATTATTATACTTTTTCATGCCCGTTATCAACAATCCCCAATCAGTAACATTGTGTGGTTCTGTCTTTGCCTGATAAGCACAGTATAAATAAATACAGTATATCAACTCATATGTTATAGCGGTCTAGTCACTTGTGTAGTAGCTCATAAAAGAGCCATTCTCTCCACTGATCACTCTGTGTAGTAGGCCTTATAGTGCATGGTACAACTGCATGAGAAGGTATCTTCTTGTTCTGTCCAGTCTCTAGCAGTCCCCACTCTTCTGAGGATACTCTGTAAGGTGCTCTGCTTCTTATTGCAATATCAGAGCTTTAAAAGCTGAACATGCAAGATGAGCCCATTTTGTCCTCAACATTTCTGGCAGTTTCCATGAAGAACCTTTAAATGTGGGTCTGGGCACCAGCTCAAGACCGCCCTCACTTCTGATATGCGACTGTGTCTACCTCCACACTTCCCTGTAGCTCTTTGAATGCTGATATGAACAGAAGATTGTTTCCAATTAATAACTGACAGAGTGAAGAGGACAACTCATATGGTGCTACTTTACCTCCTGGCCAAATGTTCCAGTCTAAATGGAAGCAGATTCATTTATGTCCTGTGTTTTCAATCCATTGCACCCTATGCATGTCTCATTCAGAAGCACATGGGAGCCAGGACAAGGCTCTTTGCTGGGCCCGTTCCCAGGGAAGGCTGAAGGAAGCAAACGCTTTTACGTGAACTTGTGGCCCAGCCTTGAATGCCCTGTAGTTCACCCATGCCAGTGCCATTATCCTTCTGACAGTATTCATGATTTATAACTGCTAGTGTTGTGTAAACAGTTAGAAACAAAAAACATATTTGTTTGTGTCTGCACTCTCTAGCCATGCACTGGTTAATCATCTTAATGATTTTTAAATCTGCAAAAAAAGCTAGGTAATCCAGCACAGTTTAGCCATATATACAATATCAAACATAATGCCGTGTTTTCATGGCCCTAGCACAAATTCAAAAATAAGGCACAAAATCATTAAACAGGGTTTGGGTTGGAGCTGAAGTATTATCAACAGGTGTGGTTTAGCATGAAACTGCGAGCATAACAACACACCAACAGATTCACATTTAACAGCTACAGCCTGTTCATAATAATCTGGGGTGGCACAAATAGTGTACAACCACAAAAGCATTGTAAGAACTTGGACAAAACTTTTGTGTCCTGACTCGTTTGAAGTCAGGAAAATAGCATTTTGGTCAAACATCTGTGCTACAAGTGGGTCTCTGGAAATGGTAACATAAGTGCAGTTTTGAAACAAAGGGTCTTTTAAAATCTGTGTCAGGAAATTGGAATGTCACAGCCCCAGGTGTGCCAGCCCGCCCACATCACAAAAGCTCTTATATTTTTGCCTATGAAAATAGCAACTGGGCAAGAAAAAGAAAGCTCACTACACCAATGCACCTAGCATACCATGTGCTCTATGCACATGCCCTGGAGAATGTAGAAGCACCTCCAGAATTCTATCAGAAGAAAAACCTTTTCTGCCAAGTGTCTTGTATAATATAGCAGTAATTCAGTAATGACAGCCATGTTAGACAAGTCCTGAAGGTACACCCAGTTGAATCTGTCTCAGCAGAACCACACCTGGCTCCCCGACTCCTTTTCCATCACAAGTCACTAAGCGAACCTCGATGGTGGAAAGGCTGAATCTTTCAGTTAGCTTGTTAGCAGCATCTGACCTGATTTATCTGAAACAGTATGGTTGGTTTGGGTTATGAGTGCAACATGACTGCTTTAGTGCATTTGCCTCAGCAGTTTCTTTGAAGGCTGCTTTCAACCAGTTGCAGAGTATATTTGTTCACCCTTCTGTGACAGTGACCCTCTGATTCCAGTACTGTTGAGCGTCAAGTGAGAACGATTTGTCAGATGGACATGGCAGCTTCCTCTGTACTTTGAAGGCATAATACACATTCAAGGTCTTGTCTGAATAAGACTTCCTGAACTCCAAATGCTTATTGTCATCAGAATCCTAGCAGCCAAGCATCAGTGTTGTACAGTGTTCTGTGACTGCTTGCCTGAACTGGCCCAGTTGTTGCTGCGGGCAAATGAATAAAAAGAGCAGGTGTGATTGGAAACAGTGACCCATGGGAGAACCTGCAGTTCATTTCAACCAATTACTGATTGTATCTGCACCTGTCAATCAACCTCACTACATATACATCTAAGTATAGTCTAAGCTTCTTTGTGAAGTGGTTGTACCAAAGAAGTCAAGTATCAATGAGAATATACTGTCAATCTGTCATCACTTTGTTTTCATGGTAGATTTTTTCTTTGCAATCAGCTTTTAATCAAAGTCATATGCTGCATGTGTATGTGTTTGAATCTGATTTGGAAACTCCTGAAATATCCTCCAGGTATGCACTGTTATGGAAAAAATTAAATGAAAAACATTCAATACTGTCTACAGTGTAAAAAAAAAAACAAAAAAAAAACAACTACATTATGAAAAAAGTACTTGAAACATGTCAAATTATCTGCCAACAGGGTGAGAAAGAAAATTTAGCTTGGCAAGATTTCATAAAACAAGAAAAAAGTACTTGAAACAAGAAAAAAAAGTCTTATGGACAAAAGTCTAGATGAGTCAGATTATCTTTAAGATAAAAAAAATATGATCCTTTATTTATTTTCAAGATTTTCTGGCTTGTTGAGTTTTTGTTTTTTGCAGCGTAGTACAGCTTGCATCTTTGACCACCAAAGTCTATGATTGGTAAAATATCAAAAAATACCATCATTTAGCTGAAGAAACAGCTTTACCTGGAGCTCATTCCTTTAAAACCAACAGCTATTACTCTGCAAGTCACATGCATAATGAGATGAGGAACAATTCATCTCTGCAACTAAAGGTCTCCTCATGTGACCAGTGCTTTGTGCTGATTAAACCCTTCTGCTTGTTTTGACAGTTGTTGAAATCTAATCAGCTCTGTCTGGTTTTTCAACTCTTCATTAACTTTTTCAGGGCTATCAAGCAGGAATTACTTGCGTTATTTTATGGGCCTACAGTTCTTCTATTGTTAATACTCTGCACACACAACCATGTATATTTTAAATGAAATAATCCACTCTGTCTTTAATTGGTCTAATTTGTCTTGTTTTTATTTTAAATAATTCACAAATTATTTGAAAAAATGTGTTGCTAGCTACAGTCTTGGAACCGCTGAGGTATTTTGCTATGATTACACCCAGAGATCAGTTAGCAGCTGCTGCATGCTAAGTGCTTTTACAGAAGTGTCACATATCTTTGCAGACCCAGAATATACACAGAGACAGAAATAAACTCACACATCATTAAAATGAAAAGGGGAAGAGTTGAACAGTTTCTGAAATTATGAAGTAATGTAAGAATGTGGCAGTTATGATAGCAAAAATATTTTGTTTACTGTAAGACCAACAGTTCTAGGGAAGCAGCCAGAAAAAACAATGGTGAGTATAATTAAAAACATCTACCAGCAAGATAATGTCAATGTTACTGAAAAGTGTGTGTGTGTGTGTGTGTGTGAGAGAGAGAGAGAGAGAGTGTGAGAAACATTTAACACACTCACGTCTGGAGTACAGTCTTAATGGCAAGCATAATTTTTTCCCACATAATGAAAGCTGTGTTTACACTAACTGGTCAGTTTTATTTAATCACTTAGGTTGTTCATGAGATCCTTACTTTTTATGCTAATGTGCACAGGCTAAAAGGTTTTTTTAAAAGATGAAGTAAATAAAAACAGATAAAAGTATTTAAAAAAAGATCAGTTTCACAGCTCGATCCATTTAATTATGGAATTTTATATTTGATATGCCTTTTGACTCCAGTTATTTGGGGCACAGTTTACAGTGCCACAGCGTCTGCTGGTTTGTTTATGAGATCTAGGTCATGTTTGTTTTCTCTTAAAGAGCAACCTTTTTCCAGAAACAGTTAGCAGCAGCATCCAGTCCTACTTAGTTTCACAAAGTTCAAACAGAAAAAGCCAAAAAGAGAACATTTCTGAGCAGACCAAAATAAAGGGATGGCTGTGAAGAGAGTATATTTTAGCCGCAAAGCAGCTGCTGACTTTGATTCTGTAGAGTTGTAACCCAAACGGCTATTTTGAAACTGAAAAAGGCACAGAGTATTTGTCATGCTGTTGCCTGTTGAATAACTGCAGGTGTCTGCTCAAATAAGAGGAACTGACTTTCCCCACTGCACAGTCCAATGTGTTTGCTGGAAGTTCGCCTTTGTCGCTGATCGGCTATGCAGACCCTGTTTGCAATGGTTATGTTTAAAACCTGAGAGTCCCAGGACAGTTCAACAGTCCAGCAGCCCTGTCTGCATGAGTAACCAGGCTCTGGTCTTCCCTAAGAGCAAAGGTCATGCCCTGAAAGAGTCAGAAGGAAGAGACTTTAATGGACACTGGCAGGAGCCAATCAGTGGGCGCCATTCCTCACATATTGGAAGGAAACTTTCAGGGCCATAAACTCTTTTAGAAGAGGTGTGTTTTGCAGCTGGGAAATGCCTGCCTTATACTGTGACAAAGGCCAAGACACTGGAAAAATAATCTCTAGCATTTTGTTATCTGGTTTTTAGTGCTCTCAAAGGAGACTTTTTAGTAAACTGTCAGTCTGAATGAGATGAGATTTAAAATGTTGTGGCAAGGGAGTGCAGATGGTAATATGGCCTAATGGCCTTTAGGAGTTATAAAAAATGAATAGTTTTCCTTTTTTCTTCTGTTTTTTTTTTTGTCTTCACCCTTTGCTTGTCACTACAAATCTAGATTCAGATCATATGTTCCATTTTTCTTTTCAAGACGAGGCTTGATGAAAGTTGTAGAGTGGAAGTGCTAAAAGCTTTAATGCATTTGACATGATTACCGTACTACTAGTGGGCAACACAAACAGTGAAAAATGCATGAAAGGGAAGATTGTCAAGACGGGGCCAAAACGAGCAAGAAAAGAGAAGACCAGGAAAGAGAAGTGAGTCAGTGATGAAAAAGAATGGAAAGAGAGAGAAAGAGAGAGAGAGAGAAGGCGGTTTTTCAGCAGTATGCTAATGAAGCAGTGACATCAGATGGGAGTGGGAAAGAGGAAGAGAATCTCAGCAACTCCTCTGGGAATCATCACCTCCTTTAATAAGATCTAGACAGGTGCGTGGCACTCATCCAGGTGCACAAGAGAGAACTGAAGGGGGGAAAGATTACCTGTATAGTGAAACTACCAAGTGGAAGAAGGAGAAAGGTCGAAAGTAGAGAGAAGTTCTTGGCACTGTGAGTTTACAGTTTGAATGTACTTAATGGATTAGGAATCTCAAAGCACTGTTCTACACTGGGAAGAGTATATAAAGGATTTGTTGTGTTATTGTGGAGCTCTTACTTTTTCACCACATGGAGTATCTTTTTGTTTTGAAACGTACTCTGGACTCTGGTGTGCTCTCTCTCCCTCCCTCTCCTTCTCTCTTCACCCCTCCCTCTCTCTGCACTGAAGCGTAACAGGAGCCACACGATGAGTTGTGGATGAGAGGAGTCAGTTAGAAAAGAGAGAGAAGGCAACACAGCTGCACACGCGCACACACACGTACACGCACACACACACATACACACACACACACACATGCGTGCATACGCTCTGGAGCTTGGAGTGGCTGACCAGCATGCAAAAGGTGAGGTTCTGTTCTTACTGCTTTGTGCATATGTGTGTGTGGATCTGCTTTCAAGTGGATAAAGGAAATAAATCTCATTAGGAACAACAAAAAAAAGTTTTTCACATATTCTCTCTCTGTGTGTATGTGAGAAAGAGAGATGCAGAGAGAGAGAGAGAGAGAGAGAGATACAGAGAGAGAGACAGTCAGCATAACTGCTAGACTTCTGTGTCTTTAAGACTCAGTCATTATCCATCATTGAGCATCATAAACAATGTGTGTGTTCTCTGGTATAGATGCTGTATCTGGCATTGCATGTGTACCTGTTTATTTGGCGTTTATGTGGCTGCAGAAATAATGCAAGGAGTAAACAGGATCACTTCTTAAATCTTCTAACACTGTTATGATTTACCATGAGGCATTGCAGTGGAACTGGAAATGCATCATGGTAAAGGGTAGTAAAGTCTTACGCTTAATGACTTCATGTTTTAACTATCAGTGCAGCATTCCATTTATGAATGAATTCCATTATCAGTTGCGTGAAGGCGAGAGCCTGACGTAGGGATTACATTTACTGGCATTTTCAACTTGTTGTGTGGTGCAAGGATTTGAAAATAGGGGTTTAAATATGATTTTTACAAAGTGAGGTTCAAAGGGATGCAAAAAAAAAAAAAAAAAAACCCAACCCTCACTGTACTGTGCCATGTCTCTGTGGTTTCCTTTGGTGAGTGGTAAACATCCATACGGTGCTGAGGTGTTCCCATCATCTGTAGTTAATGGCAAGTCAGTTACAAATCCTGCCTTTCTACACTGCAGTGCCTGTCAAGATTAACCTGCCTGTGATTAAGTCAGTAAACATCTATAGTTGCTGCTAAAATGTATGTAGAACTGGTCACAGGTAAGTCAAAGCAGAAGGCTACTCTAAGGGGGAAGACAAGGTCTGGAATTTCAGATATTTGTCACTAGCCCCTGCCTTTCTTCTCTCACTCTCTCTCTCTCTCTCTCTCTCTCACACTCTCTCTCTCTCTCTCTCTCTCTCTCTCTCTCTCTCTCTCTTTCTATCCATCTATCTGTCTCTTCTGTCTTCCTCTATTTCCCTCCTCCCTTTTTTTTCTCCCCTGTGGCTCTTTCCACAGGAGCATGCTGTGTCCTGTCACTCCGTGTGTGTGTGTGTGTGTGTGTGTGTGTGTGTGTGTGTGTGCAGGACACTAAGTGCATCTGTTTGAGTTTGGAAAATAAACTCTTGGCAGTGTTAAGCCATGTTAATTCCTTTTTTCAGAAGCAAACAAGGCAAGATGCTTTCTTGGGCATGTCTTCTGTGTGCCAAACACTAGTAGATTTTTTTTTACCCTGAGGGTTCATGTAAGCTTGCTGTGTGTGTGTGTGTGTGCGCGCGTGTGTGCGCGCGTGTGTGTGTATGTGTGTGTGTGTGTGTGTGTGTGTCTGTCTGTCTCTGTGTCCATAATCTGGCTTTACCGCAATTCCATATGATGAAAAGAGAATGGAGTTTGTGAAAACACAAGTAGAATACCACATCTGGACTGTTTTTGCCTGCACAGGTCTGTGGGTATTACATATTACCCAGGTTCTTTGCATGCAAAGTCATTTGGTATCAACAGTGATTCATGTAGCTGATGAAGAAGACTGCTCACATATTCTAATTCTATCATCAGCATCAATGTGGTTCTCCTGTGTTTTTGCTGACATGAATATGGGCACAGGCTGAATTTCTCTTCTTTATGTCAATATTTTCTACACACATCACATAATCAGTATGTGAATAGTTTCTTACCATCAGATCAAAAATCTCAAATTGCAGTCTACATTTTAAAGTTGTGATCATGACTAATGTATGTCCCATCCCATAAATTCGATCCTTGTCTCCATTTGATCCAAGCAACACCTGCATGTTGGTGATGACCTAGTTGAATGATTACACGAATGACAGGTGGTTAAATATGGCTCTGCATGTAAATACATTACCTTGAAGTTGTGAGTGAAGAGAGAGAGCAGTGAGGGTGTCTGTGAAGTTTGGGGGGGTGGAGTCAGTGCCGTGCAAAGCGTGTCTGAGTGATGCCAGACATGAGGGTAGAGAAGGGCAGCTGTCCCAGACTGACTGTAGCCCTGTGCCAGGGTTAAGCTACAGTGGATCTATGGCAAAGAAAACTGTGGCAAGAGTGCTGAAAGAGGGAGTGTACTGCCAAATGTATTCTAATATAGAAGATAAACATTGTGATGATGACAGAAAGAGAAAGACTGAACCTCACCAGGGCCACAAGATGGCCCTGTAAAATTCAAAAGGGAGTAAAGACGATTTGGTGCAGATCCTTTTTGCCTTGAGATTGGCTGGCTCTTTCTTTCACCGGTCTCTTCACCCGTCTCTCTCCCTCTCTCTTTTAGCCTGTGTACATCTTTCTCTCTCCCTCTCTCTTTTAGCCTGTGTTCATCTGTCTTTTGTCCTTGAGGACCCCTCTCTCTCTCTATCAGGCCATCACCTGTCCTTCACCATCTTTTGTCCTGCAATCCATTCCACTCACAGGGAGGGGGCAGGTCCACCATCGCCTGGAGCTGGGGCTTGTCTTCAAGCTCCATGCCAGCCCACTTTATCCTCTAGTTTGATGCTGCTAATGGTTTTTCAAGTGTTTTTTTTTTCTATATCCACTCCACTGTCTGCCACCAGCTCGGTGCTACTGCAGCCTGCTAACCTCATTGGCTATGATTCTATATAATTCTCAGTTCTGTCTCTTATCAGTAGAAGCTTGGGCTTTTAGTGATTACACAATACGGGACTCTCTTCCTCTAGACCTTCTCTTCTTTAATTGTTTGCAAGTATTCAAGAGAAAAAAAAATTAATTCCCTTGTTTCACCATGACATCATTACTTTTTATATATTTGTTTTATTTAACTTTTTCTCTGTTTCTTTCCCCCCTCATTGTACATTTATTTTAGTGAAATGCTTTGCTTTATTTCTGCATCTTTTGTTGTATCCCTAAAGCCTGGAAAGGCACATTCAATGTCTTATTATTATTATTATTATTATTATTATTATTAGTGGCGGGTGAATGCTGACTGAGTGGCGACTGAATGCTGACTGAAGGTTTACTCAGAGTTGGCAGCTCTCAGTAAGACCTGCACAGGGAGACACAGGGCTACAGGTTGTTTGTTCTTATTTTCCACACTGTTCTACATGGTTGTGAGACTCAAGAATTGATCACACCAAACACTAATCTAATAAATTACAAGAAATCAGTAACATGTGGAACTCAAGGCAACAGACTAGGTAGAGTAGGAACCAAATAACAGAGCATACAAACCTTTCCAAATAACTGACAAACACACATTCAAACATGCATCAATTCATAATTCACAATTTTATAGCAGTTTTGACCCACTCTAGCAGAACTCTAAAATCATGCTCCATCCATCTATTCTAATTTTACTTTTGTTGTTACTTTATAATTTGTTCATGACTTTCTAGAAAAAGATTTCCCTTTCATGTTTTTTTCTCTAAAATGTATTTTTAAAAGCTGAACAATATCAGCCCAGTTCTTGTGTTTTTTAAGCGGTAAACATGTCATGTTTTATGCTTTCCTAAACACCTTCATCTTAAACCAACACAGAGAGTCAGTCATAAAGTGCGAGTTTCTGATTTCAGCCCTGATCAAGGGCAAGCGGCTCTGGGATTCAGTCTGGTGCTGTGGAGGAGGTCACCAGGGTCTTTGTGCAGACATCAGAATCAGGGCTCTGGTTAAAGTGGATAATGAGCTCTTCTTCTGGGAAATGTATCTGGTTTTATGATATATCTGTTTTTTTCTTATGAAGTAAATTCCAAGCAGATCAAGGTAAACCCTTCCTGTTATCATCAGTGCATCATTTTGTTTGTATTTGTGCCTGTGTGTGAGACACGCATTTTTGGCAAACTCCAGACACCATAAACAATATGGATTCTCTGTAGTTTACAAAGTATTTTATAAATGTCCTCATCAAAGAATAACTACTGTAAGTTGAGGGCTGTGGGGCCATGGTGAGTTCATATCAACACCGGCTCTGTCCAGTGCGAGTACAGCAGTGTGTTTCTCTTTATCGTTTCCAAATCATTACACTCTGACTGGAACAGACGTTTTTAGGGGTGTAAACGACTGTTCTTTTGCTTGTCTGTTGCCAGTGTATTTATCATTGAACATTCCTAAAATATTCTCACTGATGGACAAATTCTAATACCATATATGTTGTTGGGTATAGTAGCCAGATTCCTTTTTAATCCTGGTGTATGCTCTGCACGTGGATGTGTGTGGGTGTGTCTATGAGTGTTCATTTAGAAATGCTGGGAAACTGTCATTTATTTTCCATGTGTGTGTATGGGTATATATATATATATATATATATGTCTTGTGCTCTGAGATGAGAGTATAATAAAGTTTTCATCTGTTTCCCCTGCAGACATCCATTTTTCTCTCTATATGTGGGGTGGATGGGGCTTCACTGCTGGGTTCTCCATTCTCTCTTCAGGCACTTAACTTTACACGTCTTAACTTTTTTCCTGCCTTCCTCCTATATCAATAGTGTGTGCTTCTTGTGAAGGCAGTAAATTGAACTCCATGCCGCTTAGTAGGTGTGGAGGGGTGAAGATAAACACACAGAGAAAGAGAAAAAAGAGCCTGGGAGAAAGGGATCAAGAGGGAGAGAGAGAGAGAGAGAGAGAGACAGAAAGAGAGAGAGACAGGGAGAGAAAGAAAGAGAGAGACAGAAAGAGAGAGACAGGGAGAGAAAGAAAGAGAGAGAGAGGTGCTGTTGTGGACTGGATCCAGACTGCATCCTCTGCTCTCACCCGAGTTAGACGCCTTCCTGCTGAGGTCATGTGGTAGAGTTGTGAGAATGTGGAACGGCAAGGGGCAACCACACGAACTCAGGCCATGGACACACACACACACGCACGCTACTCAAATGGCATAAACACAGCTGTGTGTGTGTGTGTGTGTGTGTATAAGAGGGAGAAAGAGAGACAGACAGAGGGAGCAAACGAACAGAGTACCACAGGGACAGATTTTTAAGCTCTGTGACATACACAAAGGAGGAGTATGGGGGAGACGTCTAAACAGTCTGCTGCCATTTTCCAGCCTGTTCCATCATTCCAAAAACCTGCTGTTATTGCATTATTGTCCAAAAATCTCCTCTTCTCCCTCAGCAACCTCAGATTGCTCTCTGCATATGGGCCAAACAGGCAGGCCCCACTAGTATTTGATGCGGTGCTGTCTGACCACCACAGCTATGAGTCCGACCTTTAGCTCCAGGCTAGAGGAACAACGAGTAAATCACATGGAGGTTCCAGCTAAACAGCTGCAGCGCTGAGGATCTCTGCCCACTATTCTGCACTCGGGCTAGTATAGCCAATAAGGAGCCTGCGTAGAAAAAATCCTTTTTAGACTGATTTAGGACCAGTTTCCTCAGCTGAATTCTGGCCTTGGTCCTGGCGCCGTGCTGAAGTGTGATCAGCTTTCACTACGGCTACGGCGGGGGGGGGGGGGTGGGGTGGGTGAGGTGTGACAGTCCGGTGAAATGGCTCCTGGGAGAGGTTTACATGATCAATGAACAACAGGCCAGAGGAATAGCACAACACCAAGCGGGAAC
>JAOYMR010000006.1:1276248-1292028 GCA_025802075.1 Tenebrosternarchus preto
CCCCCCCCGCCCCCGCCCCCCCCCCCCCCCCCCCCCGCCCCGCCCCCCCCCCCCGCGGCGCCGCGCGGCGCCGCCCGGCCCCCCCCCCCCCCCCCACCTGTGACAGTCCTGTGACATGGCTCCTGGGAGAGGATTACATTCTCTATGAACATCAGGCCAGAGGAACAGCTCATCACCAAGCGGTCACTCCCCATAGCAGAGCAACCAGTAGGTCACCCTCAAACACTACTTCTCCTGCCTTACCAGATGCTGAGACTGGGAGTTGTGGAGAGAAGACAGGACATGCACATCATGCTTTTTGGATGTGTGTGTGTATGAGAGAGAGAGAGAGAGGGAAAAGTTTATCTGAGTTTATTGTCTGGATAAGCCCGTGGCGTCTCCGGAGTAGATGTAGACCATACTGTGTACTGTCCTGGTACATGACCCAGTTGATTGTGTTGTACAGACAAGATGTTTGTATGTGGTGTTCCACCTCGCTCCGTCTGCCCACACTGGCATTCAGCAGGAGTTGTGCGGTGGGCCCTGGAAAGTGAGAGAATCAGAATGCAAGAGGAAACTCGCTCGCTGTGGAATTATGAACAAGCAAGCTAAAGCATTCAGAAATCATTATTCAACAGAAATAAATGATAAATGTCTCCTTTTGAATGTGCATGTATTTACTGAGCACGTGTCTGTTTGTGTGTGTGTGTGTGTGTGTGTGTATGAGCAAGGATGTGTGCGTTCATTTAAGAGTGTACTTTTGGCGTGTGAGCGACAGTGTGTGTGCATGTGTGAATCCCTCTGCTCCCTGTTAGATGAGAAGGGAGCAGGCGGCGTGAGACGCTCGTGAGATCCAGGGCCTCCGCAGAAAAGATGAAGAAATAAAGCAAAAAGCATGGAATCCTCCTCCGACCTGCAGCAGTTTCACAGGATGTCTCATTTAGCATTTGTCAGACATGATCAGGATTAATGAGGAAGAGGGTTCTAGTGTTGAGTGGCAGTATACATTAGCCTTTAAGGCATGCCAGTATACATTAGCCTTCAAGGCATGCCAGTATATATTAGCCTTTAAGGCATGTCAGTATACATGAGCCTTGAAGCTGATATGAGATGGGTTTGGCGCTCGTGCTGCCGTAACGGCTACGGTCGGGATTTGGCTAGATACACGAGCGGCTGGAGACTTGCGGAAGGCTTCAGGGAGGTGTTGAGCGGTTGACTGGAAGGTTATTCGCTGTGTGCGTGTGTGTTGAGTGTGTGTGGCAACCAGACCAGGAAGGACACTAGGTCTTTAAAGGACCCTTCAATGAGAGTGCTGATTGGAGCTGGAGTTTAACAAAGAAAAGGAAGACTGAATGATGAGTTGGACTGAGACTCAAACATGTGCGTGTTTGTACAAATGCGCGCATGTTGCCATGAGTGTGCCTGTGTGTGTGTGTGTGTGTGTGTGTGTGTGTGTGTGTGTGAACATGTGCTGAGAACGAGTGACGTGTGAGTGCTGGGGGAGGACTGACCTGGCTTTGCAGAATCAGCAGTGATGTGCAGAGCTGCACAGAGACAGGGAGGATGAGGAGATTGGTTGTGTGATGCCACCATCTGCTTGCCACATGCAAACCCAGCCTGTACCCCATAAATCTCAGATGCGCTCAGCAATGCAGGGTCAAATTCCGTCAGGCTAGATGTGTTCTCGATACCCGCGGCCCTGGCGTGGCCCTCGGCCCACTGTACAGGAGCAGAGGGCCCGACGTGGAGCCGGTGTTCCAGTCATACAGGCCTCTGAGGAAGAGCCGTTCTTGTTCTTGCTTGTGGTGGACACGTCAGGACTTGGGTTCACTGTCTGAAGCTGTTATGTTATGGATCACAGTAATCGTTACATTCACTCACCCTTTCCAGACAGTTCAGGATAGCAACCCTGTGTCCCATCAGCCCCTGGCGCACTGTACGTTGGGTCAAAAGCTCTCAGGGTCATCACCTCTCGCCCCCCTCTCACGGCTCCGGGTCAGGGAGGTCAGATTTGAGTTTTCCTGGTGCCTTCAGAAGGCCCAGGGCGGGTGCTTATGGTGATGCTCATACTAACTCTCCGATTTTGACAGTGCCAAATTAACACTGACTGGGTTTGAGATTTGTGAATTAGCTTATTTGTCAGCACAAAAATGCTTTATTACGCTAAGTGCCATGCTCAGTTTGTGCAGAAGGATAATTTATAAACCTGTCAGATATGAGGAAACAGGCTACCAACACCAGTAATGGAATTGCTAATGCCATTAGCTATGAAAACCAAAGGATGTGAAAGAAAGAATGTTAGTGTTGTTTGCATTGTCAGTTATAGTCACTGAAATCACAGAAATAAAAAAAATATATATAGTTTTTTAAATATATAGTCTTTTAAAGAGATCTCTCCTCGTGGTTCAATTATCTTCAAAATTTCCTGCCATTATTGTATGTTAAGATGGTCAGCATCTAACTGAATATTATGAGGATCTCTTCTAGTTAGACTCTAATCAGACCCAGGGCAATGATACTTTTAATTGCTCAGGTAAGTAATTAATGACTTCATATCGTCACGGTGGCCGCCCTGGCCTCTTCCCCTGTCTCGTGTCTGTGTGGGCGGGTCTGTATGGAGGTGTGTTTGTGTGACCGTTGTGTGAGTGTGTGTATGTCTGAGTGTGTGTGTTTGTTTCCTTATTGTTCGTTACCGTTATTCGTTTCACTCGTGTCTCGTCAAGAGTGTATGTATTTAAGCGTGTGCATGGCACTATGTTCTTGTTGGTCTTTGTCGATTCTGTCGCTGCTACGTGTGTGAGTAAAATAAATGCCCCCCAAAGCACCCCCACCCCCCCTCACCCCTGCCCCCGGACTCGGCATTCCTGCCTCCCTTTTTGTGGAGTTCCATGACACATATAGCATGATGTACTTATGCAGTTATGGTTTTTACTTGATTTAAATGTTCTCAAATGCTTAATTGCTCTGACAAATTAACCAAAAAATAGGAACATCTGTCTGTGTAGTTAGGAAGGAGAAACATTTGAAAAATTGCCATTTGGCTTCCAGAGAGACAGAAAAAACCCTTAAAGTAGGTTGGTCAGATAGTTGTCTTTAAGATGCGGAGCCACTTTTTCTAGACTTGGGTTTGATTTCGCGGAAATTTAGATCAATTGAAATCATTTTGGTGAGAAGAAAAAAAAATAATATAATGACATGGTTGCCAGAGATGATTCACCACTAATTTCATGTTCCCTCTTAAAAGAGAAGTTCTTCTGGTGTGTTTTTGTCCCACTCGAGCTGTGGCTGACGACCTCCAGCCAACAGCAGGACCTAAACGTGACATCATAGGACTGCTATGTGGTTGATGAATAAAGATGAAGGTTCCAGAAACAACACGCAAAGAGAAAAAAAAAAAAAAAAAACGGAGCTGATGCCGAACGAGCGCAAAACCCGTCGGCATAGAGAAAATCCGCTGCTTATTATTGTTCATCTGTCACGGGAGCAGGGGGGCAACCTGAGGTCTGGCCCGACGCGCTGCTGACTGTGCGGGAAGAGGGCGGCACAACGGCAGTTAGAGCGCCGTCAGAGGTTCCGAAGTCCAGCTAATCCCGACTGGGCTAGAAAAGTCCAGTGCAAGTGAGAGCGCTGCACGCATCTGTCCGTTTGGCCTGCCGTCCGAGCACAGAAGGGGTCGCAGAACAGGGAGTGAGGCGACTTGTGGCGAGGATGGTTCCACTAATTAGCCGAGGGGATGCGGGAGGCGGAAAGAAAAGGGTCAGGGACCATTATCAAGCTTTCGCATTGAAGCCTCTCCAAAAGCAGCATAACGCCACATCTATCCTTATGCTGTTATAGACCTCAGCATCTTTTATTAAAACTAACTCCAACCATAACACACTAGGAGAAGATTTCCTTATCACGGTTGATAACCGTAGAGAGGTATACATAAAGATGAGTGTATTCGTTCTTGATGAGCTGATGAACTAAGAAACTGTTGTTTGGTACACATCAGAGGTGCTTGCTTTAAGATCAGTGGCTCTGGTGGAATGGTGCTGTAACCCTAGCTGTACCACAGAGTACAAAGACCTCTGAAACAGGTCCTGAAAGTCAAAGGAGGACCAACAGGGGATGAAATCACTACATATTGTGAATCCAAGAGATTCAACAGGCCACCATCTTTATCAAATGAGATATAATAACATGACCTGGTTTAAGGGGCTTGATGTGCTTAAAAATCACTTTCCCCAAATTTTCATGGTGTTAGTCACTGACCAAAATAGTGCACTAGTGAGATTTTCCTCTGAGACCACATGATGAAAGGATGCAGTGATCTAGTATGGGGCGTGTTGCACTGCCTTTCCTCTGACCAGTTCATCTCTCTTCTTTCCTCTGACCAGTTCATCTCTCTTCTTTCCTCTGACCAGTTCATCTCTCTTCTTCCCTCTGACCAGTTCATCTCTCTTCTTCCCTCTGTCTAGTTCACCTCTTCCTCCCATCTTTCCTTTTCTTTCTGTTGCCCCTTTCTCTACAGCTTTCTCTCTTTCATCCTGTGCCAAAGAAAAGTCTTGGGGCATGTACGATGAAGAGGAAAGGAATGGGTTGAACAAATCTGAAGAAAGAAGGATCATTTTGAGGGGAATATGGCTTATATTAATGTAGGAATATTGCTTTACCTCATCTGAAATAAATTACACAGCTGAACTCGGTGTCCTCTGAGCTTCGGCGGACAGCCACACTTGGTCCAGATGGGCAAGGATCTTCTGGTCTACCATATCTGTCACCTTGGGAACAATAGCATAGGCCCCAGCTTTCAGAGTGTTTTTTCAGAAGGATCAAAGGTCAGCAGCAAAACAATTACATTGGTGTCATTCGGCTTGGTAAACACACAGCACCACTGACGCTTGGCAGATTCCAGAATGTTCCATAAAGGATAGAATTCTGGGTCCAGTGTTCCCTTTCACTGAACTGTTTCATTGTTTATGAATTTAATGCTTCCAATAAGGCAGAAAACAAAGGCAACAAATTGATGGGGAAGAATATAGAGTTGTATAAATACTTAACAATATCAAAGTGCATCAACTGTGATTCAAGTGTTTCTAGAAGTGTATCATAGTACTGAGGTTTTTGACTACTATAGTTTGTAGTAAATCTTAACAGTAGCTGCACACATGTTTGGCAGAGACTGCAGTTTTTACTGGTAGAGGCTGACAGTGTGGTCATGTTAGTCTTACATAATTAGTAGGCGATTTAAAAATGATAACACAAACTAACCACAGGAAAGAGTGTAATTTAGATGTGCAGTGATATAATGTTTGAAAAGCAGAAGCCAATTGTCTGTCTTGGTTTTGCACTATATGAGATATTACTCTATATCTTTACATCACTCCCAAGCTTCCAAAAACTTTACAAGACACATGGAGCCCATTTTATATTTCAATCCATCACACGTTGTGAAAAACACTCGTAAATTAGTTGTCAGGTGCCAAGGTCTTTCCACAAGGAACGTTCTCCACTCTTCACGGTTATGAGGTGGAAGTGCGACCTGTCCTCACATGGTCCAGAAAGAGCCCTGCGCTCTGTGACTGGGAGGCTAGGCTAGGAAACCCCATGGAACTGTAGAACACTCAAAGGCAGAGCTTCAGTCGCTCCAGTCGTTCAGGGTGTTTGTTATTTGTTGTAGCTTTCCACTATTTATATATTGTTCTGATTAGTTTTATTTAGTTCCATTTTTTATTTTATTTTTTTCTTTAACAGCATTAAAGAAAATTGTGTTTATTCTCTTTTATTAGTTTTTTCTAATACTCCTGATAAACACAGTTTGTACATCATCAAAGGCTCATTTCATTGCCGTTGAGTGAGTCCCCATGTGGGACAAGATTCAGTCTCTCTGAGAGGCAGAACTACCTCCTGTCTGCTTCCTGTCTGCTTCCTGTTGGCCTCCTGTCTGCTTCCTAACCACCTCCATTCTGCTTCCTGTCAGCTCCGACCTGTTTGAGCTCTCAGTGGCCGTGGGAGAGGAGTGTCTGCCACAGGAGGGGGCTCCTTGGGGCGGATGCGCGTGGTTTTACATGCAGACTGGCATTATCTATATGTCTCTTGTCCCCAATCAAAGGACGGGGCCCTAAATATACACCGTGAAGCCTTCCCAGGCTCCTCTGGGCTCCAGCAACGCAGCCACTGTTTGGGCCTCTGGCCAATGACATTGCCTCCGACCTCTTCCAAAAGTATTTTTAAGGTCAATTACAGGGTACAGTGACTTCTGATGGCCTAGTACAGTTTGAAAGGGCTTATATTAAAGGTTTATGTGGAAGACTCGGACAGGGCTGCCTTCACTAACCCACGGACCATTGTTACCGCATACCCACTCACAGACCCACTCAAGCCAGTGTGTGTGTGTGTGTGTGTGTGTGTGTGTGTGTGTGTATTCCTGAGTCCATGTGCATACTGTAAAGATTTGAATGAGAAAGACTGAGTGTGTGTCTGAGTTCACTTAGCATTTCATATGGTTTGTGTGTTATGTTCTTTTTGGTAGGTATGTATTTTGTTGGTCTAATATGTTTGTTGTGGCAGTCTCTGCCTACTTTCCTTCAGTATTGCATGCCCAGGTGCCTACAAAGCATTACAAAGTGATGTTTTTAGTCTTGTTTGTAGTCCTGATGCATCTTGGACCTGGAAAAAGTTAAGCTCACATACATCAAATACGTGCTGGTATGATTAAACACTTCCAGTCAGTCTGTCAATCTGTCTTTGTGCCTCTCGTGTAGCACTGCTGAAGAAGTGTATCTCTCATCTGCTCTCATACCGTTACCACGGTTACCTAACACAGCAGAAGGTTGAGGGATGGCCACACAGGGAGGTGCCATGTCCTTTTGCCTTGTCTATGCCCTGCCTCAATAACTTACTCCATTTCCTATCTTCCATTCATACACACAAAACTCTGCTCACAGTGGGTGTGAGCCCAACCAGAGCCAAGGAGCATGGAGTATCTCTGTGTGTGAGGGAGAGAGAGAGGAGAGAGAGAGTAAGAACATTTTAGATAGTGTGTTTAGGTTTGTTTGTATACTGGAGTTTATCAGACGCCGCGTACATCACCATTAGACATTGCCAAAGGAAGGATAAGTGGAGTAAGATCAGTTATTTGCCTTCACTTTCTCTCTATTCCACTCCGCCTCTTTCTCCTGCATGGTAAGGCCACCCACATCAGGAGTGTACCGCACACCGCAGTCGCCCAGCTGCAGCCAGTTAAAAATAAACTAGGACCTGCAAGCAGGGTTTTCTTCTTCTTCTCCTCCCCTTCCTCATCTTCCTCCTCCTCCTGGGAGTGCTCCAGCAGGAGGGCACTACCAGTCACGCTCAGACCTGAGACTGCAGTATGGGCCATGGTCTATTCAGACTCTTGTATGTCCTTCAGGGTGAGGGAGAGGTATTGGTCCTTTAAGAGAGGCCATCTTAGGCCATTTCATGAAAGTTATTTTCACATGAAAGGTCACCGTTTCCTTGGGTGAATCATGGAACTGCACAGATGTGGCAGACGGATCTTCAGACGGTCGTCAGACTGTCACTTAGTCAGAGTTCATTCAGTTCTGCAGTGATGTATCATTGGATCCCGAGTCTGTGGCAACTGTGACTGTGGTCCGGCTGTGGCAACTGTGACTGAGACGAGCTTGTTCCTCTTGTTTCTGTACATTCAGAACAGTCACCTGTCGCAGAGCAGCTGTAGTTAAAACATTTGGGTTCCTGTTTTATGTCTTTCTCTCATTACTGGCACTGCAGAAGAAACTGATGTGATGTGGCATTAAACAGGAAGTTCTCAGGATCTGCTGTTGAAACTGTCCAGCTTGGGCCTAGAGAGGATCTCTCTATCTCACTTTTTTTTCTCTCTTTCTCTACTCTATTTTCTCCCCTCCGTTTTCTTTTCTTTTCTCTCAATGTCCTTCTCAGAGGAACCCTGGGTTGTAGTAAATAGCAGAAGAATGCGGGATGCTCTGATGTGAGGATGCCCATGAATAGGCTCTTTGAGAGGGATAATATTTGCTCAACCGCCCCGTTCTCTCAGTCTGCCTCTCCCACTCTCTCTACCTCTCTCTTGTGCTCCCTCTACTTCTGTCTCTCTCTCACCCCCTCACTCCCTCATTTTGTTTGTATAGTCTAATGATGTTGGAAGAGACAGATAAAACTGAAGACAAATATTAAATGTGTCCAGTAACAAGCTGCACCTGTGCAGACATTAGTGCTTCTCTACATCACAGAGGATGCATACGTACAGCTAGAAAACACTGGGCTACTGTAGTAGGTTTAAACCTCTCCAGTCTAGAGTGGAAGGGCTGTTCCAACCATTCAGACTCCTGCATGGTTGACTTCTAGAGTCAATCTGGACACATCTATTAAAGCAGGTGTGTAAAAGTGTTCCATATGAATGAGCATGTCTCATCTCCAGCAGTCCAGCTTTGCTGTAAAAAGCCCAGTGTCTGCTCTCCCATCACACTGGAAGGCTCCACCAGTGTCAACATCCCAGATCAATGTAGATTGCTTTGGCTTTGTTAACAATAAATGTAGCAATTTGTTAGAATGTACTTATGGAAATGCTCTTCAACTTCCAGTACATTATGACTTGAGTGGAAATTGGAGTTTATCGATTGATAATATTTATGGAACATAAATATGGAACTAATTTATGGACAAATTCAGTGGCAGTGGTTGGCTGTTTGAACTCCAGCAACTAAATACTTGTCAGTTAAACACAAAAGGATATTAATTCCATTAAGTTATTGTAAATTTCACTTTATATGTTTAATCATATTAAATAAATACAATTGTGTGTGTAGGTGAAAGCTAAGAAGGGAGTGATTAACACCAAAAAAGATGCATGTGTGCCATGTTGGGAATCAACTAAAGCCAGCATGCTCACAGGATATGGACATGAAGCAAAGCACTTATGTTTTAACCTTTTTATATACACAGATTGTATTCCATTCTGAAACTCTTGCAGGGCAACACAAATGATGGGTACTGTTCACATCATAAAAACCATTTAGAAATGAGCAAAAGAAGAAAAAAATGTTTATTCTTAAGTTGTAGTATAATTCTGCCAAATATCACCATATTTTAAAAACATACCAATGATCTAATTTTGACTTTTGTTTTCTAACAGTAACAAAATGTTACCTTTTTTGTATACTGATTATGTAACACTGTTACATGTATTTTGTTACTACCCTGCTCTGGTTAGCTGTGCATGTAGTGCTTCTATTGCATAGACTGGGTTTGACGTGACAGAAAGGTCAGGAATGCCTCCATAGCTTGTTAGCAGCAGATATGAGGACCCAGAGTGGGGCTCCAGGCCTGCTCTCCTCCCTGTCTATCTGGAGGTGTCCCCCCTGTGGCCTGCCGCCGTATGGAGAATGCAGGTCGCCCTGCATATCTACTGCAGGCCGCCTAGCTGGAGTTTTCCCCGGGGAGGGTGGTGAGTAGCAGGTTCTCGGCCTGCCAGCACTCTCAGGTGGCACAGCTGCTAAACCTGTCAGATGCAGTAATATTAGGTGTGAGATTCCCAAAAGAGACAAGGCCTACAGCAAGAAGCACAGATGCAGCGCATGCAGGAGCCGTCTAGCTAGCTGTCTACCTGAACATCAATCCATTTGTCCATCTATCCATTGTTTTCTGTAAGTTTTAGTTCATCCATCTTTATTGGCTAAGGACTGTATTGTACATACATAAAGTGTACAGCCTTAAGACTTGCTTTCTGAGGGGAGCAATCAGAGAAAACAAACAAATGAGTAACTGTTATAGTGGTGTTAATAATGAAACGAGTAACTGTAACAGTGGTGATAATGAAACGAGTAACTGTTACAGTAGTGTTAATAATGAAAGAAGTAACTGTTATAGTGGTGATAATAATGAAACGAGTAACTGTAACAGTGGTGATAATGAAACGAGTACCTGTAACAGTAGTGTTAATAATGAAAGAAGTAACTGTTATAGTGGTGATAATAATAAAACGAGTAACTGTAACAGTGGTGATAATAATGAAATGAGTAACTGTAAAAGTAGTATTAATAATGAAACAAGTAACTGTTATAGTGGTGATATTAATGAAAGTCCGTTTTAGTCTCTCTTCCTCCTTTTCTTGCTCTTTTTCTCATTTTCATATCCTTGTTTCTGTCTCTCACATTTTACAATAAAATACTCTATTAACTAGTCATATTCACAGATGCACACACTCTCTTGCACACACACACACACACACACACACATGCATTCCTAATTTAAGACCTGGATGTCAAATAATAGTCAATAAAAGTCTGTACAGTTTGTGCCCCGCAGGTTTTACTGGTGAATCCTGGGCTGCTGGTGTCTTACATATTGGCCCTTCCGTGCCAACATCTTTAAACTGGTAGGGGCTTTTCTTTATCACTGCACACACACACACACACACACACACATATCCAGGATCAGCATGGCCTGAAACAACATGACCCACTCAACACCCACACCCAGGCCACAGGAAGCTGTTTCCGTACTGATGGTAGCCTATGATGAACCAGTGGGCGTCACATCATGTGGTGTAGGTACACAGGAACACAAGTGGCCCCAGGCTGTCCCACCTGGGCAGTGAGGCCTGTGGGCGTGGCCTGTGCCCACACCTCTTTTTTTAAGCTGCACTGTTGAACAGCACTATTTCCAGAGAGGTCATGTACAACATTGTGCAGTGTTTGCAATATGTAAGCCGACTCAGTGTGAATGAGGTCCAAAGGTAAATTTAAAGGTATGTAAGATGTGGTTCTGGGGTGGTGGTAGCTGGTTCACTGGTTAAAGCACTTCACTAGTAATCAGAAGGTTGCTGGTTCAAACCCCACCTCTGTTGTGCCCTTGAGCAAAGCCCTTAACCTTCAACTGCTCAAGATGTATTCAGTCACAATTGTAAGTCTCTTTCGATAAAAGCGTCATATGATGTCGATGGTTCTGTGAAGAGCAGATCTCCGGTGTTACTGCTGTGAGAGTTCTTCTCGGGTGCGGTGTGCCTGTATGGTGAGGATTCTCTACATGTCCTACACCACCCTTTCTCTTTCATCTTGAGCTGCCAAACCACTTAACCTTCAAACAGCAGCTGTCACTGTACAGTGTTGTTCTACTGTCTAATGTTTACAGTGGATTTGTAAAGGCCCAAAAGGATTATGTGGTGTGTCCCGTTGCCGTAGAGTCTGATGTACAATGTTGTCTTTATAATCAGTGTCTCTTTGATCTGTAATCAAGGGAGTGTCTAAAGTCTATACATACAGCTAGAGAAGGAAAGGTCAGTGTCACGCGAGCTGTTTTAGAAGAAAGACTGGTCTTTCTGCCTTTAATAGATGTAATTAGTGCAATGTAATTGTTACGTTTTAAAATATGTGAAAGTTGGTCAGCGTGGCAGATTTTGCGCTGAAAACCTGTGATAGATTTTTTCCAAAGAATGTCAGAGCTTGACTTTTTTTTTAATACACCCTTTCCCTTTCTCAAATGCCTCAAACAGATTGACAAACTGTTGAGAAAAAGTTCTTGCAATGGAGAGACAGCTCATTAGATCCCCTAGTGGTGAGGAATGGTATGGCACTGGAATTTCAGCACCTCAAATACCTTATCCTGCCTCTGTCCTTAACCGCTGATTGACAGCTACATATATACACAATGTTTTCCTTGATCCCTTTCCCCATTCTGCTGTTTTTGATGAGTTTATTATTTGTATTATCAGAGCAAAGTGAAATTACACCCTAGGAGGTTGAAGGGGACTGTGGGATTGGTGTTGGATTTGTGGCTGAAGGAGATGAAATCATAAGACAAGAGTTTAAGATTGGGTGTTTTTCTCTGGCTGAAGGAGATTATCATCCTTAAACAATAAAGAAGGCAGACATTAAAGGATTCCCCCCTCCTTTCTTCATTGGCATGTGTCTTTTCTTTCTCCGCCCATTGACTGGCTGCTGCTGCTGCTGATGATGATGATGATGATGATGATGATGATGATGATAGTGTGGAACTCTAAGTGCTCTTCTTGTGGTTCTGTGTTAATCTGGCATCACACACAGAGGGAGCTGTGTGTCTAAGAGATGGTGATAATGTTCCAGTGGGGGCCTTGAGAGAACCAGACTCCATTTTGGAGTTTTATATCTCTTTGATTTGCTTCTCTCAGCCATCCATTCACTCTTTCTCTACCTTCTCTACTTTTAATATTTTCATGTATTAATCAGTTGATTCTTTGTAAAGCATGTTGAGATGATTTCATTCATGATTGTTACACAACCATCCAAAAATTATGTCCAAGTTTTTGATCCATGACAATTTCAGGATGCTTTTAAATTTGATTTGGCAAGTGAATCCTGTGTGATAGATGTTCTCCAAATCAGCAAATAATCCTATTTCTATCCAGTGTGTGTGGAGAAGCAGATGAAGTTTGAGGGTCAAGCCAATGTCTGAGATCTCCTTGTGACTCTACAATTCTCTTGAGATGTGTGTCTATGTATCCACTATGTGCAGTCCTACTAGAATTATACATGAAGATGTTTATTTTATTAACTTTAGTCAGGTAATTATAAAATACAACTGTAAACAAATGAGACCCTTAAAGAACATGTCACAGGTCCAGCTGCCACTAAATGGATACCCATATTGGATCAGTTCTTGTTTATATATCAAGGAAGAGGTCAGACCTGTAACAAATAAGCAAAAGATTAGTTTTAATCATTATCATTTAGTCATTATACATTGTTTTTGTAATGTCTTAAGCAGGTGAAGTTGTGTGTTTATCAGTCTTACAAATATAATATGTTATAATAATAAAAGTAATAGTAAACAATATTACAAATGTTTTTTTTTTTTAAATAATGTGTAAGAAGTATAAACAGTGTTTCAGTGGCAGGCTCTGGAGCCAAATGCATAATTTCTTTCTTAAATTTACTCTTAATGGCATAACTACAAATGTTCCTCTTTCATTCTTTTGATAGTTTTCTCTGGTCCATGGTACAGTAAAAGTCTTCTGTGTTCCTCTAATTTATTAGTGGTTATGTAGACATGGCAGCATTGCAAACACACATTGGGGTGTGTGTTTGTACGTGCATGTGTGTGTGTGTGTGTGTGTGTGTGTGTGTGTGTGTGTGTGTGTGTGTGTGTGTGTGTGTGTGGACAGAAAGACACACCAGTACTTGGGTGGGGCTATGCTCTGACTGACACACTGTGGTGCTTTGAGTTTAACCCCTAGTCTACACACCACGTTCTTGCTGACACTGTGGTGCTTTGAGTTTATTTACACACCATGAGCCCAATTACTAAAAGCATAAAAAAGGAACAATTTTAAAAAGGACAAATTGGTGAACTAGAATAGAAAGTCTTTGGTGCATAAAGGTAAGTTGGTGTTGACTATGTGAAGTAGAGAAAATGTACTTTTTTACCACTGAGAGGACTTTTTGTCTGTCATTTTCCAAGGCAGCATGCTTTACATAATTGTATCTTTTCAAGGCACACATCATTTCTCCCATGTTCCTGTCAGCCTGAATAAATACAGCCTTTGAAAAAAAGATTAAAGTCCCAACTGTCTCTCTGTGACTTAGTGTGTATGTGCAGTGCCCTGGAGTGTGTGTGTGTGTGTGTGTGTGTGTGTGTGTGTGTGGTGGCATTCAGGGTAGGGATCTCAGTTGGTCTACATGCCCAACCCCACTCATAATTACAGACATTGCAGTTGTGCTTAAAGAACAATTTTCTTCTCAAAAGGGGACAACAATCACTTTGGCAATAGATGAGAGAAAGAGAAAGTGAAGAAAAGAGGGAGAGAGAGAGAGAGAGAGAGGGAGAGAGAGAGAGAGAGAGAGAGAGAGAGAGAAGGAAAAGAGAGACAGAGAGAGAGGAAGAGAGGAAAAGGCAGATTGAGTGAGGAGTGTGGGGGTTGATGAGTACTGTAAATGTCTTCTCTAGACTGGAGAGTAGATGGCAACATACACGTACACACACATACATACACGTACACACACATACACACACGTACACACACGTACAAAGAAACATCCTTCATACCATCCTGTAAGCAGAACAGTCCATTTGCTCTGATGTTCCCTACAGTGCACTTTAATTCAAAAGCTAAACAACAGTGATTAAAAGTGTTTTGATTTTTTCACTTTCCTTTACTCCTCTCTTCACTTTTCCTTCCTGTCTCTATTGCTGTCATAGCTGCCCTCTCCCTCCCTCCCTCTCTTTCTGCTTCTTTCTTTCTGTCTCTTCCTCCCTCTCTCTCTTTCTCTCTCTTTCTCTCTCTCTCTGCCTACTTCTCTCCCTATCTCTCTTTCTCTGCCTCCTTCTCTCTGTCTCTCCCTCTCCCTATCTCTTTCTCCTTTCCTTTCCTTTTTCCTTTGCTCCCTCTCTCCTCTTTCTCTCTCTGTCATTGACTCTCTCTCTCTCTCTCTCTCTCTCTCTCTCTCTCTCTCGCTCACTGCTGCACTGTGCTGGCAGTGAACTGAACTTGGAGGTTTTCTTTGGCAGCTGGTTGGCCCACTTTTGGCTAGGTCTGGCCCTGGAGCGTGCTACTGGCTGGGAGAGTGAAGGAAGAGAGGGAGGGAGGGAGAGAGAGGGGGAGGCGTGGTCTCCAGCTGGTAATGAAGACTTCTCTTTTCATCCTCAGAGTGTAGAGTTGGAGTGGCCGGGGCTGGGGGCTGCACTGTTCCAGTACGCTCTCTCTCTCTCTCTCTCTCTCTCTCTCTCTGTCCCTCTCTATCCCTCTCTCTCTTCCTCTCCTCCTCTCCCTCCCTCTCTCTCTCCCTCTCTCTCCCTCTCTCCCTCTCTCTCTCTCCTTACACGAGTTCTGGGTCTAAATGCGCAGTACAGGAACTGCTGTGGCAGATATGCAGCTCTCACACTGGGACTCCACATATACACACAGGTAAGATCCATTGATTTCAGTGCCATACTGCCCTGGACTGAGCCCTGTCTGTCTGTCAGTCTGACTGTATCTATGTATGTCTGACTGTCTGTCTGTCTGTCTTATCTGTCTGTCTGTCTGATTGCATGTCTGTCTGCCTGATTGTGTGTCTTATGTTGGGGGGGTTGTGAGAGTTTGGGGTTCCCTCCCATACCTGTTCACACACTTTCACAAATTTACTTTCACTCACTGAAATACACAGACATACACACTTTCACAACTGCAGACAAACACTCTAATCCCTACCTTTGACACACACTCTTTTGACAGTTGACAGTCTTTCCGCTGCATCCTTGGAATGGTCTGTTTGAAAGTGTGAATCTGGACTAGACTGAGGTGCCATTTACAATGAATGTGTGCAGTGTGTGAGAGCAGAACTCTGTTAGCCTGGAATTCATTTCTGAATGCTCAACTACTGTAGACTTTCTGTGTACTTGTGTTTATTCCAGAGTGTGACTGTGTGCCTCTTAGTGAATTATTGGGCTTGTGTATGTGTGTGTACATGTGTTCATATGTGGGTAGTGTGTGTGTGTGTTTTTTATAGTGTTTCTGTTTGTTGGACATTTTAAACTCCAGTGTTTAGTATACAGTACCGGTGTTATGTCATGGGTTTAAGAGTGACTAATGTGTCTGGGTGCATATTCCTTCTTGCTACATACAATGTTGTATGAGTGCTCCTGATCTGATGTATGCATACACACATGTGTGCATGTGTTTATGTTAGCAGTATATGTGTGAGTGTCAGGAATGTGGTGTGTGTTTGTGTGTCAGTGGTGAATTGTTGGACTGAGGGAGCTGCACGGCCAATGATGCTTTCTTAAACTGATGATAAGAATTCTTGATTTTTTTCTTAACAGGGATTGTGTATGAAAAATCCAATCTAC
>JAOYMR010000006.1:1312920-1337008 GCA_025802075.1 Tenebrosternarchus preto
AGAGAGGTGGAGGGAGTAATAGAGGGAGTGGAGGAGAGGGATGGAGAGAGGAGATAAGTGGTGAGAGAGGTGGAGGGAGTAATAGAGGGAGTGGAGGAGAGGGATGGAGAGAGGAGATAAGTGGTGAGAGAGGTGGAGGGGAGTGGATAAATGTGGAAGGGTGGAAAGAGGCAGATAGAAGTGAGGAGGTGGGAAGAGGAGTGGAGAAAGGGGGAGAGAGTTGGAGGAGGTACACTGTCAATTTTTCCCTCTTGCTACATTAATTAGCAGATTCTGCTTCCTTTGTAGGAAATATCTGACTTCCTGTCCATCAATCCTCGCTCTATACCTATAGAGTATCACAGGGTCTGGCTGTGTGTATGAATGTGCTTGTGTGTGTGTGTGTGTGTGTGTGTGTGTGTGTGTGTGTGTATGTGTGTATGTGTGTGCTCTGCTGTGTAAGAAAAACACTACACTGATCTTCCCTGATGCCCAAATGATTCTCATGCCTAATGTGCATAAAAAAATGTATACAGTAGATATGCACACTTTGCTATGGAGACTCAAAAACTAACACACCTTCATCCATGCACATATACATACATACCCACTTTTTCAAAGGAAAGAGGGAAAGTTTATTCTGCATTCACTGACACTTAAGAACTTGAGACTTAAGAACTGTGGCTCAAGTACAGCTACAGAAGGCAGAGGGCAAGCAGAGGCCTGTTAGTCCAGGAATTACCGACCTGCACACGTGGAGTTCAGCACTGAGAGCCTGGAGCTGCTTATCACCCTCCATCATATATCTGTCGCTCAATCCATTTAACTGTGGATACATTCACAATCATGCACACACACACACACACACACACACACACACACACTCGGCCACAAAAATACTGGCACACTTACAAATGCATAAATCTCATGTAGACATGAGATCACACACACGTACAGACACATGGCTAAAGATAACCCACCTACAGGCAGTGAGACTTCAGCTGCCGGGCCCTAAGTGGACCTCATGCAGTACTCTTAGTGAGGTTCTCACTTCACAGAAGACTGGGCTGCCTGTCTGTCTTAGCTGAGGGGATGTGGAAGGAGATAGAAGTAAACATCAACCTTAGCCAAGTACCTAGGACTCACTTATCATTGGTCTCCGCCAAGCTTTGAAAACGTCATCATATCCTGTGAAGAATGGCCTCTCTTTGTGTTTTTCTCTCTCACACACAGTCACTCTCTCAGAGCAAATAAAAGCAGTTCAGAGGACAGGAGCCAGCTTCGACGATTGATGGGTCTAATTTTGACCTTGGCAGGATTAATTGTCAGCTTTTAAGATGGATTTCAGTGAAAACAGGATTTGCTTATGAAATGGTGCTGAGCAGATGGTAAGCACATGACTGATATGAAGGAGTGAGCTGGGGTTTGTGGGTGGATGAGATCTTTCCTGCTCTCTTTGACTGGTCTGTCTTCTGTGTCTCACTCATTAGACCAAACATGGCAGGAAAAGAAAGTTTTAAATTTAGCTCTTTTGCTTTCTTTCTCCATCATCTCTGCCTCCTTCTCCCTCTATCTATCTCTCTCCATCTCTATTTCTCTTCCTCTCGTTTTCCACTTATACTTCGTGAAGTTCATTGTACAGTTAGTAAAATAGAGCCTATTTGGATCAGCAACCAAATACTCTGGACCCTGCCTGGAGCACAGAATAGAAAATATTGATGCTTCGGGCGGAAAAGGTACGTTGGAAGCCGACCTTTTAAAGGACCTCAACTGAGTTGATGAGGACCAGGGTTATCAGGGGTTCAAAATGCAACCAGAAACCTGCCTCTTCTCTTTTTTATCAATACTCTGGTCTGTTGAATCATCCATTGTTAATACAACAGATTTTCCCACTTTGCTCAGTGTGCAAGTACTGACTAATGTTCCATAGCCTTGTAAGCTTTGGGGAAATTGTGTCAAAAAGTGGGAAAAATCACCTTTTAAATGCCCTGAGATTCCATCATGTTTGTGGAATGATGTGGTTTGCAATATGGAAACAGACTGGGTCAAAATGTAGTGGTAATAAATAAAACTGTCTGAAGGAGGGGAAAAAGGGAAACTCAACAGGGGGTATGGGGAACTTCTGGAATTACACACTAAAACACCCCCACTATAGACACACACACACACACACACACTAAAACACCCCCACTACAGACACACACACACACACACACACACACACACAAACTAAAACACCCCCACTGCAGACACACACACACACACACACACTAAAACACCCCAACTACACACACGCACACACACACACACACACACACAAACTAAAACACCCCCACTACAGACACACACACACACACACATACACACAAACTAAAACACCCCCACTACAGACACACACACTCCCAACTGCTCTGGTAACCACATTTTTGTGAAGGAGGGGTGTGAGACAAGTCTCCAGTGTTACTCGTGGTGGAGTGCAGATCACCGTCTAGCTCCTTAATTTGCATCCCAAAATAGGCCTATAACCTCTGATAAAAACGAGCAGGGCTGAAAACGAAATAAACTTCTGCACATTTTAAGCTACTTGAAAGGCAGAGTACTAAAAATAAGTGTATGTGCCCCTGCAGCTGTGCTAGCATAGCAGCTCTTTACTATCTTTATATCACGAATGTGAAATTAGCCGACAGAGTCCTTTTACCGTTCAAGAGAATTAGTGTGTTTTAACGGGTTGTTTCGGTCACTTTTTGAAGACTCGCCTAAGACTGCACAGCCTGCCTCCTGCTACTTTTTCTGCCTTTTTTTCAAGTCAGATACTCTCAGAAGGCAAATTGCTTGGATAATGGAAGTTTCTAAAAATAATAAAGAACAATCTTTTCAGAAAGTCAGTTTGGCAGAACGTCTTTGTGCTGGCAGGGTTCCAGCTCTTTGGGGCAAGTATGGGTGTTTCCTCAGCCCATCACTGTGCTTTGGGAGTGTTTGGATCCAAGTCTGAGAGGATCTGAGCTGTTACCTGTTACCATTCCCTCTCAGAGAACTCAGATACACTCAGACTGCTCTGTAAGCAGCTACTAGCCCCTACCTCATCCTAGAAGGGTCCACTGTAATGCCCTCTTCACACACTCTCTCCCTTCTCATTCTGTCTCTTGCTCACTCTTCTGTAACTTTTCTCTTTGTAAATGGCAACTGCTATGAGGAGATATTTCACTGCACCCTGTGCCTGGAAAAGCTGACAGTGTCAGGGAAGCTACCCAGCACTCCTTACTGGTTTACAGTCGGATGAAGAGAACCATTGTGTTTAAAGGTTTAGGAATCTTGAAGATGCTGGCTTGCTATTTAGACGAGCTATCATGGGTGGACGGCATTTTGTTTTCCTTCTTAATCTGGAGGCCTGTTTAATAGTTCACCATTCCCACATACGTCACTCAGGCTCCAGTAACACATCCAGGAGCCAGTGGAAAAGACACATCCATGTATGTGCACATAAATATTTGTGTGTGTGTGTGTCCGCATGCGCACACTTGTGTATGTGTGTTTTTGTGTCTGTCTGAGTGTGTGCATTTACATTTGTCTGTGTATGTGTGCATGCACTGGTGTGTGTGTGTGTGTATGTCTGTGTATATGTGTGTGTGCATGCAGTGGTATGTGTGTGAGAGGGAGAAAGAGAGAGAGAGAGAGAACTTGTGTCTGACCATATTCGTGTGTGAGAAAACGTGGGATGTGGGTACTGGATGCTTTATGGCTTCAGTGTCTCAGGTTAACATACTGGTGTTTTTTTATCTTTCACTGGCTTTCATGTGGCTTTATATTTCAGTGGAAAGTAGATGATGATTGTATATTATTATTATGATTATTACTACTATTATTATTATTATTATTATTATTATTATTATTATTATTATTGGTTGTAAATGTCACCCCTCACTTTATAAAGCCCACAGCATTTAGGCTGGCAAAGTTCCTCACACAGGAGTAAAATGACATTCATTAGATAAAAACAAATCATTTGGGGTCTCAGAAGCTCACACCTCAATGCTATAAAAACGATTTATGATTCATTTAAGCCTGAATAATGGACAAATAAGCACTTGGGTGCCACATACAACATTAGACAGACAGATTACTCACAGAAATATCCTGATAAATAATGGTAGCTTAATCTCAGGTGATAAATGACATGAGAGCCTTTCAGCATAACAAAAGTGCTAGTAGCATATTTTTTTATTTTAACCTATAGCACATACATCCTGCAGAGGCAACTGGGTAAGGGAGGCCTCAGGAAACTGGGTTTTCACTCCAAGAATCTTAATCTTAGTCTAGTTTTTAACTTAGCAAAAAGAGTAAAAAAAAAAGAGTAAGTTGCCTGACTTATTCAAACATACACTTAGAGCCACACACAGCCACATATGTGTACACACACATACACACTCACTATCACACAGATACACACACACATACACAATACTCTCACACAAACACACACATGTACACACATACATACTCTCACACAAACACACACACGTACACACATACATACGCTCTCACACAAACACACACATGTACACACATACATACACTTTCACACTGACAAGAAAGTGAGAGAAGAAAAACAAAGAGAAACATTTACATTTAAAATTGTAACACACACAGCTTGTTTACATTTAAGGGTGAGCACACACACACACACACACACACACATTCAGAAGGAACTCCTGTGAGCCCAGAATGGGGTGGTGTGTGTGGTGTGGTCATATGGAGCTCATGGTGGTGTGTGTGAGACAGGCTGACTTTAACACCAAGCCTGTGGAACACACAGGCTTAATTGACTTGTAAAACTGCCTAAAATGCCATTTTATGGTGCCATTTTCACATAACTTACATAAGGCTTGATATCAGCTCATGCTTAGCAATCAAATGTGCCATAGGCAGTGTTTACTTTCCAGCCCAGCTCCCATAAACTTTATTCTGCTTGGTGAAAAAAGTCAAAACAACCAAAAAATAAGACATACGATCACTCTAGATAGACAAAAGTGGCAGGTTGATCGTACAAAAGATGGTACAGCTGAAGGCTCGCAGTCTTGTGTATAGATGTGGATTTGGGGAAGTCGAGCTGACAGTGGTGAAGATATAAATGGCCGTGCTCTCTTTGTATGCTGACAGTTCTGGATTTGGTGCTACTTCTGGAAGGGCCCTGCGATCCCAGCACTCTGTCGTTTGTTGTCAGAGACGGCTCGCGCCGCCCCGCCACTGAACCAAGCAGCCAGCTAGGCCTGGGCAAACACAGAAGAGGACATGATGTATGGCTGAGGGATGGATCAATCGACGTTCTCTGGGGAAATCCCACCAGGGGATTCACACCCTCTCTGGGCGGCAGGCGGAGAGAGGCAGACACTCCGGCTTTGAGAGCAGCTGGAGCTAGAGAGGGGATGTGACTTTTCACAGGCTGATCCAAACCCAGGCAGGGCCCAGCCTCTAGACCAACATGCTAAATACCAGAGCCAGGATGAGGACAGGAGGACTGGAGATGTGGCCCTGCGGAAAATGCTAGAGAAAGTCCCAGGCTGCAGTGATGCTGCCACTTTTGTGGAAATCAGTGCAGCTTTACTGGGATCTCAGCTCCTGGGCGTGATATAGCTTCTCCAGCCAGGCAGATCAGGAACAGCAGGCCTGTTGTGTGGAACAGTTCACGATTGTGATTCTAAATGACAAAAAAACTGGTAGGGATAAAAAAAATATCAAAAGTGAAAGCAAACTTGCAATAAGTTTTAAAAATTTCATTGTTTTGTGTGAAAAAGTGCCTGACAGATATGAGGAGTCACAGAATTCTAAAACTCTGAAGCGTAAAACCAAAAGACTGCTACAGCACTTTTAAGTTTTATTCCTGGAGCATTCAGCTTGCCAGCACAGTGGTCTTAACAGCCAATTTGAAATACATTCAGATATTTGTAATGCATGAAGGTGCCAAAGCATTTACAGCTTTGAAATCTAACAAAAAGAATTTTAAAATAAATTGTAAAAGAAACATAGTGTTGTAGCTGTAATTTTAACTTGGTACCTGGAATGAGAGTTTCCTACCAGCAGTTTATACGATCTATAATTTGTTAATATTCATTTTAGGTAATACAGTCAGAAGGGAAATATAATAATCCCAACAAAGTCTTGAATCAACATCTTTGCATCATGTAGTGTAACAAGGTAACTTCAAAATAATCCAGTAAACCAGTGACATCTACATTTTTCACCTGTAGGCTTGAGGTATAGAGAGAGATCTTCAAGTTCATTTAGATGTTTTTCTACTGCCTTTATCATCTGGTGCTACAAATATTATATACTGTTCACTGTAGAACAGTTCAGTTTTCCATGCTGGTACTTGTTGGCACTAAATGTAGAGGCTACAGACCAGTTCCTCACCATAAATATCATAATCATAGCAACAACATTTATTTGTGTAGCACTTTCTTAAACACAGATTACAAAGTGCTTTACCAGGTACACAGTAGGCTAATAAAGCTTATTACATCCTGAAATCTGTAACACCAGGAAGGCATTTGACAAAAAGACAAGAATTTAAAGAATGCAGTGCAAAAATTTAAAGAGACATTAAAGGAATTCAATTGCTTAAAATAAAATAAGGCTGTTTAAGTTATTTGTTTAGGAATAAAGGCAATTTAGAACCTAATTTCCACATATGAAGGAAGTAAAAGTGCAGCTGCATTGAAATTCGAAGCACAGAAAGCCAGTCCATGCAAAGCTGCTTTAATTAAAGGCCTTGCAAAATAGAAAAGTCTTCATTTTCTTCCTGAAAGTATTTAAGAATTATTTATATATCAGTTGGGTGACCACAAGCGTTACTAAGCTTCACCTCTTTCAGCAGTTCAGCTGAATGTGCTTGCCATGTGTGCGTTGGGCATCTGTGGCAGCAGGTTCCTGGAGCTCAACACCACAGAGCAGAGGGCTGCCTAGGGGCCTCAGACAGGCATCCATTGCTGCCACTCGCTTCATAACACTGCCTGTATTAAATGTGAAATATGCAGCTGACACTGATACTAGTAATGGCATAATCTGCTTTCTGCAGGTTTTTTTTTTTTTTTTCGGCTGAGTGATATGATAGCTAATGTCTTGTGAAATATGTCATTGGGTTAGCACCTGGAACTGGCTACTATGTCAAAATCGAGCACAATAATCCTCCCCAAGGCCACATAAAATGAGCTGCTACTGCTGCATGAGGAAAAAGCACCTGCTGCTTTTCATGTCCAGGCCTGTGAGATTTAAGTGCAAAGACCAGGAATATAACAAAACAGGTCTCATAGGTTCCATAATGATAATTCGGTATTTTAGGAAGGTAACAAACAATGGACTTCAAATAAAATATTGACATCCAACACACAGCTTGACTTACTGAAAAAAATCTGCTAATAAATCCGAATAAACTATCTTTAAAGAATGCCTTTTCAAACACAGATTAGGCCAAATCTTACATTTAATTTGCAGTGCCAATGGGGATTCCCCATAGGAAATCCATTTTAGTTCAGGATTAAATCAGACCTTTAACCAGTACTTCATGATGACTAGATCACCTTATAATGAACAGTGCAAACTCATAATGCGTAGGATGATCATTCTAAACAGCTGTGATGCATATGGAAGAACGCATGGAAAAGCAAGAGCGAGAAAAACCTAAAGGTAAAAGTGTCCCGGCAGCTTTTCCCACCGTGTCCCCAGCCACACAACGCCCAGTCATCATTGTCAGTGCCATGTAATTATGGGCCTGAATCATATCATTAAGTATAAAGGGTCACACATGTCAAAGTGAAGTAGAGGTCACATGATTCACATGCGGGTTTTCAAACTTTATCTGTGGCTCCCATTGAATGCGTACTGAAATGTTATATTTTATTTTGTTCTCTTATTGTCAAGTTTATTCTTTTTTGAATAACTTTTCTTCTATTTCTAAGCTATAATTATACCCTCAAACATATGTGAAGTATAATTATTCATGATTTCGTTAAGGCAGTTGCAGCTTCCTGTTTTCTTTAGATTATTGCCATGTTTTATCCTATTGATAGCTGTTGCCAGTTTCGATTTCCTGTCCGACTCCCATCAGACTCCCATCACATGGCCAGTCTGGGAGAGTGTGTAGGAAACAACCAAGTGCTGCCTTCAAAACACATGAAGCCAGCTATCACATGTTCTTGAAATGCTGCAGGGTGTTTGAGCATTCCTGGGTGAGAGCACTAACTGCATAATTCTGTGCATGTGAGTAGGCAGGTGCTAAATAAGGCATGCTTTCTTCCTTTGGTTGCCACTCAAGAGACCTAATAAAGCCTTTATTCATTAATTTGATTGTTGTATTACCTGCCACACCGAGAGGCTTTTGGCTAACTAGCACAGAGAGACTTACTGTTAAACTCGCTGCTGATTGTAACCTGACCACAAACAAGGATGGTGGAGGTCAAAGTAAATTGGGATATGTCCTAAATCTATGAAGACAAACACAGATGGCCCACTATCCTCACTATCTCTCTTTTGGCGCTAACCCTTGAGCTTTTGGGGGGCTAACACTTGAGTTTTGCGGGGCTAACCCTGGAGTTTTGGGGGCTAACACTGGGGTTTTGGGGGCTAACCCTGGAGTTTTGGGAGCTAACCCTTCAGACATCCATTGGTGTTTTCTAAACATTTCATCTACTGGAAATAAGACTAATAGAGCATATAATATAATAATAAAAGTAGTTCTCTGATATACAAGTTGCAGTTGTTTGAGGAAACGTGAGGTATTAACAATAGGATCATGTGCACAGTTTATGCGAATTATACACTGGCAGAATAATCTGCATGGTGAGTCACAGTTGTTATTTTCTCATCTTGCTTCAAAAGTTCATGTTTATTTTATGGCAAAATTGATACAATGGTGCTCCCTTCTGGTGACACAGGGTATTGCCTAGATAACATCCTTGTCTTTGTAGCCCTCCAGTTCTCCTGTTTTTCTCTCTAAATATCCAAAATACTATGCATATGTATGTAGTACAGGGATATGTTTATGATGAGATAATCAGGTATTGCAGGTTCACTGTGAGTTTATCACCACATCTAATTCCGAATCAACATTATGAATGTGAACAAAATGACAAGCCTGACATCTTTTTTTTTTATCTTCTTTCTCTCATCACCAGGACTTCAAGATGATGACACATGATAATTTAGTCATGGAAGACCTGAGGAGATAAGAGGAGACACAAGATTAATATTTTGCTTTTTCCTTTCTTCGCTGGAGGCCGATTGATCCAGACTAGATCACAATGTCATTGTGTCACAGACTGGAGAGATAAGGAGCAGCCTGCAGAACCAGCCTTGCCAGTACCATGGCAGGAGAGACAAAACAGACATTTGCCACCAAAAAGCTGGATGCTGAATCCAACCAGCAGGAAAAGGGGCCTGCAAAAGAACAGTTAAATGAGAAAGTATTGAAAGGGTCTCCTGAGCACTTTCAGAATGGAAGTCTGGACTCACAGACTGTCAACAATAGTGCTAAGTTTGTAGAAAAGGAAAGAGATAACACTCAGCAACGGGAGGCTGTTATCCGGCCCCAGCAGGCAGGAAAAATTGATTTCAAATCATTGCAGAACCATTCAAAGTACACCAGTGACCGAACATGGCCTAGCAGCAAGGGCAGCCCTCAATCCCCGAGTGGGAAAAGTCGTAATCGGGACAAGGGTAAAAAGTCCGGAAAAACAGAGCGTGGTAACCCACAACAGCTCTACAGACTGAGTATTACAAATCCACGCTCCAATCCCACAATTGGGATAGCCTATCCACAGCAGAAGGTTTCACCTCCGAAGAAATTGGAGGCTAGCCGGGGCCCTGTCTCAGGCAGCTACAGGTTTCATGTGCCAAGTATTCCAGAGCGTGAGGCAGAACTTCAGCAGGAGGAGCTCAGCTACAACCGCTGCTTCCAGGAGGGTTCTTCTAGCCTCACCTCCCCAAGCTATACCTCACAAACCATTGGCTCTGCAGCTGGGGGCTCTGCTCACCAGCACCCACCATCCACCACAGCACAGCAACAACCTGGTCCACTAGAGACCAGCAACACACAACCTGCCAGCCAAATGCTGTTCCCTGACTTTCAGCTGAGTGGAGTTGATATGTGGCAGTCTCCTGACAGGACATTTAGTAATGCCAGTTTTGGGGTTCCATCACAAAAAACTACCAATGTTGTAGAAGTTAACAAGCCAAATGGTTTTGTTCCTTTAACATTTCAGTACGGATATCCATTACTGGATGATTCAGCCTCAGATCCCTTCCCCTGTGATCAGAACCCACAGCCCCAGGACTTCATAGAAGCATCACTGGGTTCTAACCAAGTGCCACAAAGCTCGTTTTCTTTTCAGTCATCCGGTGAGGAGCATGAAGTTGTGCAAAGTAACACACAATTCAGCAATGAAAAATCAGAGGACAGAATACAATACAATTTACACTCCAAACCACCCCCATATGTTCAGACTCCTCATGGAGTGCTCTGCACAAGAAGCATAAATGAGGATGTTAGCAATGGAGATAGCTCAATTTCAAGCAGTCTCCAATCAGAGCAGAATAAGAGTGCTCTATCTGACAAGTCAGACACATACTGTCCTGTAGACACTAGGGATACAGATGTTAATACAGGGGGCAAAAAAACCTGCCATTCAAAAAATGGCACTTCTTCTCAGAGAGTTATTATTCAAGGCAGTGTCAGCCACATCAGAAATATTGCACAGGGTCAAAGTTCACAAATGCACTTTCCAAATAAAGCATACAGTAGCCCTCCACCCAATGCCATCCATATGGGTGTAACACCTCATGACAAAAGTGCCAATAAAAGTCATAGCAGAGTAGCACAGTCATGGGATGGGCCCAACAAGGCTTTTCCATCACCAATGGATCAGAGCTCCACACCATATCCATTTCAATGCCAACCTCCCCTTGAGCAAAGACAAAACACAGGAATTAATAATCGCATGCTGCCCTGGCAGCAAATACGACTCACTTCAGCCATTCCTAGCCAAAACAGGATTGAGCTTTCCAGACAACTTAGTAATCAGCCACTGAGCTTTTTGATAGCTCCTTCTGACTGGCAAGAGGATGGTAAGTCACAAAAAAGTAACACCCAAAAATGCTCTAACAGTTTTGCCAGCAAAAGGCCCAGTGAGGCTTTCTCAAATATTAGGCAAGACAGTATCAAACAGGGGTGTAACTCAATATTACCGTGTCAGTTTACAAGTAAAGTAGAGTCAAACCAAAGACAGGCTGGTGATGCTAAAAACAAGTCATTATACTTTGGTGTAAACCAGACAGTGCATGCATCATCAAGGACACCCAACTACCCTCCATTACAGGTCCCAACTATGGGACTAATGATGGTTTCCCCATATGACTCACCCTCACATTCACCCATACAAAATCCAACTTCCAGCAGTACATGTTCTTCCCTTTCACCAGACTCTACTAGTCCTGGCAACAGTAGTTCCGATGACAGCCAAAACTCAAAAGTGCCTCCTCCACAGTTTTTCCACCAGCACCAAGGAAAGGCATCATCAGACAGCCTGAACTCTAATCAACATCACTACCATTCAGACATTTCCAGAACCATGCACTACAGCCAAGACAGAGCCAAAGAGAGTGTTGTGAGTTGTTCATCAAACATCAGACATCCAAAGCATAACATGGAAGGAGGGAAAGCTTGTATGGAAAGCTATGGGATGGAACATCATCCACCTCCCCCATATTCAGCGCACCAGCTGCTAGCCACAGCAAACCTGGACCAGTTAGATGTGTTTCTCACATGTAAGCAGTGTGATCAGAATTTTAGCAATGTTGCTACTTTCCTTGACCATAGACAATACTGTGGACAGCAAACATTTGCACAAAATGACTTCAAAGATGTTCGTAAAGTTGAGGATACAAGAAAATTTCATACGGACCACACAAAAGCCATTTCATCTGGTAGTGGATTTGCAATGTCAAGGAATTCATCTGATTTGCATCTGTCCTTGTTGGGACTTAGCAAGAATGGGGATATAATTCCAGATTGTGAAACTAAAGTCTCTGCAAAAGATGATCCTACGAAGCTCATGCTACCGTCTGCACCCCTCCCAGACTTGGAGATGGAAGATGCTAAGTTAGACAGCCTCATCACAGAAGCATTGAATGGTATTTATTATCAGTCAGATAATTCTGAGATTGATAGTAGCTTCATTGATGCATTTGTCGATGATGAGATTACCACTACAAAATGCTCATCTAACAGACATACTCTAAAAAGTAAAGACACAATTATGTTTGAAAGCAGAAGTAAACATGAATTCACATCCAGTGAGAAGACTTTACTACAGGAAAAGTATTCCTTTGACTCAGACTTAGACTGCCTCAGTTCTGAGAGCAAACACATTGAAGATATGCACAAAGAAAACCATCTGGATTTGCCGACAAATGATGAGTGTGCCAAAGAACAAACATCTCTTGCGAAGAGGGAATCCACCTCAGAGGAAGGTGGCACACAGTGGGTTAAAGAAACACAAACATCTGACAAGACAGCAGAAGAAAGTGAGCCTGGTCCCAGGTATCTCTTGTCCAGAAAGTTTTCAGAAAGATGTGGAATCAAAAGTTTGCATAGTGGCACCCCAATAGTTAAAACAGCTATTCCTCAAACTCCTGCCACTAGGAGTCCTACATCTCAGAAATCAGTGGTAAAGGATGGGAAAAGAAAAAAGACTACTGGAGGGAGTTGGAGTAAGGAGCTAATTCACAAAATAGTTCAACAGAAAAACAAGCTACATAAGCTCCATGTGAAAGGCAGTAAAAACATGCAGTTCTCACTGGTGATGGAGAGGGTGACTCCCACAGTACAGAACCCTACTTTCAGGGAGTATGATTACGTCTCTGACTCAGATGAGGACTGTGAGCCTGTGAAGATTGCCAGCCAAGGCAGACTTAGCCAGAGCATCCGCTGCAAGTACACATATACAAAAGGGTGCAAGGGAAGAATCAGAGCAGATAAGAACAGAGACAGTCCATGGAAACAAGACAAGATCGAGAGCTTTGAAACCAAGAAGGCTGAGGCAGTCTCTCCACCCTCAGTAAAAGAAACGTCTGGTCATCAGAGAGTGAGAAGACGAAGTAGCAGATCCTCCACCAGTAGTGAACTCAGCACATCTGTGAGCATCTCCAGTGAGAGCATCAGCAGCCCTAAAAGCATTGATTCAGACTGTGAGAAAAGAGAGGTAAGGAAAAAAGACCAAGATTCTTTTGAGCAGGAGAGGTCTCCACAAAGGATTCTAAAAGAGTCAAGCACATCATTGGCTTTAACCTTCACCAAAAACACAAAACATTATAGCACTGACAAGATTCTACTCTCAGAACTCAAAGACAGTTATACTACTTCAAAGTGTTCAAACGTCATCAGCACAACAGAAGAGACTGCATCAGAGCATACATTGACCAATAGTACTGTCTGCCTTGCAAGGTTCAAAACCACCAGAGTAGAGGTAGAGGAAAAAATGGACCACTACAGCTGTGAAATAGCAAGTGCAGAGGAGCCCGCACCACTCAACAAAGAATACAAAGATTATATGAAAGCTAACATGCATCTCCAAAAACCCACTGTCACATTGAATCCAGCAAAGACCAAATGTGAAAAAGAGGCCAATCACATCTGCAAAATAAAAAAAGATAATGTGTTACCAAAGGGAAAATTATTGCACAAGAAGAGAGAGGGTCAAAAGTCACAACCAGACTCAGAATCAACAACAACCGTCCCAGAAAATTTCAGCAGCAATATTTCCACAATCAAAGACATAAAGAGTACTCCAAGTGACTTATTCTCTGAGTCAGCATCACTTTGCAGTTCACTCATAGATGACGTGTGTTTATCTCCTGCTAAACTTCATGATACTTGCCCACAGAAAGACAGAAACTGCCTTATGCCTTACCCTTTAGAACATGACCAGAGTCTCATGAAGTCACCACTTTCATTTGATACATCATCAATGTTTGGTGACCTCAATGTAGGTGGATTTGACAACAATCTGTACCCAGATATTCAACTACCCAAAGAAGGCTTTGGTCCAATAGAGACCACAACTGACAAAAAAGAGCTGTTTGAGTCAGCTTTTTCACCATTACTAGAGCAAAGAGACTGGAGCATGATAGTCGATGTGACTCCTGAGCTACCAGATGAAATTGCACAATATAAAGAGGACTCAGATATAACGAATGATAAAAAGACCAGTTTTAACCATGTTCCTTTCACTCTTACAGACAAAATAATGGACTACCATCCAAATCTCAATAATTGCGTCTCTGAAGATGAGCTTGAGATAAAGAGAATTGTGACAGAGCTTGAGAGCCAGCTCCAGACACCTAAGCTAAGCAGTCCTTCTCCACTTGACAATGAGCCACCAAAACATCTGACCATGAGTAAATTTTCACCACTGAGACTAAGTCATGAAAGTGAAAGTGAACAAAGTAGCCTGGAAGTGGTTTGCCCATCCGAAAGCTTAGTACTTACCACACCTACAGGATCCCATTCAGAGCTTTTCTCTGAACCTGACCTACCATGGTCCAGTCCAGCCCAGTTTGGCTTGATGGGTGGACAGCAATGCCTTCACACACCAACACACTCCAGTGTGGCAGACACTCCAATTCATTTAGACCAGGATAATTTAGATGTTAAAGATGGTACAGACTTAAAAGTTCTATCCACCGAGAACAAAACAGCACTAAACGTTGAGAGGAAAAAAGAAAACACTGAGATCAGTAATTCTCTGTGTACAACTACAGACAAATCAGAAGAGATGATTGAACATGAAATATATACAGAAAATCTCATGAAAAGTCTAGAAGTGATCTCAGATTCTTTGTCTTCAGGGCTGGAATCACCTCGCTCACTTCTTAAACAAAACGAGTGCAGTACCACTGAAGAGGAAGAAAAATCAGATGAACAAAAGATTCAAACCAAAAATGAGACTGAAAGAGTGGACTCAACATACTCAGCAGTTGACCTAACCAAGTGCTCAACAAATATAAACAAAGCATTCTTGGAGCATCCGCACAAATTTATAACACATGACAAATGTGAGTCAAAGCTAGATAGCGTATCAGTCACAGAAGAAAACACCATTGTTGAAAGCAAGGATGTCATTCCAAATGACATAGATGCACACATGAATACGTTGCAGCCTTTTGAGAGTACCTATGAAAGTATGTCAACCAATGACTGTGAGAAATCTTTAAAAAAAACCTACACATCAAAATCACCAGTTGTCATGTTTGAACACCAGAGCTGTGAACCATGTGTCAGCCAGACTGGGACAGGTGAGTGTGGCTTTGTGGAAGATCACAATTCAAGTAGCCTTCTTGACAATTTAAATGTTCCTACAACATTCCAGGATGGACTAAAAGAGGATAGCACTTTGTGTCTCAAACAAGAAAGCAAAGAAGCAGAAGATATTTACATAGAATCTAATACTAACAATGACGATAAGGTATTTTATGAATCTGTATCACCAAAGCAGAGCACTCAAGATTCTGAAAATGAATATGGCACAAAAGAGAGAGGAAAGAATAACAAAGACCCAGTGAATGATCCCATCTTCGATGGGATTATTGGGTCTCATCACAATGGGAGTGCCCATGCAGATGACATCCAAGAGAATAGCACAGAAAATGTAACCATTCATGTGCGACCACAACCAGATAAAGATTGCTGTGAAGAAGCCATGGAAAAATACACCTCCTTTGTCCCTGTTTCTACTACACACCCATCATGCGAAGGGAAAGCACAATGCATGGAGGATAATGACTCTAAACTTGATTCTGCATCACCAGTGAGTCCATCACCACTGGTTCCTCCACTCATTCCTTCCAAGAGTCCCACTGTGTATGCAAATAAGAGTTCGTTAACAGGTTGCTGGAGTGATGTCAACATAATTGCCCCTGTTTTGATCGAAGACAGACCAAACCTTAAAAGCAAATATTCTGAAGATAATTGTGAGTCAACTGTCACAACAATAGAGATGAAAAATTCTTTTGATCCCCATATGGACTTTGGACAAACAACACAAAACAAAAACTCTGGCTCAGATACAGTTTTGGCTGTGGACAGCATCGCCAAACAAACCTTCAATGAGGCAAGTGAGAAGTCAGAGACATTGGATGCTCCCCAAAACAGAGATACATTTTATGAGTTCAAAATAAGCCCACTGAGTTACAGTGAAACACATTTCAGTGACTGCTGTTTAAACTCTGAAACCTTAAATAAGGAGATGGATGCTCAATCCAACATAAAGTTAAGCCCTAAAGACAACATTGACCTCAATGCCTGTGCCCTGACTATTGATACTCATTTGTCAACAAATTGTCGACTCAGTCCAATACATGTTCAAAATGAGCTTGAATTATCTACTCATGATCACTTATTAAAACTTAACATATCACATTTTCAAAATACCACTATCCAAAATGATAAGTATATCTCACCCACCCATCATCATCATGGGGACAGTGTTGCTTCGGCTGTTACAGAACAGCCCTCCAAACTTCACCAGAGTGATTTGAGTACTTGTCATGTCCCCCTTGAAACTACTGATTATGTGGACTTGCACATGAACCTACTGGACAAGGAAGATGCTGAAAACGTGGAGAATCACATAATACCTTTCAAGCTTGATGCCTTGTCTCAGAGTCCTAGTATGCCCAGTGTTCAGGAAACACACAGTCCAAAAGAAATTCTACCAGAAGTATCCATTAGGCTCACACCTGTGCCTACCTCAACAATGGAACAATGTACAAAGCAGCCGGAATTAAAATCCTCACCCAAAAAAACTGGCACACAGAATTCAGTTCAAGGAAAAATTCAGTGTGAAATATGTTTAATGTATTTCCGTACTGTGCCTGGACTTAAGAGACACAAAGCAATGAAGCACACTATAAAAGCTGAGGGGATCACAGTTAAAAACCCAACTTTGAGCAACCAAGGGCTTGTGCCTGTTTATCAAGTGGCACATTCAATGGATAATGAGTTGAAAGATCATATTGGTATCCTTGATCCAGTGGTTTTGCTCCACCCAGACAAAGATGGCAAAACTGTAAGACATGAAGATCAAGCATCTCTGAATTCCGTGTTTGACAGCACATCAAATGAATCACAGGTTTCAAAAGGTTTCAAGACTAATGACAAGGAGGACATACTCCCAGTAACTGAGAAAGCAAAGAAAAACAGCAAAGTAAAAAGAACCAAGAGCACAGACATAAACAATGAAGGATTAATTCATGAATTGGTAAAGCCTGACCCCTTCCCAGAAGAACTGCTTAACATACTTAAAACAGACATTCTACAGGCTATTACTCCAGATTTTCCAACAAAAGCACAACCCGAATGCCACAAGTCATCTGAAAAACAAAGTATGACCAACAATTCCAACTGTCAGGAGGTGAAAATCACAGAAGAACTTCAAGGGATAAGAAGTACATGTCCTGATGAACAGGATGTAGTGACCGCTTTCACCAAGAACCCTGAACTATATAGCCATGGAGCTGAAGAAGACGCAATAATAAAGATGGAGAGTTGTGCAAGTCTACAACATTTAGAAAACGAACAGGCAAATGGTGTTTGTGAGGAGCTTACAGTTACAAAGGAATACCTTGACATGAAAGAAATTTGTGTTCCAAATGAGGATCCTACAGATGCAGTCAAATGTGAGATGACCAGTTTTCCTACAGATGAAAATGGTACACACTGTGAGAGTTATGAAGTTCAGCCAATCAGTCCCAGTGGGCTGGGCCCTGATCTTAAAGCTCTTTTTGATGATGAAACCACATTCTCTCGATTGTTCCCAAGGAATGATGAAATGAAAAGGAAAAAGTGTGCACGAGTCTATGGGAAAAATAACAAAAAGCAAAAGCAAATGGCCAGTTTGGTCTCAGATTATGGATGCGCCAACATGTTTTTTGATAAGAATGAAGAGTATAAGGAAAAGACAGAACATATATTTGTCCGAAATCTGAATGACCATTGTGAGTATGAAACTATATCACTTGATGATGCAAAGATGCTTGAGATGTGCCATAAGAGCACACTGAAAAGTTCTGCTGAGGAAAGTCTTTCAGACCATCCAACAGGCTATGAAGACACTTCAGTGGTAAGCGTTAATGATTTTTTATGCCAAACAGAAAACGGAATCAGAAAACCGTCAGCACATTTAGATGGATCTGAAGATGCAAGTATAGAAAGGGCAGGGACTTCAGATTCCCAGGGAGACTGCAAAACTGAGGTGACTGGCAGGCCTTGCCCTTTGCAGATAGTCTGTGTCCAAGATAATGTCACTCGTTACCCAGGCATTGACATTCAGAATCTCAACACTACATTTCAGCTTCCTGAAATACAGTTCTTTGAGCCTGGAAGGGATATTTCTTTGGTTGATGTAATTTCCAGCAATAGCACCGAAATCAAAGAGCCTGAAAAATCCCCCAAGAAATCTACAGAACGCAGAGGAAGAAAACGCATTGAAACTGGACTGAAGCCCAAAGATAAACAATACAAATGCAAAGTGTGTTTCACATGGTTTCTTACCTTGGGTGAGCTGGACTTCCACAAGCTTTCTCACAATCCTTCCCCTCCTCCTACTTGTTATATGTGCGTCCAGCGCAAATTTAGTTCTCGTGAGCAGCTTCGAGACCATCTGAAGGAGAAGCATGCCAAGAATAAAGCAGGCATCTGGACTTGTGGCATGTGCTTGAAGGAGATCTCAGATGTGTGGATGTACAATGAGCACCTACGTGAGCATGCTACACAGTTTGCTCGAAAAGGTCAGTCTCAGAGTTCCTTGCTAGACATGCCAGGTTGTTTTATGCAAGAAAATGCTGTGAAGAACTTTATCTCTTCAATCATGCAGCATAGGTCTAACAAGTCTATGAAAGGGGAGAATGTCAAGTCATCTAAGGAGGAGAAAAAGACCTCTGTAGATCTCCCTGGAATACAGCAAAAGTCCTTGGATATGTGTGAGACTGTAGCTATAAAGACTAAAGTTAGTGCTGTTGGAGGAAGCAAACATGGCACTTTTACACCACTTGAAGTACTACATAAAGCAGAGACTGCACCAAAAAATATTGAAATGCATCCTAACTGCAAAGATCCTTCAAGAGACTGCCACCACTGTGGCAAGCAGTTTCCAAAGCCGTTTAAACTTCAACGACACCTGGTTGTTCACAGCTTGCAAAAGATTTTCATGTGTCACAAATGTCCAGTTGCATATCAAGAAGCAAAGGAACTGAAAGATCACATGAAAAACGAACACGAGGAGTTGGTTGAACTTGATTCAAAGCACACCACACTATATACCTGTGAGCTCTGTGCAGATGTTATGCATGTAATTAAGAAGTCTTTCATCTGCAGTACCTGCAACTATACTTTTTCTAAGAAAGAACAATTTGACCGTCATATGGAAAAACATCTGGCTGGAGGGAATAAGATCTTTAAGTTTAAGGGAGCTGTGAGACCATGCAATCCCCTCAAATCCAAAGATGATGAATTGGACATTCCACCAAACAAGAGGAGAAAGGTACTCAGTCAAAGTTCCCAGGAAAGCTTAGATAGTGGCATTGCCAGCATCACATCTGTACACTTAAGCCAGAACACAGAAAGACAGGGCCTAAAACCAATCATAGGGGATCCTCCATGCAACACTGCTGATGAACAATTCACTGAGACAAATAATACTAGTGTGAAAATTGAGGACGAGGCAGAAGACCTTTCTGGGGTTCAAGAGTTGGATCAGCCCCAAATGGATTCTGCTGAACACACCCTTCCCACAAACACAGTGCCTAAGGAAGAAGACAGTAATGGTTCTCATGCACATGAAGTCCAAGGCAGAGACACCAGGGAGGTCGGTACAGATAATAGAAGCTCTCTGGCTGATATCTGTGATGTTAAAATTGAGGATGAGTGTGTAGTAAGTCAGACCATGTTACCTACGACAGTTCCAAATGAGAATAGTGTTCCTGAAAAGAAAATGAAAGAATGCACTGGTTTTACAAGCGCAGATGAGCATATGGAGACAGAAAATTCTGATCTGCACAACTTGCAAATTTCTGATCAAACATGTAAAAGCATGGAAAGCCAACAGACAATAGATTCCTTGCCTAATGAGGACTATCGTTTTGATTTTATAAAACAGCCAACACTATCCAGTGAAACAGACCAGAAAAGACAGAACCAAATAAATGAATCTTCACTGATTAGGAGGAGTGAGTCTGAGCAAGACAAAAATAGTGACGAACCACCAACTGACATCCTGGTTAAAGACAAATCATCTATTAAACCAAATGAAAACATTAAACAATGCATTGACAATAGCCCTAGACCGGGAAGCCTAGAGACCACTGATGCTGTTGCTATAAATCATGCCAAAATTCTTTTCAGCTCTATTGCAGGTGAAGATAAGGATTCAATTAAACAGAAAAAAAGGAAAGATTTCAAGATGAGGCAAAGTTCTCCAAGAACAGTATCTCCTGCAACACGGGAGAATCTTGGCATTAATCGAAAGGTCAACAAGAAGTTTCGACCCAACAAATGTGAGAGTGTGACTTGTCAACGAAAAGCTGATGGTGGTGACTATCCTGTGCTCACATCAGTAAAAGATGACACAGCCAGTAATAAAATTGTCTCTAAACACAAACCAGGAACTTTGGACCTACAACCAAAGAGAGGCTCTCTTGATAATCTTTCACCAAAAAAAGGAGAGCTGGTCCGCCATTTGAATGGGGATTTCAGGGGGAAAAAGGGAGTCACTGGGAGACCCATTCATTCTCCAGCATCCAAGATGTCAGTAGCATCACTGAACAATTCATTTAACAAATCCCGGCACAAATCAGGAGTCAAGTCTTTGGAGCCTCACTCCTATCGTACTGCAGAGTCACAAAACAACCTACTTAGCCAGCTGTTTGGCCAAAGACTCACTGGTTTTAAAATTCCTTTAAGGAAGGACACTTCCGAATCCATTAACTGAGAATTAGATGGATGGATGCTACTAAAGAGTGGGGAGTCAAATTATCCACTAGTCAAGTGATCAAGACAATTTTGTACAAAAAAAAACAGATTGTACGACCCTCCTCTGTGAAATGGTTTCCCTTAATTAGTCACTTTATTACTTTGTATCTTCTTGTATATGTGTTCACATCAATGTGAGGACCAATGATAAAGACAAGTTTATAAATATAAAATGAAATTGCTGATGGCCAGCAAACTTTTACAAATAACTTTATTTTCTCTATTTTGAAGATCATTATTATCATTGTTACAGAGACTGTATTTCATTTTTAAAAAAGAAAAGATTTGAAAAAAAAAGATTACTTGAAAGTAAATAGAAATTTAGTTTCTAATTATGCATGACACTTTTACATTCGCCATGTGTTCATCATTTTTTTATTTTTTATTTTTTGGCTTTTTTTTTTTTTTGAGCAACAGGACCAAATGACATTCCAGTTTTGGACTATGTCAATGTGCCTATTTTGTATGCATCTGAGAATTACTCTTTTCATATTCTATTATTTTACTGTACTGCAGTGACATTCAGTGTATTAGCTTTTGTATAAACATTAATTGGTGCTATATTATTTTTATTGTAATGTGAACACAAATGTCCTCTAACTGAAGAGAACATGTAGCGGATCAAATCATTTTTGCTGGTACTCAATAGTTTCTGGAGAAGTGAGGAAAAATACTGTGTAAAATCCATCACAAAAGGGTTCATTTGTCCAAGTGTCCATTTGGTCTCCTCAGAAGAGGGCATTAGGAAAGCCTTTTTCCAAGACTAAATTCAGTTTGATTTCATCTGTCATATGAACTCAGGTGCTAACAAGGACGATTCATGCACATGAACACCCCATGTTAGAAATTCCTCCCATGCACTGATGTTACCACACACCAAATCCACACTTGGTTATCTAGATGTCCTCCAATTGTTATATTATTACTATTATTTACTAAAACAAAAAAAAAGGTGCTTTATCTTGTTTATATGTATCTTATAATGTATTATATTGTAGGTAGATTATGTCTGGTGCAATGCATAATGTCAAAGTTCTATTTTAATAATGTGCAAGGGATGAAAAGATTAAGGAAAGGGAATTTACAAGCCTACTGAAGGCTAACAAGTGGTTCACAAAGTGCCTCATATAAAGTTGGTTATTAAAAAAAATTGCATTGTCTCCCTTTGTTTCTTTGTCTTCTCTGTTGGACAGTTGCCCTGAGTCATTGATCTGCAAAGCATTTGAATAATTGCTCATCATAATTTGGATGGGTTATATTAATAACTAACTATAAAATCCCTTTCACAAACATTGTAACCAGTTCACTATTGGAATCACTAGTCCATTTTACTGAAATGTGTATCAAGTACACTTTTATTTCCTTTTAGTTTATTTATTGTTTTCAAAAGAAGATGAATATAAATACAGTGTTTTACATATGTATTACTGATGTGAAACAGACCACATAAAAAGAGCTGCATGTGACATCTGGCCTTCTGATGCACTTTCACAGTACAGGCGTTTTTAAGTAATTTTCTACCAGTGAGTCGAATTTGTCATGCTATCAAAAAGCAAACAGTTTTATTACTCACTCCTGGTTCCTTGTGTTTTGCAAGTTGCTGAGTACACATTTTATATCGCTATACGCCAATAACAACAATAACAGTAAATAATGTGACAAAAAACTTCCTAAAACAGAATCAATTGTAATAGCACAAATGATAAATATTCTAAATAAACAAACTAATAAATAAACTTGCCAATCGTATTAGTATGCATTCAAAAAGCATAATTTGCTCAGTCAGACTCGACACAAGTATATATCATCCGTAACGGCATCCTGTAACGGACTGACATTTGCAGTGGAGAGTTTCACTGTGTGTTTAGTGGCTTGTATCCCTACATGAGTCTTATTCATCATCACATAGGAATAAAAAGCCATAAAACACCTCAGCTCATGCAGAGACAAACCAGTAAGAGAGTAGCTTCCTGGGTTTCAAATAGATGCTTTTTCTATGCTCCTGCTAAAAAGGAGAAGGCAGAGAGAGAGAGAGAGAGAGAGAGTACAGTAGAATGAGAGATGTCAGCTGGAGAAAAGCAAGAAGAGGTGTTTTCAACCATTTCAGATGCAATGCATGTCAAAGTTGTCATTGCTGTTTTTAGCCATGGACCTGACAGCTCTTCATATCACTGAAGAGGACTTTTATTTACACAAAAAAGCACAATTTCTGTGAAAAATAATAAGCCAACTTTTTTTTTTTTTTTTTTACCTGGAATGGCCAGTCATTGTAATTTTGTGCTACCATCTAATATGCAGATATTTTATTGGACAAAATCTCACCTAATGTAGATATAAAAAAAATCAAAGCTCCATCACATTTGAAGGACTAATAATGTCAAACCATAATGAAATTTGAAGGTCAAGATGCTGGACATGACCTAAGCCTACTTTTGACTAATGCCTTAGAAAAATCATTTGTAGTCCAGGTCTAGCCTTAATCTTTTGTGAAAACTCACACACAGTTAGATCAAGTCAAATTTCAATTAACTACAAAAATCTCGGAGATTTAGAATTGAAAAAGATCTTATACTGGAAGTTCATGACAGAATGGCAGATGTTATTGTACTTTCACATTTGCATTAATGATTACCATTCAATCAAAGAAAAATGTATCACTCTTTTACACTTCATGTGTCGCAGGGTAGAAGTAATTGCATAGCTCCTCATCAGGCCCGATCTGATCATTTCATCTGAGAGGGGAATCTCTGGGGAAGCAGGCCAGCTTTGCTCTTTGAGGTGGTGTGACATTATCAGTTTGGCTGGCCCTGAAATAGCATCACTTTCCTCAGCTGCTTGCCTGCCACACTGCCACTCAAGGAGGCCAGCAGATTGCGAGCAGATAGAAAGAGACGACTGGTCAGCGATAATGACATGGAGTCCGAGGGGAGCGGCGCCCCCCGCCCCCCCCCCCCCCCCCCCCCCCCCCCCAAAAACCCAACCACAAAAACACACAACAACCAAAGGGGAGATGGAAAAAAAAAAAAAAAAAAAAAA
>JAOYMR010000006.1:1366886-1392097 GCA_025802075.1 Tenebrosternarchus preto
CTCTCTCTCTCTCTCTCTCTCTCTCTCTCTCTCTCTCTCTCTCTCTCTCTCTCTCTCTCTCTCTCTCTCTCTCCTCCGAGCACAGGCAAGTGTCTCTTTGACCACATGCTTCAGATCAAAATGATTGCTTGTGGTAATCAGCCACAATCAGCTTCAGTTACTGTAAATAAAGATTACGTTACAAAATACTGAAGTATTACTTTAATTACCATTTGACCTGAAAAATCAAAAGAGCATTTCAGTTGATTCTGTTATGTGCAGTTGCCCTTTTTGGCTTTATCTTTCGTTGGCTTTTGTTGTGCCAACTTGTATACTTGGAAAAGAGCACTCGTAGAGGGGTTCCACTGCACCCAAGACAGAGACCATATGGCACTGGGCACCAGCGTTGCCATTTATACATGGGTTTATGTGAGACTCAAATATCATGGAAGGGATTCCTGTCCTTTGGGGGAAGATGGCAGCAGACTCCTGTTTTATTTTTCAATAAGCACAGAGAGAGAAGAAATATTAGATTTGTTGTCGAATTGTAAATGGTACATAAATATAGTAAAATACATTCTTATAAATAATATATTCATTGATAGACCAGTTTTACAGAGGTAATACCCAAATATCACCATCTTTCAATCACTGCTGTGAATGTTTCAGAAATGAAACACAGTGACAACCACAAAATTAGTTTGCAGATGTTGTATTTTACACATTCTCAATTGGAATTCTAACATAGCATTTCAGCAAATAAACATGTAGTTTTGACCAAGAAGATATGTTTTTGCCAGAGTGGCCTAAGAGAGAAATAAAATATTTGTTTAGGAAGTTTCACTAGAGAACACACTAGTGATGTGATTTCACAGATTTTCTACGCAAACCTTTTGTTACAAAGTCACGAGAATCTCAATACTCACGTCACTAACTCAGAATACTCTAGTAGTAAAGTCAGTTATACTTTGAATAAACTGGCAGTGGCATTACTGCAGTACAGCAATTTATTTTTTGAATTTAGACTTTGCTGTAAGTAGTCACTATCAGCTGTAGTACCGGTCTTGGATTAAAATGGCTACATTCTGTGGTCTTTGGCTTGCAGATATGTTCTACTTTTCCATTGCAGTGCCCTACACAGGCACTAAATCGTCCTTGTCCCATTTGGGGAGCCAACTATTTAAAGCTTCACACCAAAATAATGAACGAATAAAAGAATGTGTTTGTATTGACATCAATCAGAGGAACTAGAAGAGGATTAAAGGACCTGTTGATTAAAAGTCTTACTGTAACTAGTTAATCTATGTGGCTTATTTTACATTTTTAATAAGCCTGAACATATTCAAGCATTAAAATAGGAGGAAAGTACTGACATTGTGCTGGAGTTCTGGAGTTGTGGTGCTCTGGAATTCTACAGAGCACGCACTTGCTGCTCTTTGTTTACTGATTGTGAAGTACTGACGTTGTGTTGGAGTTCTACAGAGCACGCACTTGCTGCTCTTTGTTTACTGATTGTGGAGAAAGTATAACCTCCATAGGACGTGAATAATGCTCATTATTTGCATTGGATCAACAATATGCTGTGATTAAGCTGTTAGTGCAGATATCCAAAAATAGCTTTGTAGACATATGGTTCTCTTCAGCCTTAGCTTGTCTCATTAAACGTAAGCTATTGGCTACATCCAAGGGGACCATATGTATTTTTTTTTTCTTCTTCGCAATATGTATTACTCTTTGTTTAAAATGTTACAGATGATGGATCCTTTCAGGTTTTACGGTTGCCTTTATTTTCTCCTGATGGTTGTATATTTTTTTATGCCCAAACTTAGAAAGTTGGCGCAGACCCACTTTTTGCAGTCTGTCTTGCTTAAATGTTCATGCAAGTGGGAGTCAAAGAGTGTCAGATCCAGCTGGTCTCTCTATCCCCAGCAGGACGTACTCAGTGTGGCCAACTGTTTGCACCTATCCTCCCCTTCTCTCCTCTCTCCTCTTCTCCCCACATCTCCTCTCCCCAGGCCATCTCCATGACCACAAGCCAAAAACTACCACTGATTCATATCTGAGCCTGTGCTGTATTAAGACCATAGAGGGTTTTGCCTCGGTGTGTTTGGTCTGAGTCGTGTCATGCAGTGATGGCTAAAAGTGTGTTGCTGTGCCAAAAAAAAAGTGCTGCTTTGTTTTTTAAACCTGAGGGAAGTTCTGAGGAAGGAAACTTGCCCGTCTGAGAGAACACAGACGGCTTCTGCTAGCAGTGCAGGCGTTTCCTCTTAGAAAGCTTTCCTGATTGGGAGAGTCAGTGACTCACAACCTCACACTTCTATTGTGCTTGGCCAGATGGAGTTTAGGTTTTTTTTTTTTTTCACATTTAATGAGCTTTTGTTTTAGTGAGAAAACAGTGAAGAAACATGGATAGATAAGATCTCCACTGCATGTCTTTGATTAAGCACATACTTTGATGAAAACACAATACTTTAACTCTGGACTGGAACTGGAATGTTTAACAGAAAACCGAGAAGCTTGAATGAAAACAAAAAAATTAACAAAATCTCTTAAAATGATTGTTTTTTTGTGACTGTGCCATTGGTATAGTGATGCGAGCAATGTGGTTTTAGAAGGAAAAAAAAAAAAAACCAGACATAAAGCCATACCTAAGCACGACTCCAAAAACACGGCGGCCAGTGCTAGACTAAACCGAGGACGTGTTGAACATGCACACTGCTGGGCTTTACTGTCTGTGGTCTTGTTGCATTGTCCCCATGTTATATAACTCCTGCGATCTGGCCGTGTGCTCTGGCAGAGCGGCCGAGAGCGGCCCGGAGGAATGAGAAGACAGAGCTTGAGGCGCCGTGCCTGACCGCCCAAGCCAGGATGGAGCTGAAGGTCTGGGTGGACGGAGTTCAGCGCGTGGTCTGTGGCGTCACCGAGGCAACCACCTGTCAGGAAGTGGTCATCGCGCTGGCTCAGGCAATAGGTACGCTGTGGCCAAGGAGAAAAAGTGGTCCTGTTCTGTGTTTGAACTGGTTATATTGAGCTTTTAGATCATGGGACTTTATTGGTAACTAGATCCAGATGAACTGCTAAGGCAGATGCTGTAGTGTCTGCATACTGTCTAATGCTTAATCCTCTTATGTCTACCACAGCACCGGCACTACAAAAACACTCCTTAATACCATAGTAATTAGAATAGCACATATAATATGTTAGGAACAACAAAGAATGTCCCCATTGGACCCAAGAGGGTTAAACTGTCCAACTCCCAGGATGATCAAGTATACTTTTCCGTTATTTATTGAAATGCAGGGTAATAATTTGTCTGTGCTGACAGTTCTACTTCAGACTTTGTCCAAAGTCACCAAATATGTTTCAAATATATTTTCAAGTTGTATGTCAAATATTGCATAGTTTGAAGGGGGAAAAAAATACTTCAAGAAAGAAACTGAGGTTTAGACTGATTGCATAACCAGAGACCCGAAGCAATTTCCGTCTGATTGAAACTTGTTTCGCTGATGTCATTTTTTCAGGCTATTTCTAGTGATGCTCAAAAGTGGGTGTAGTCTTACACACGCGCACACACACACACTCCCATACGCGCACTTACGCACACACACACACACACACACACACGCACACAACCCCCCACACGTGCTTTAGCAAGAAAATGGACTGAGATTCAAAAAACGCCTGGTGAAATGGAAACTCTGAGTCACTGTTTTACCAAAAAAAAGTGAAAGAAATAGCAAGAGCTCTGAAGTGTTCCATCAGTTTTGGTGTCCTGCTTCCTTCATATCACGATGAGAACATTTTATTTGTAACTTTTAAAAATGCTTATTTAAACATTTCAACTTTGAAAACTACCAGCTTGTCTCCACTAATGGAAAAAAAAAGTGAAAAGATGAAGCTTGATTAAACTGAATACAAATCAAATGATTGTAATCTCACTGCTCACCCCTCCACCCTTTACACACCCAGGTCGCACTGGGCGCTATACACTGATTGAGAAATGGAGGGACTCTGAGCGTCACTTGGCTCCTCTCGAGAGCCCCGTGGCCTCACTGAACACATGGGGCCAGTACGCCAGTGACGTGCAGTTTGTTCTCCACCGGACGGGCCCTTCTCTCACGGAGCGGCCCTCGTCCGAAAGGCTGGCTCACCTGGGGCCGGAGCGCGGCCTACACCGGCAGAGCCTCCCCATCATGGGCAAGCTCCGGGCTCCGGGAGAACACTCCCTCCGCCGGAGGGAACCGCGTCGCAAGTCGCTCACCTTCACCGGGGGCCCGCGTAGCCTCAGGGACATCCTGAGCGGCGGCAGGCTCAGCGAGTGCGGCTCCAAGCGACGCGTGCTCCTGGTGAACAACGGGCACCACAGCCTGCCCACGTCCCCGTGCCTGCCCAGGGGCCGCCTGGAGGACCTGAGCCGCCTGGTGAGGCTGCAGAGAGACACGCTGGCCGTCCTGGAGCACAGGGCAGAGGAGAGCGAAGTGGAGCTACGGGCGTGGGCGGAGAAGGGGCGGGACGGGGACGCCAGCGAAGCCTCCTGGGTGACGGCGGCCGACGAGGTGGCCCGCCTGGAGCAGCAGGTGCGGAGGAACCAGGTGGAGGTGGAGGAGGAGGAGTTCTGGGCCAGTGAGCTCCAGATCGAGCGTGAGAGCGAGAGGCAGCTGGAGGAGCGGCTGCAGGAGCTGCGTTCCCGGTTGCACGTCTGCGAGGCCGAGCTGGGGCAGCGTCTGGCCTGCCTCCAGGGAGTCGAGGCCGGCCTGGAAGCCCAGCGCCTGCAGAACGAGATGAGGGAGAGCCAGCAGGCGAGCGAGGGCGAAGTGAAGGCCAGACTGCAGAGGGTGAAGGCAGAGCTCAAGGCTCAGGCCCAACACACAGCCCAGCTGGAGAGTAGCAGCAGGGCTGTGGACAGATCCCTCAACCAGACAAGCAGGAGACTGCAGGTAGGTGGCATTGGTTTTTCACCTTTAATATTTTTAAAGTACACTAGTTAAAAGAGTATGTTTTTTTATGTTTGGCTCAAAAGCTGATGTTCTTTAAATCTACTGTCCAAAACAATGTCAGCCCTAGACTACATGCACATGGGTATTTTTAAAAACAATCTTTTTTTTTCTGCCGTTTTCTAAAAACATCTCTTTCATACTAGCAGTTTTTTTTGTTGTTTTTTTAAATCTCTGTCTAAAAAAAAACACACACTGTTTATCACGGTCAAGAGGACGTTGGCCAGTCAAAGCCAACACAGACTAACAGCACTGCACATGTAGTGGAGGATCATGTGTGTGGGTTGATAATGGCATTGTTCCTCAATATCACAAGTCCTGTTAGCAATGTTAAAACCAGCACTGTTTTGGCAATGTCAGTCACCGAAAAGTATCGCCTCGTGTAAGAAAAGGAGAAATCGGGACATAGTCCATTTCTTCTGTCTACAAGACAACACTGTAAACAGACTTTCTGTGTATCTTTATCCTGGAAGGAGTTTTGCCATTTACGTGAATCAAAACGCCCAACAGAAAGAAACTGAAAGAGAAGCCAAAACGCATAGAAAAAACGTTGTAGAAAAAAATACACAGACAAGACCTCAGCAGCACTCTAGAAATAAGCTGAACAGTTATCAGTAAAAACCACATCCATACATGTTGATCCAGGTGATTCACTTTTAAGGATTGCCCCAATTGTTTTTTTGAGCCGTGGAAGTAACCCCAGAAACCTATAGCTGAGCACAAGGCCTTGAATGCATGACGTGGGAGACTCACAGTGCTTTTTTTTATATCCATAGGAGAGTCAGTATGAGCTGGAGCAGCTGACAAAAGAGCTGAGGCAGGTGAACCTGCAGCAGTTCATCCAGCAGACTGGCACTAAAGTGACTGTGTTACCTGTGGAACCCATCGATGGCGAGGCCGGGCCCACACCTCCCAGCACAGGTGTGTCGACTCTCGCCACACACATGCAGACACTTGCTGGCTCTGTGATTCTCCAACAGCTGCCTTTTCCAATAATAAGGAATTGCTGCCATTGCCAAAAGAAAGACTTGTCTGACTATGGACAACATCTGTCGGTGTATAAATGCCACTATGATAATATAATATTGTCCTGTATGATGATATCCCAGTTTATTAATGTGTTTAGAGTCTTCAGATGTCACTCTGTGGGTCTTTAAGGGTTCAGTCATTATGCAACATGACTGCAGCTTGGCAATTTTTCAGCTTTAATTAGTAATACCATGGAATTGTACAGAAATAGCAAAGGTTGCCCAAAGAAATTATGCCCCCTCTTACGTAGTAATGTAATGTTTAAATCACCCTTTTCCTCCACCAACCTCATGCTGCTAAAAGCCATTTAGGCCCACCGCTGAGAGCTACATGTGTTCCACCCACTTCTGTTCAATGCTGGTTCCTGTGGCAACGGCTGCCAGGAGACAAGCGGACCACCGTCATTTACTTTAGCTTTCCCTAGCGCATCCTGCTGCCAGCTACTTTTTCACACTGAGAGACCCATTCCCCAGTCTTGAGCAGCTAGCACTGAAAGAATGAATGTACTGGACATCTAAAGACTAAAGACCAAGTATGCAGTAGTACTACCAATACATCTGAACCAAAGCTTATTTACAGAATTCTATGGTAACTTCTAGGTTACCTCCAGACTTGCTGAGCAATTTATGCCTGTATGCAGTAATCAGAGTAGAAAACTCTTTAAAACTCACATGCATTGTTGCCATTTTCATGCTGTTGTTGTGATTCGTTAACAGCATCTAACGGAGTAATGATGCAATAAACATCCCCCCCACCCCCACCCCCGGTTGGCTTATTACTGCATAAAGTTTAACAGTAATCGTTAAGTTTATTTTTTCCCTAAGGTGAATTTCACACTAGGGTGCTGTCCTTGGCAGAACCAACAACTGACATTACGTAACCGAATATTACAACGCAAGTTTTTCTTGTTCCTCCCAGATGCTGCAGCCCTGACTGGTTCGTTGAAGCGACCCGTGCCGTCTCACACAGCGGGGGTTAACCTGCGCGTGCATCACTGCACCACAGCCTCCACCCTAAACCCCGAGGGCATCTACGTCTAACGACAACCGCCTGCCACCAAGCAAGATCCGAAACGGCTCCACGTAGCTCATCTCCGTGTTCTCCCCCCACCAGGTGTTGGTTTTAAAGGAAAAGCAGCATGTTCGACGGTGTAATTATGCTGAGCAATGCACCACAAAGTATTTGAAAGGCACTCACAGGAAGTGAATGGTTGGTTAAGGCTTGTAGATATAGTACTTTGAAAGGCTGTTCTTGCTATGGTAAACTGTAAATATACCTCAGTGCCAGAATCATCTGCCATCGTTTGCAGGTCTTTACAGGCAGGCTAATAACACTTTTGGTAGATACAGTACTTTGCAATGATGGACACTTTCTCACTAAGGTAAACTGTAAATATACCTCGACACCAGAATCATCTACCATCTGCAGCATCTGCTATCATTTGCAGGTCTTTACTGTTAGGCTAACCACACTTTCACAGCAAGCAAACCGAGTACAGGTTCTTTCCCTGAATGAGCACTGGTTCTGGCTATGAGGTAGCGGATGCAGCAGGAAGGATTTCGGATTAGAGATGACATTTCAGAAATGTGAAATATATTTTTGTAAAGTTGTTAGTTCAACCTCAAAGAGATGTGTTCACAAGGGCAACACCACAAGAACATTTTCTTTCTTTACATAAGAGTATATGCTGGGGTTGCCAGTTATTCGATTTCATTGTGTACCATATTTAGGTTTATCGCTTTTTTTTTCCCCCTCTGATGTTGAGCCAAAGATTCTATGTATAATATGTATATTTTTGGTAGCCACACATCATTGCATGCTTGCAGTTATATTGCAATAGGTCTAAATCTGTGGCTATATGATTTGCATCACGTTTACTCTTTTAAACTTTACTAATATGTTTTATCAAAGACTGCCAGGCATATGCAGCTTGCATGTTGAAGGAAGTATTAACAAAACTGCAGTATTACAAGATAATACACTTGACACAGATCATACATTAGGGTCTGCCAATTAATCCATTCACAGCTGTGGAGCTGTTATATTTAACTAGTGCCTTAAAGCTAAAATTAAACATTAGAGCAATCTAATCCAAGTCTGTTCATATAAATTACATGGCAGTAGACATTTGAAATCCTTCACGTATAAATGGTTGCATTTGAATTCACTTATTTACTTACTGAATATTCCTTGTATGCTAAATATAGTTACACAGAACACTGAATATGTAATAAGTGTGAAAGAGGAGCAGAGGCTTTTGGAAGCAACCAGATACATCAGCGAAGCTTCTGGCATTTAGCATAAACCTGGTTATGCTAGCATAAGCTAACCTTGAAAAAAACTGTTTTATGTCAAATTTTATGAACTTGTATATGTAAAAGAAAGAAAGGTCCAGTGCTCCTTGGTGCCATTTTAATAAAATGTATTAATCTGTAGTTTCTAACTGTATCGATCATACTGTAAATGCATTGAACCACACAGGGAATCAAAGTGTCCACATAATCTCCTATAGAAGTGGTGCTTGAAATATGCACAATGCAACAAACAGGAAGCAATTCAAACACAGCCACTGTTACTTTGTGCTCATTGATGCATTTTTTTTGTGTACGTTGCAGTCAATTTTTACAGAATTTCTTTAACGGTTTACCCTACTTTGAAATCATATATTTTAAGAGTTCGTAAAGCAATTAATCTGTAATAAGTTTATACAAATCTTTGTTCTTTGTGTTTTATTGCACTATATTTAAACATTAAAAAAAGCAACAAAATTATGGAGCTACTAATCAATTTTCCAAGAATCATTTCATTCACCAAACATTCATTCTGTAACACTACAACTTGAAAACCAAGCCAGCACCTGCTTCATGCTGAGTAATTACATAGAAGGCAAATCCCTTACGTAAGTGTCTACCTGCCCACCATCATGAGAGGGGCCACTCCCTTGATATTATGCAGTCCATCATCCCACACTATGTGTGGCTGCAGCAGGGCTAGGATGGGGCTGCGGGGAGCCCCGGCCAGGCAGAAGGCCTCGTCTACATCCAGGCCCCAGTCTCGGAGCGTCTTCAGGGCTGAGGCGCACACATCCCTGGAACCCCACACCATCATGAGGCTGGTGCGCAGAGGACTGCCTTCATGCCCAAATCTTCTTTTCATCTTACCAATCAGAACCGCAAACTCCCTTATGCAGCCCTGTACACAAAGAGAGGAAGTGATTCAACAAACCCATCTATATTAATCTGGCCACCGAATTCAGATCTAACCCAGATGGAATACATTTTTCATTATACATATACACATGTGTAACAACATATACAGTACAACAAAATGGTTTCTTCATATATCCCAGCTTCTTGGTGAGCTGAGGTCAGACAACATACAGCACCCCTGGAGCCGAGAAGGTTAAAGGCATTGTTCAAGGACCCAACAGTGGCTACTTGGCAGAGCAGGGACTCAAACCTGCAACCTACCAACTGAGAGCCCAAGTCCAAGCCACTGGGCTACCACCAATGTTAGCAATTGTTTGAAAGATAGGATATATTTGTGAAAGTGAAGTCACTGCACATGAGAAGATATGAAGCATTTGTACCTTGTGCTGCTCAGGTCTTCCCGTGTTTGATACTTTCCCAAACACAAACTAAGGTAAAGTCCAGACTAAAAAGGACTTGCAATGGAGATTTGCCATTGGCACTGCAATTTAGTCCAAGACTAGGCTTAAATCATGTCTGGGGAAACCTGCTCTATATTGGCATGAGGGATATAGAGGATTGTTTTAAATATTTATATACCAGTGTTGATTATCAATTTGCAATAGGATTCTTTAAAAAAAAAAACATTTGCGGAAAAAATATAATTTGTGCAACATACCATACAGAATCATACTTAATAGATCCTTCTGTAAAGCATATATTTACAGAAGAGCTTGCTATTCTGACCGTTAATATCCTTGGATAACCTCTCTTATGTGACATTACAATACTTTTCCTTGGCATAGTGTACCTGGCATATACATATGGTAGGTTATACCTTTGCTGCTTTGAAGTTCTGTATGTGGACATCAGTGAACCCCAAATCCTTAAGACAGTCCATGGAGTCACCAGAAAGGCCAATGAGATCTCCAGAGAAAAGCACCTTCAGCTGATTATCGACCTGCTGTTCTGCCTGCTTGTATAGCAAAGCAGCTGGAACACCTAACCATGCCAAAATGTGTGTGTATGCAAGTGTGATTCATCAGGTCATCAAGCATCATAAACATACCCAAACAATATGTTTTTCCCTCTTAGCAATGTATGCTTAAGATCCTAACTGAAACAGGCCTAGACTTAAGGAAACCCCATCTGAAAACAGATTATACATGTACTACAGTTAACTGTACAGATTATACATGTACTACAGTTTAAAAAAGTGGGTGTTTTTTTTTTTTTTTGGGGGGGGGGCACCATTACCTGCTTTAAGGGCACTATAAACATCATCTCTATCTGTTGAGAGGAACAGGTTTATATGGTTTGCTTGCAGAGTTCCTATGAAATTATCTCTGGAGCAAAAGTAAAATTTGTCAATTTCCAGACCTGCTTAGGGAAAAACAAATATACAAACATATGTGTATATACAGATACATACAAAAAAGTGTAACTTTATTGACTCATGATCTTAATCCAAATGTAAAATAGGTACATCTTACCATAAAGTTTTGCACTATCAAATATGTTTAATTTGATATGTTCTTTACAATCTTTTCCAAGCAGGACCACCTTAAACACCAATGTCTCATTTTTTTCATCCAGCCCTGCAAGTCTCTGATTGACTGTGTGCACTGCCTGTTAGCGAGAGTAACACAAGAATGTTTAGGAAAGTCAAGGGTATAGCACGATTATTTATTTTCATCTGATATTTTGAACAAGGACGTCATATCCTACCTTGATAAACGTGAATGCCGCGCCTTTAGGTAGTGTAGTGGAATCTGTCTGTACTTCGCATGAATCCAGGATATCAAATATATCATGGCACGACACAGCAATCACTAACGCAGAATCATTCTAAAGCCACAAAACAGGATGTCCCAAGGTAAATGTAGGTAAAACAGGGAAACGGTCCGTTACAGCTATTACTAGCTAACAGTAGTACATGACGTACTAGTACGTCATGTTTGCAAACACAGGTACAGAAATACAGCAAGTATAAGAACATTACAATTCACCCTAAAAAGTTCTGTTTCACCTTTTCCACCTCCGCGTTAGTTCTTACTTGTCGGTCCATTTTCACAGATAGCTATCTAGCTAGTTAACTAGCTACAGAACTCAAGGGCAAATACAAACAAAAACCTAACTAGCAAGGTACTCTCTTAAAATTAATCATAGACTAAGTTACAACAGAGAAGGCCCGGTACTGGTGTGCTTCATATTATTTACATCACAAATTTCCTAATTTGCAATGATCGTTACTTGTTGCTATCATACAACTAGAATACTTTAATCTCTGCCCAATATCGTAACTAGGTAGGTAGCAGCTAATGTGTGATTGATGTCCTTAGCCTATTAAAACTTCCGCGACCGAGGCGCTGTCCTAATCTGTGCGTTTAACTCCACCTACCGACACGGAGTAGTAACGCAAGCACGGGAACGACATACTCGCCGGTAGTTCCTCCACCAAGGAGCTTTTATTTTATAAACTAAATAAATGTTTAATATGGTTGGTTTTTAACCGAAATAATCAATAGTGAAATATGACTCTTTTCTCTGACAACTTTCTGCAATGATGCTCGTTACGTTGAAATGGCAGACAACTGGATTGTGTAAAATATCTCAAAGAACACAGCAGCTAGAACTATACCTTCAAGTATATCAAATGTCAGACGGACTGCTGTAACTTTAAAACTTATCGCAAAGACATGTTTGTAATATTGTGTAATAAACATTTTCATCAAAATATTATTATCTGCAATAACGTACTGCAGTTTTTACTTTTGAGACTTTAAGCCTACATTTCAAAGCAAAAATGATTTTGCATTTAACTCAAGAAGAAATCTAAACGGATAACTTTTACTTTTACTTAAATAGACTAATATAGCGATTAAGTAACTACTCCACTTCGACTCAAGTGGAACTTATACTCGATGTGTGTACGTTGTTTGTGATTTGTGTATGAGGTCCATCACTGGCCAGCATAATGCCATTCAGGCAAATAGCACTGTAAGTACGATCATGAAGTACTGTGTGGAGTCTGCACTTCGTATATTATGACTGATAGATGTGACATATCTCTAAGTTAAAAGTCTGTATCTTATAGCGTCATTAACCAAAACATGATTTGTTTATTTTTATATATTCCCATATATTTTTTATTTTATTCGAGTTGTGGTTTTCTGTATTTCATGCTTCTTTACGTAACACACAGTCTACATTAGAAATAAAAAAAAACATTTACTTTGAAATACCGTAAGCATTATCTTGCAAAATGTCTACTGTGAAGTTCCCACTTTTTTCTAAGGCATAGTTCGCATTGCTCTCGCACCCCATATATACATAGACGCCGCCTTGACTCGCTGCTTTGTACGTGAACATCACTGCCATATTGGTCCAGTCACTTTGTCATAATTTATAACACAGGACTGAGTCGTGTCCAGCTTGGAACTGTACACACGATCTCACAGTTCAAACAAGGTCTTGGTCCATAACCTTTCACTTGTATGACTGGAAAGTACTTTTTGTTTGTATTTTGACATTATATCATTATGCTGAGACCTAGATAACTAACCTTATAATCTGACTAATCTGTCTAATAACTAACATAGCTAATAAAGATGAAATATTATAAAACATTATAGAAACTAAATTGTGTTCTGTTTAGTAATCAGTGCTCTAGTGTGTATTATATGGTGAGATTTTTTAACCTATTCAGTTTTTTCCCTCCCACTTTAGCCAGTCCCAAATCATATTTTGTACGACACAATACTATACTACTTCAACTCATTTTATATTTATATGACACATATTCCATTCTATGTACTCTACCTTTTTTACTTTTTATTTGTACTGTTTAACCACATCATGTAAATGTTATCGACCGTAGTATCTCGGTTTCCCCTGCGGGGATCAATAAATGCGTTTGTAGCTACAAATATTCGCAGTAATTGCAGGAAAAACACTTTATGTACTTCACCTAGATTAAAAGCCTGTAAAACGACTTGTTGAAATCGGTCGAGGCATGTAAATGTTACACTGATTCTTATTCATAAAAAGCGCAGCTCACCCGTTAACTTGTGTTTGTGTAGAAGCGGGTTTTGCCCGCACCACGACGGGGGCCCATTGACGTAGCGGCCAATGCGGTGTACACGCTCGCGCCGCCCTAATTATGTAAAGTAAGGAGTGACACTTAAAACTTACTTCCACAAACTGCAACAGAACGTCGTCGTGCGCGGAAACTATAAATCAACAAGGCAATATGGGGAGACTAGCCTTGATTTTTTGTAGTTTGATAGGAGCAAACCTTCTAATCCGAGTCAGAGGGAACGATGGTAAGAGGGACATAACGTCCATCGAATGGAATAGGACACTTATCGCTACAATTGTATCGCCATTTATGTATTGACTGTTGTAGTCGGTGTTACGTTGGTGATATGTTGGATATGTTTGATGTCTTTATAAGTTATAAATATATAAAAATGTCTTTTAATATAAATATAAAATATATAAATGGAATTTACATGCTGCCGAACTTCAAAAACCTATACTCCAGTCATATAAATAGGTTATAAGTCTATTAGAACGAAAGCTTAAACAGAAACGGCTTTACAAACATCTAACAAAAATAGGACTAATCGAAAGCGATATATTGTACATTGCATCTGTCCTGATTATCCCTGCGAGCCTGAGCTGAAGATTATGTAACGCACTTCTCACTTTCCGCTTCTGATCAATGTTTGACAGGACCTGTTGTGCACACTAAATCAGGAGCTCTAAAAGGCGCTTACTCGACTGCTAAAGGTAAAGACGTTATCATTTATAACTACCTGGGTGTTCCATTTGCAAAGCCACCAGTGGGTCCTCTGAGACTGGCCCCACCCCGGCCTGCAGAAACATGGGAAGGAGTGAGAGACGCCACAAAGCAGCCGCACATGTAAGAGAAAATTCTACTACTGACAGATTAAAATGTTTTGGATACATGCATCTGTATGGTAACACCCACTGTACAGATGGACATATCTAATGCATATTACATGTAAATCATGTAACATAGTAATTGTTACAGTTACAGTACAATTGTTACAATTACAGTAATTTATTGGCTCAGTATGGCTAAGCAATGCCAACATTAAGTGTGGCATAGAAACACATCTTATAATGAAAACCTTTAAGCCATTTTTATGTCCGTGTTGTATATTGCAGATGTTTGCAAGACAAACAGCTAAATATTGATATCATGGAACATTTTAATATGGTTTTGGACCTTCCTGATATGTCAGAGGACTGCCTCTACCTAAACATTCACACACCTTCTAAACCCAGGGAACTTAGCAAGCTACCTGTAAGTGTTTTGGTTTGATCTAGGCAAGACATTTAGGGTTATATTCACAGTTCAGTATGACATACTTGCTGTACAGTTGTTTTTGTTGTTAGGGTTGTTTTTAAGAAATAGAGATTTAAAAAATTTTGTGAAATACACAAGGTTTGCTTGCACAGCTGATGAAGAACATCTGAACAAAACATCCTGTTTCTTTTGAAACCGTGTGTATTATATAATACATATATTATTATTATTATTATTATTATTATTATTATTATTATTATTATTATTATTATTATTATTATATGTTTACTGTAGGCAATGGATATATGCATATAGTTATGCACTTTAGTTACTTTATGTCTGAATTATAGTTTATGATGATTTATGGAACAAAAACATGTGAAAGAGCTTTTTATTGCTGGTGTACCACAGGTTATGTTTTGGATCCATGGTGGAGGATTTTCCATAGGCTCAGCTTCAATGTATGATGGACAAGTGTTGGCAGCCTACCAGAATGTTGTTGTAGTGGTGATCCAGTACAGGCTTGGTTTGCTTGGATTCTTCAGGTAAAAAAAAAACATACAATGTCACATGAGATGTTGACTAAAAGAAGGAACCATCATGGGGCCTGTGCAAAATTATAGTGTCTGGGAAATATATGTAATAAAGAATGACTGACAATCGTAATTATTTTTTACATTTTTATTATAATTGATAGAAACTTTTTTTTTGTATTAACATCAGTTTTATGAAAACAGAAATATGTCAGAACCTCCACTTGTTCCAGTAACAAGTGAAAAAGAATGTAAATGTAACATTTCATTTAAAGAATGTCCTGGTGCACCGAACACCCAGCCTGAGCGCCACCCTCTCCCCTCCCAACACATTCACAATCACACTCACCATACCTGCACCACTCCCATTTGTCTGAATACTAATCATGAGCACCTGTGCCTAGTGTGTTTACTTTCTTTTGTCCCCTACTGGAGGCCACAGGAGCCCGTGTCTAGTGCTGCACATGAACAGCCGCCACGGGTTTAGCTTGTTTCCAGTACCAGTATGTTAGGTTTTTCCTTTTGTGTTTTTAGCTTGGTTATGTGCTTTTGTGTTGTCTTAATTAAAAATAAGAGGGTAAAGTCATGCCTTATAAGAAGCTTATAAGCCATCACATAATACTTAAGAGTTTCTTTGGATTTCACATGTTCCTGTCCAGAATCTTGATTTTTTTTTTTTTCATGGACTCATTTCTCCACAGTACAGGGGATGAACACGCACCAGGGAACTACGGTCTCCTGGACCAGGTAGCCGCTCTGCAGTGGGTCCACGAGAACATCCACAGCTTTGGAGGAGATCCTGGATTGGTGACCATCTTCGGAGAGTCAGCAGGAGGTGTTAGTGTGTCTTTTCAGGTTTGGATCTGCAAGTTACATATACAGCTTTTTGTCTAATTAGGTAAACCTTTTCAGATCTAAGTTCCTTTTGTTGGTTGTGTAGATACTTTACTACTTCTCTTTGGACAGATTCTGTCACAACTGTCTACTGGTCTGTACCGCTATGCAATAGCAGAGAGTGGTAGTGCAGCCATGGGAGCTGCCATGACTACCAATCCTTTACCCATGGCACAGGTAAAAAAAAAAAAAACCTGACCTGCGTCTTTTGTTCCGACTAAGAACCTTATTGTGTCTTTTACATATTCATTGCACTGCAGATGTGTCTCTCTGCAGACCTATTTCTCTTAGCATCTCACAAATGATGTCATCTGAATATATTGAGTTCCCTTCTTTTAGTATGTGGCTAATGCATCTGGCTGTGACTGCTCCAGCACAAAGAAGATTGTTGATTGTGTTATGAAGTGGACTGAGGAAGACCTTTTGAGGATTGCCAAAAAAGTATCTTTTTATGAACTCTAAAAAGTATTGTAAAATGTATTAAATAAATTACCTGTGATACCACTATCCAGTACTGTTAAGGAAAGTGTTCTAAACAAATTCAATTATTTGTTTATTTTAGAAAGAAGTATTTTTTTCAATAACGAAGGATGGACACTTCCTTTCTAAATCAGTGGACGAGCTTTTGCAGAACAAAGAGTTCAACAAAGTGCCACTGGTTACCGGGGTAACAGACGATGAGGGTGGCTATACACTCCTTAATGTTAGTGAAACATCAACCTCTTTCAGATTAGTTTGATACTTATTTACAAGATGGAAAACAGATAAACTAGTGGTATTATTAGATGTGATTTACTGACAACAAAAAACTTTCCCCAAGTTCCTTGCACCTCCTGGGTGGACTGATGGAATGAACAGAGAGGAAGTGATGTCATTAATGCCCTTCTTTTTCCCAGATGTAAGTAAAGACTGTTTATGCATGCAGAACAAGTCTTTATGCAGAACTTTCAAAAAATCTTAAAATTTGTGACTATATAATATGTATATAACAGGGTATATAACAGTTTTTCTCAGTTGTTTACATTGTTAGTGTACACCGACATCTTCAGTAATATAAGCTCTTCAGTAATTTAAGCTCATCTGCTTTTTGCCTGTTTCACTGGCACAAAACATCCAAACACATGATTGTTGTGCAAATTCATATTAGTGTGTCTGCCATATTATTGTGAATATCTGATTTTGAAATCAATGTTTTATTTTGCTCACAACAAGAGAATTTGCTAAATGATGCTAGTATGTTTTGAAATATCCATCAGCTCAGTGAGAAATGGGTTCATGAACTAGTGGTAAATGAGTACCTGGATACTACAGAGGACCCCATCAAAATCCGAGATGCTTTCAGAGAGATGTGTGGGGATTTGGCATTTAACATTCCTGCACGCAAAGTGGCAAAATACCACAAAGGTAAAATGCAAGCCTTTTACTGGTAATCAGCCTAAATAATACTACTTGTCTGCTTTTCATTGTTAATACAATGGGTTTTGATTGTTAGACTCCGGAGCACCAGTCTACATGTATGAGTTCCAGCATACTTTCAATGAGCTCCAGAAAAAGCTGCCTAGCTTTGTTGGGAATGACCACGGAGCTGAAGTCCTCTTTGTCTTTGGCAGCTGCTTTGCAAATGCCCAAATTAAGTTTGCTGGTAAGATATAAATAGTGGGAAATTTTAACATGCTGTAATGTTATTTCTTCATTTGCTAAGTCCATTTGTGTTCTGATTTAATTTAACAATACAATATTTGCTGAAAACAATATAAAATGTACTTCTGTTAATTAAAAGTGAAAGTGTCTTTCCATTGCTGGATATGATTTTCAGTGCTTCACCTGTCTCTCTCATAACCTGTCTCTCTCATCACCTGTCTCTCAGGTGAGTTTACAGAAAAAGAAAATGACTTGTGCAGAACTATGATGGCCTACTGGGGAAACTTTGCTCGTACTGGGTGAGTAATTACTCTCTCTTCCTGGTATTAAATTAGACTCCCGAACTATCCTGAACTATCAATCTCATTCTGTGGTTTAAATGTTTATGAAATCATTTGGAGATGTGTGTCTCGGATTTGAACCAAGAGTCATAGTTTGGGATACAGCATACATAATGCAATTTAGACTGCAAAAAAGATCACAAGACATACCATATTCTGAAAGACAAATGTATTCATCTTAAACATTGACCCAATTAGACCCAATTATGGTTTACCCAATTTTACCTGTGTGGACTCATTGGCAGGTCCCCAAATGGGCCAGGCCTAACCCCATGGCCTGAACATGGAGTGGAAGCTGAGTATCTGGGCATTGGGCTGGAACAGAAACCTGCCAAGAACCTGAAGGGAAAGCACTACGAGTTCATAACAGAGACCCTACCACAGATTATACGTGAGAGAAAGACTGGTTAGTCACATTTCATCATGTTCATTGTCTCTTTTTCTCTCTCTTTTTTTCCCCTAGAATTTAATTAATTGGATTCAGTTGACCTGATTCTACTCTGAATACCTGTCACATTTGTCATTTGCATTATTTTGATCTTTTTTTTTTCTGCCTTTTTTGACAGGACCTGTTGTGCACACTAAATTAGGAGCTGTAAAAGGTGAGTACTTGACAGCTAAAGGGACACGTACGATCATCCATAGCTACCTGGGTGTTCCATTTGCAAAGCCACCAGTGGGTCCTCTGAGACTGGCCCCACCCCGGCCTGCAGAAACATGGGAAGGAGTGAGAGACGCCACAAAGCAGCCGCACATGTAAGTCATTCTAATTCCAGCAAACAGAAGGACACAACTTCAGGTTTTAGTATTATGCTCTAGACCAGCACTTCAGTAAATCTTAGTAAACAGCTGTGGTTACAAAATGGCCAAAGAGGTTTATATAGTTGGCAAAGTCTTCTAGTGAACTATTTCGAAAGAACGTGTTTTTCCCCAGTCTGTTGCCGCCATTTGGAACATTTGTTAGTACTGTATAGGCGCTGTGTGCATTATTAACTTCATGATTTGATTTGGTGTCTTTTAAGGTGTATACAAGATAAACAAGTACTTGCAGACCTTTATGTCAATTTATCCATAAGTATGGACTTTCCTGAAGTGTCAGAAGACTGCCTATATCTCAACATTTATACTCCAGCAAAACCTAGAGAGCATGCTAACTTGCCAGTAAGCACTCGACAGGCTCCTAAGCTTACACTTCCTCACTTATCAGGACCTTTCCAAATATGCTTACACCACCTTTGTCCCTAACTGATAACCATACTTCATACTTCAAAGGCTTTTATTGTTTGTGTTTTAGGTCATGGTTTGGATTCATGGTGGAGGACTGAGTATAGGTTCTGCCTCAACCTACGATGGGTCTGTTCTGTCTGCATATCAGAATGTAGTCGTCGTGTTGATCCAGTACAGACTGGGTCTGCTAGGGTTCTTCAGGTGAGTCTGAGGTATTGGCACTAGTGTGACTTTAGCTTGGGTGTTTCCCATTTTATTTTCTATTAAACTGAATTTTAGGTTATAAATGATTTAGACCCTATTCCACCCTGTTACCCCTCTCAGTCCCCACACCTATTCTGACAAATTTTAAAGCATATCATTATACCTGTAAAGCATATCATTATATCTGTAAACTGCATAAGCAAATTAACTATTAATTGAATGAATGATTAAATAGTATTCATTCAATTATATTGGTATTGTAAAACATGACATAACATTATTGCATATTTTATTAGATCTGTAGGTTAATAAGCAACTTGTACTGACCCTAGTTTTGGAAATACTGAATGTACATATTGTTCACCATGTCTGTATTCAGTAGTATTACCAGTAATATTTAACTACTGCAAATAGTATATGGCACGCTAAGGTAATGTTTTTTTCTGTGTTTAACTCAAGAGTAAGTATTTTTTTTCTTTTAGTACAGGGGATGAACATGCCCCAGGAAACTACGGTCTCCTTGACCAAGTGGCTGCTCTGCAGTGGGTCCAGGAGAACATCTACAGCTTTGGAGGAGATCCTGGATTAGTCACCATCTTTGGGGAATCTGCAGGGGGCGTCAGCGTGTCCCTTTTGGTGGGCAACTAATGTGTATATGCACCATGAGATTAACAAGCTTGCTTTAATTTGGATGGTTTTGCAAGTGTATTCATAGAGTAAAGCAGCATTAGAACCCGTTAGTCTAGAATTAATGACCTGTATGGGTTATCATTTAACCTTATGTGTTATCAAAGCCTCGTTAATCACTAGCCCAAGTATTACTGATTTTCTACTGTTTGTCTCTGGCTTCCAGCTCTTGTCGCCGTTGTCTGCTGGCCTGTTCCATCATGCAATTGCAGAGAGTGGCTGTGCTTTAATGAAAGGCATTGTGAACGATCCCTTACCAATAGCCCAAGTAAATCAGAGGTTTCTTTTTTTTTATGTTCGGTAGTATTGTTACAGCAAATATTGACATTTATTTGTGTTCACTTCTAGCAAGTGGCTAACATGTCAGGCTGTGACATCAGCAGCACACAGAGCATTGCTGAGTGTGTGAGGAACTGGTCCATAGAGTATGTGTTGACCCTATCCAAAGAGGTGAGAAATACAGAGAACTTTATCTTATCAGAAATTAAAAAAAAAAAAAGGACTATAAGACAAAAAGGAGTCTATAACTGCTACATAGTCATATTCACAGATTGTTCTGGCCTGTATGTATGTAGTTTTATGTCTTGTGAAGTGCTTCAATACAACATGAGTACTCTCAGAAACAATAGGAACTCCTCACTCCCATAAACCATCATAAACATGCTGAAACCTCACAATGTCCAACATGCTAGGAGCACTGTAATACTATGAGAGTAATACATTTATTCATTAATATACTATATTGTTTTAATCTGTTACAGCACACAATGCTACACTTTGTAGTGACTGAACATAAAAACTTCCTTCCCAAGCCTGTGGAGGAGCTCCTTCAGAACAAGGAGTTCATCAAAGTACCACTCATTACTGGTGTGACTAATGATGAATTTGGTTGGTTATTGCCCAGTGTGAGTGAATGTTTCAGTATATATTTTACAGTTTATATACAGTTTACAGTTTTAACACATGGTGTTTCTTTTGGCTTGTGAAGTTAGTGGTTTATTTGACAGAGTAACATGCACTGCAGTAGCATGTTTTAGGTTTGCCAAGAAGATATACATTAGTCCCTGAGCTACTTGAGCTGTTAATGTTAGATGGAGGGACTGAAGATATTTAAATACTTAGTATAGCATTTCAGAGCAGTCACAGCGATGCATGATATTCACTCACTCGTTTCCACAGTTTTGGGCACATCCAGGATGGGTTGATGGCATGGACAGAGAGCAAGTCACTGCATTAATTGGAGCTTTTAGTTCTGAAGTAAGAGCACAAGTTAATTATTTAACGAGATCATACAGTTAAAAATAAGCTAAAATATTTTTGTGATCTGAGCCTACTTTGATATTCTCTTGAGTTTTTCTTGTGGAGTGCATTTTACATCTCATATTATGAGGTACACATGTAGTACCTTATTTATGGTAACAATGTCAAGGTGTACTGTATTAAGCTATATTCAGATAGTTTTCCTTTCTTCTTAAACCACATATTCAGCTCATTGGTCAGTTGCTGGTAGAAGAGTACCTGGATTCCTCTGTTGACCCGATCAAAATCCGTGACAGTTACAAAGAGATGATGGGAGATATCATCTTCAACATTCCATCTCTTACTGTGGCAAAATTTCATAAAGGTAAAGGAAGTTTATGTGAAATATTAGCCATGTACATATTCAAACTGCAAATTCAGCCTGAATCGTATTAATGCGTCCAACTTGATGGCTCAATAAATTCAACATTAGCACATTCAGCATAGTTCACTGATCACTGAATTCACATTGTCAGTAGCCCACACTCATAAATGTTGTCACATGGCAGGTGCTGGTGTGCCAGTGTACCTGTACCAGTATCAGCATCCACCCAGCTTTCTTCAGCCCAAGAGGCCCAGCTTTGTCCAGAGCGATCATGGAGATGAACTTTTCGTTATTTTTGGATTCTGTTTTGCAAATGCCCACATTAAGCTCAATGGTAAGACGGGGAAATATTCTCCATCTCTCCCTCTTTTAATATCAGATTCAGTAGCTAGGATCTCCACTCTGCCAAGTTAGTAACATGGACCACTACACCACTAATGCATTAGTAGTGGTTAAAAAAAAAATTAAAAATCATAAGTTTGAGTACTAATGAATAGCCTTTTTTTTTAAGACATTTCATCCACATCATTAGTTCGTTTCAGTTAGGAACGTTCTGTAAGAGGTAAGCAAAGTTGATTTTATAGTTTTTGAAGTGTTTTGCTGTTGATCTTTCCCTAGCCCCATGTACCGAGGAAGAGAAGGAACTGTGTAGGACTATGATGGCCTACTGGGGAAACTTTGCTCGTACTGGGTAAACTGTTAAAAATCTAGATTCTGTCTTTGTGTTGCAACTTCAAAAAATCAGAACTGTTCCAAACTCTATGCTTTAACTGAGAAATGTGTATATAGTGCAAACTGGCAACAAGTAACTTTTGGGGCCGTGTGGACTTGTTGGCAGGTCCCCAAACGGGCCAGGATTGACCCCATGGCCTGAACTTGGAACAGAAACTGAGTATCTGGGCATTGGACTGGAACAGAAGCCTGGCAAGAACCTGAAGGCTGAGCGTTACCTCTTCTTTACAGAGAAGCTTCCGGAGCTGATACGTTTGGCTCAGGAGAAAAAGGAGCACGTTGAGCTGTAAACAAAGCTGTGGGTTAATAGAAGAGCTCAGTGTGCACATCTCTTAAAGGTGGCCTAAATTCTCCTAAATTCCTATTTTAGGAAGTCATACTGTGAATCATTAAAGAAACTGTGTTCCCATTCTTGTATTTTGTGTTATGTCTTGAAAAGAAGGGGTCTGGAATGGAAGGTGTACTGGTAGGATTGGAGGTGTTCTATTCTTCTTACAGCAAACATCAGACACCAGCTGGGTCATTGCTCAGAATGTCTGTACACAAGAAAAGTACAAAAATAGTCAGAACAGTGTATTAATAGTACAGTGTATTAATAGTACAGTGTTGTCTTAAATAATAATTCTGAGAGATATTTAGGGACAGATCATTTTTTAATCTAATTTATTTCGAAGAGACAAACACTTAAGCTTCAAAGCTCCCTGAAGTTGTATGCAATGAAGTTTACATTAGACACAACTTTCTTCTCAAAAATTTTAGAATTGATGATGAGGGTATTCAGGATATAACAGTTATCATTTCGTGACACAACGGATAGGTGGTATGGCTTAAAAGAATGCAAGTATGAGCACAATCACCCCTAAACACATCTTAAATCTAGACTTAAATGGTTTCATTCGACATATATTTTCTCTTTACATTATAGTGGTTAGTTTTTGCAAAGCTGCAGCTGAATATAAAAGTACAGAGGAACCTAGTCTCTGATCGATACCTATGCTGCTTAAAAAAAGAGCCACTTGGAGAGGAGCCACTGCACAGCTTCACGATTGAATCTCATCACAAAATGGGAGGAAGCATTTGTTAATGTCTCTCTGCTGGAGGAATCAGCCTGAAAAGCATCTTGGACACTAACCTATTCTGCCTTTTACACCTGAAAGCATAATCCAAAAGGAGGATGAGAGAGCATGCCACGGTCTTAAAGGTGCCCAACCCGGGTTTTGTCCGGCTGGGGGAGAAGCTGCACTAGTGAGCTTTCTTCAGGAACTCTACTTAAAGCAGGGCGAGAGCTCAGGAGAAGCTAAGGCAGATCCAGTCTGCCAATCAGCCAATCACACTGCTCGCTGGTGCTGGTTCAGAGACCTTTCTAGGGTTTTTTTTGTTTGTTTGTTTGTTTGACCCCCTCTCACTGGTGCCTTTTCTTCCTCAAAGGACAAGAAGCTTCACTGGGAAGAGTAAAAATAATTAACCAATTGGAAATCTATGTAACATCTTTAAGCATCATGAAATATGATTACAGTTATCAAGAAAAAAAAATGTTTATACTCTTTAATGTATTATTTGTTTAAGAGAATAGATATATAGGTATGGCACCTGAGATACAAAGCAGTCCGTAAGTCTATGTGAATGAAACACTCAATTTTCTAATTAAGTGAATTCATCCACATGAGAATAATGCATTAGTACAGCATGCACATTCATTACAATACATGTTCATATGGTGCAGATTTAGATGGTGGCACTAATTTATCCAGGTTTCCATGCTAAACTCAATCCCAGGTGAAGTACATCTAGGTAAACCTAGCTGAAATCAGCTATACTCAACAAGCGTATTCAGGATATCAAGCTAAATTCCAGTCCATTTTTGCAATAAATCAATTGCTGGTTTTGGATAAAACAATCCTCAACCCACAACCTTTGGTCTGGCACAAAACAGGACAATCAAATCTTTAGTAAGGTTTATAGGGACTCTGATTCAATAATGCACCACTGTTTTTAAACCCAACTGTTCAGATAATGACTGACAAAGGAGTATATCCTATGCCAATCCAGGTTTACATATTAACCATTTTAATGTATATCAGGGCTATATCAGTTTGTAATTAAAAGCATTCAAATTAAAATGATATAAAAACAGGCAATCCATCAACTCTAGGGGTCATAATGGCCTCTTCAAATAAAAAAGGAACAGCAATGAAGATGCAGAGACAAAAAGAAAGAAATACGACATTAAAATGATCAATGAACAGCTACCACCAATAAAACAGCTAAAAACCTCCATCTTTCTTGAAAAAAAAGACCTTAAACATTAATAACTTAATTTTAAAACTCTTTTGTAGTACAGGCAGGTACAAGTTTCTAAAAGTAGTCTTGGGTTACCATGGTAATGATACAGAGGCACACTCAGCTTGTTCCAGAGTATGTGGGTGAATTGTCATCCTCATAGTTATCATCTCCAGGTTATAAAAATAAATTAATTGAAAAAGCTGATAAGAAAGCCTTGGTATAATACAACCTGTATGAACCTTCTCTGCAAACATAGCAATGTAAGGGGATTTTGTCATGTGCATGTGAGCGACCATCGGGAGGTTTCTTCAGGTTGTGTGGGGATATGAGTGGCAGAGAGCGTAATCCAGGTTTCTAGGGATACACCGAGCAGGAGCGGGCAGTTCCAGCCCTGGGACGCCACATCACCACACGCTTCACGTCTGGCTCAACCCAACAGACCACCAGGTGGCTCTTGAGTTGAGCCAGGCGAGTCTGGAGGGGCGGGCCCAGCAGGCGTGGAAGTGCCCGGCCTTTG
>JAOYMR010000006.1:1394503-1404616 GCA_025802075.1 Tenebrosternarchus preto
AGTAAATAGCAGTATATATTAGTAAATAGCAGTATATATTAGTAAATAGCAGTATATATTAGTAAATAGCAGGCCTACTCGTATTGGCTGGTGTAGATAAACTTCATGAGGATCAACTCCTGCATGTGTTCATGAAAAATATCCTCCAACGTCCGGCCCCACTCTTCCTCCAGCCATGTACGGAACTCCTACACACACACACACACACACACACACACACACACACACACACACACCCCAAATATATCTAGACAAACTATACTTCATACCTGCTTGTTAATTTCATACCTGCTTGTTAGCATCATAAAATGGCAACCTCCAAAAGCAACTGCTCAGACTAATAATTCAGAGATGTCTCTTAATCCTCACCATTAACTGAACAAATGAACCCATGGGAAGGTCCAAAGCAAAACTCCTCCCTCACCTCTTGTCTTCCCCCTGGCATTCGATGGTGATCTGTTTGGTTGCATTTGGTAGAGAACTCGTCTTTTTTTACTGTCTGGAAAACAGAAGGGTCACAAGTCACACCACCACACTTCTTCACGGCAGCACCTCTCCAGTGAACAGAAGACCTGGCTATTTGATCGACAGACACACCGACCTGAATGTCTCCTTTGTGGGGGCCCTTATGGCCGTACATGCATTCCACGGTGGCTCTGCTGCTCTCCCACATGTGGATGCGGAAGAGCGGACGGCGGCGCATGGGGTCCTCCACGCGGGGGTCATGAGGCGGCAGGTACATCCAGCCGATGATGAACAGCCCGTCCACCTACCCAGGCACCGTACAAAAAACAGAGAGGACCACACCATCAACCAAATCATTTCAACCAAATCACCGAAAAGGTAACAAACGTAGGATCTAAGCACATGAGTGAACAAAGGCGAAGGGACGCACCACAACGTTCAGGAGACCTCCATAGGGGCCTATGTCTGGTTGCCAGAGACCCAAGATGTGTCTGTACGGATGGAGCACTGCAAGGCAAACGTAAGCAGACTTACACAACACACAAATGCTGAGGATCTGGCAACATGCAACTGCAAACCATCATCATGATAAAGGACAGGAGGGAAAGAGGTAACAGCAGGACATTTCATCATGGTGCAGTAGCTAAAGATTTCTAGTCTATGTAGGGGATCAGAGTAGAGTACACCATTTCTAACCGTGCACACAACTTTGTGACCAGAGCTTCTCCTTTTATTAATAGTCGTTAGTAACTGTAAACGACAGTTAATCATCACAAACAATAATCACAATTAACCACGTCTTCTTTAGTTTGCAAGTAAGCAGTGTGGATAAAAGCAGATTGTTAACAAAAGAAGAACCAATTCACACATTCAGGTCGGGTTAGGATCATGACAGACTTATGCATGTCAAGCCGGTGTGTGTCCTTTTCCCAGCACATGCAGGACACAGAGGTGTGCAGGAATCCAGGTCTAAAAGTGCCCTTTATAGCTGATCTTAGACACCTCCTGACCCTCATCCACCAAAGTACAAACACCAGACTGCCCCAGATCAGCAGAAAAGAATGACCACTGCCAAACGCTACCAGAAACTAGCCACACTCCTGCTTTTGGACAGCAGCTGTCAGCCCGCACACCTGGCAGTACATACAGTGGATGTACACGTCCCGATAGTCCATGTGCTCATAATCGGGGAGGAGCTTCATAAAGCGTCCTGACTTCACCCGAGGGTTCACACCTGGACAGGTATACAGGTGAACACACCACAGGAGGAGAGGAGAAGCAAAAGAGGACAAAAGCTGACCATTTGTTTGAGCTGGACCGTGCGTTTGTGTGTGTGTGTGTGTGTGTGTGTGTGTGTGTGTGTGTGTGTGTGTGTGTGTGTGTGTGAGAGAGAGAGAGTGAGAGAGAGCGAGAAACAGAGAGCACAAAGATGAGGAATATACAGAGCTAAGTCTACACCTACTTTACCCTTCCAAAAAGTGTCTTTAGCTGTTGCATCATTAACAGTTAAAACATTGCAAAGAAAACTTTTTTTTTTTTTTGCAATGGTCTTGTTCATATATTTTTAAATATATGAACATGACCATCAACAAAACCTCAATAGCAAACTAAAACAAAGTACCCAAAGTAGGTGCAGTAGAATGACTATTGCAGCCCAAGGTAGGCGTGTAATTATGCAGAGCAAGGCTATGTTAGATGCCATTATGGGCAACTAAGGGGTGGACACTGCAGCATTAATGTCAGAGTGCAACACGAGGCCACTGAGAAAAAGCCATCAGAGCAGCTTGCTGAGTTGCAATCTTGAAACGGTCTGGGTGAAGCTAAAAGCCTTGAGGAGCCGTGAGCTGTAATTATACACAGCATCACAGATTCATGTCAGTGAAAGAATCGTGTGAAGCCTATACTGAATCTATTCTGAACCTTACATATGTTGCATTTGGTTTTTAGATTGACGTTAATACATTACAATACATAATACAAAAGAGATTAGCAAAAATCAGATTTTGCCTGATAGATTAAATGGATTAAATGGATATAGATTAAATGGAGCTCACGCTTTCTGCTGAAATCAAACTGAAAGCATATTCAGGATGAAAGAGCAGACGCTGACAAAGGGTAATGCGCTATGATCATACTTACGTTTAACATAAAGCTCCCGGCTGGACACACCAACAACCTCCATCTTCCGCAGGTCATCCTTCATGCCAAACTCTGAATAAGTAATGAAGGGCAGTAACACAGTTAGGGTCATCTGTACAGAGTAAGTCTGCTACGTGAGAGGTTGATGCAGATGGAGCAAAACAGGCACATCAGATTTTTACAAATTAAGTTAAAATGTTCCGTCTTAGAAAATCTCATTCAAGGGCACTAAATTTAATCTATGCGTCATAGAATATTGCAATCCTGTGCTGCATGAGATATAGGCCCACTTAAAATATTTTTATCCTTATTCCGAAACTAATGACAACAGGACACCATCAAGTAACAGGTTACCATTATTACAAACTGACTGTCACGTACAAGTAGACTACGGCAACCTACACAGAAAACTGTAACACTGTCAAAGACGTTTTCGATGTTCTAGTACAGCCGAACAGGAGTAAACATTAATCGATTTGTGCAGCGTCATATAACCTAGCCAGCTATAGCTAGCTAGCTAGCTAGGTAACCTAACCGAGCTGACTGCTCCACACGACATGATTTTAGCTACTCAACGACGTTGAGCTTGTCGTTCGGGAAAATAACGTTGTTTACCCTCTGTACATCGTCTTCTCCAGATGGTTTCCGTACTGAGGATTTGCCGAAATTTCTTGCATACCAAGGCCAGGTTTGGCAACGCCGTGCCAGGCAAAGACGAGAAGATCTCCACTAAAAGCTCGGGGGGTAAATCCAATAACGACTGCGGATTAGGTGGTCCTGCACAACCGAGTCCCCTGGCACATCCATCGACACGTTCAGCCGAGGCATTATTAGTCGACCTAGGCCCCTTTGCACAGGTCTTATGACAGCCGCTGTCTGCGACGCCTTTCATTTTGCCCACTATCTTCTCTTCCTCTTCTTCATCCATATCCATTTCAGAGTCGCTTTCCTGGTTGTGTTGGCTGTTCCTCTGTCGCCGCCTGCACCGCCGCGACTGACCCACTCCGCAGAGTCTGGCACACACCGCCATCCGTAGTCACCAAAGAGGCAACATTACATCACCGTAACAGCTGTCCGATCAGTCTTCTGTTCTTCCGTCTTGTCTTTACCCAGTGGCGATTCAAGCGAGCGGAGGCTGTTCTTTACGTGACTGGGCGGTTTCTCGTGACGCATACTCGTAGTGTATCATCACGACGTAGACATTTAACGAAATTCATCACTGGAGCTTTTCGATACCGTGTTCGTTACAGTTTGGTGTTTTATTTTTATTTTTATTTTTTTTTATCTAGTTTTACAAAGCTAGTCCGGGGTAACAATAACAACAACAATAATAATAATAATAATAAAAAGAGGAAGAAGAAGAACGTTATATGACGTATTTTACGTAGAAGATTAAAGTGCAGAGCCCTTAAAGTGACAGGGATGTCAAAATGTTTTATGATGAATATTTGGCGTTTCGTCGAAGATGGTTGCCTACATTTATAGTAAATACATGAATTAATCATAATTTGGGATACATTCGTTTCATCGTTAATCCAATTCTAAAACGAAGACCTATGGCACTATAGGCCCATGTGTCACTATACGAACCACTATAAATTATGCCTAGGTGAGATAACACTTGAAATGTTATTTTAAAGATCTCTATCATACTCTGTGGCAACAGAGACCCCTATTGGTCAATAGCGGTCATCTACTAGCGTTACACCTGTATATTAATGAACCAGTACATCACAGAAGGGTGATTAATGGGCATTATAAAAATTCTCATTGAAGAAATGATTGTTGTTGTCAGTGCTAAATTAACACTTTTTGTGATATGCCAATATAGGAGAACTCTGTGTGCAAAAAATGGTTAATTAGTGCATTTATACACGTAATACAATACAAGGTTTATGTGTCAAACCAGTAGAAATTACAGGATGGTCCACTGACCTATTTTTTCACACGACTCGAGTCAAATTGCTGTTCGTATTAGACCGAACCAAAACTGTCTAGTTCCATACGGAACTTTCTGAAACATCACATAGAAGTTTGAGTTCACCTTTCAGAATCACTTAGAGAGCAGTCAAAGGGCAAAGTTCCCAGTCCCCTGTTGCAACTCATTAACGTTAAAACATCTAGATAGCTAATTAATCTGCAAACATTTACAGAATATATCCATGTTTACACTGTCTTTGTAATATAACAGATTGTTAGCTAAACGTTGTTGCAGTTAAGAAATAAAAACACAAGCAGGCCCGCTACCATGTTCGCTCGCGAGCATTAAATTTGCTGTCTAATTTGAAAATGTAGCAACAAGCAGTGGGGAGAAAAATGTAACGGGCAAAAACTCTCAGTTGCGATACAAAAGCGAGCTTTCTGTGCTTTCGTCGGGAGTTTTTAGCCACGAGGGAGAAAACAACTTGACACAATACTTCCTCGAAAATGCACAAGGCTACCCTAGCTAAATGTGCAAGCAACATTAGCACATACTTCAGTTCAAGTACCCCCAAACAAGACAAAATTGCTACTTGTGAGGCTTCGTATTTTACCATTAAGGTTAAACACGGACTAAGCTACAACTATACATACTGCTTTTTTCATGACTCAAACACTAAAGAAAATACAAGTAGGAGGATCGAAGGCGTAATGTTCTAGAACAGTAGGGGACATCTTGGATGATCTTTCTACGACCGATAGATAGACTGTTTATTTCTCAGTGGCCACCGATGCATCTAACAAGGGGAACTCACATTTCCCACTAAGATTTTAGACATTTTAGGGTGCCTGGCAAAGAACTGTACATTTACAAAGTCGGCGGTAACACTATATGAATTGTCTGGAAACGTATAGATTAGATATTATACATGTTCCATTTCATGATGTTTGTAAGAGTCATACGAAAACACATTTGCATTTTACAGAGTTAATAACGTATTAATAATTGTTTATATAATGCGCTTCACTAGGAGGCAATGACGCATTAGGCTGCTCAGTTAAAGAGCTGCATGAGAATTTGGATAAAACAGCTTGATGAGGAAGCTGAAAAGGAACACGATTTCCTGGAAGATTATAAAGGCTTCATGAACAAAATGGAGAACATAAGGGCTATGCATTTGCGGTTATGCAATAAAGCATGATGACAGCAGGGAGTACCATTCAAGAGTACCATTCAATAAAAAGATTTGTTTGGTGTTTGACTGTGCAACTTCATTTTAGGGTGTATTGCTGAATGATTAGTTATTGCAGGGGCCTAACGTCATTGGTATGTAGTGAGATTCCATGAAGAACCGATAGAGATGGAAGACATTGAATCAACGTCCTACCAAATGAGACTACTAGATAGACCCCCTTTTACAAATAATACGCGTGGTTATTTTAGACCCTTTGCTGGCTGAGGTTGGGGCACTTCATAAAGTTACCCGAGCAGTACACACTGTGACTGCAAATAGTCTGGATATTGATTTCTGCATCAACACCCTGTGGAGTTTGTAAATGGGTTTATGTGTGGTTGAGCGGAAGGAATGGAACTGGATTTGCTAAGTAAGGACTGCTCTGTCACATCCCGTGAAGTTCCAACTCAGAATGTACATATATTAGTGTTACCACACAAACAAGGGGAAAATTGGCCAATTAGATATAACAAATACTCATCAAATAGGCTTCTCACCTGTCTTCTCTCTCCTTAGACTGAATCTCCCTCTCCTTTAAACTCACAGCCCCACCCATAATCAGACTGGGCTAAACCATTGCTACAACAACTGAGGTTAGCAAAGAATAAGTCAGCAAGTGCTTTACACAAATATTACACAAAAATTGTGTAAAGTACCTTTACACAAATATCATTGTCAAGAAAATACATAATGACAAATTTACCATTCATACATATTCCAAGTAAATGTGTTCTCAGTGTCTCATATTTAATATTTCTTTTCTTTCTCTCTTCATGTACCTCAATGCTGGTCTCCACCCATTCCCTTAGATACCAGAGGTTTTTGTGATCGTAAAAGAGGAAACTGGATGCACTGCCATTCGTAAGGGAACAAAAGAAATAGATAAGTATGCTAGCATGCCAGAAATCATTGGTCAGGAACTACAATCATGTAGGTCCCCCTCTAGCCTGGTGAAGTGCAGCAAATCATTTCATTCCACAAGTGCACAAAAGACATCATGGCTGTTAAGCCATGCTGTCTGGAAGCCGCCCACAGCTCCATGGAAAGTGTAATCACAGGATCTTGGGTGTGAATGGACTTCTCCTATAAATGCTTGATTGGTGTCATGCTGGGCAAACTGTATGCAGGGAATTTGTTTCTTTTCGCTCTTAAAGATCCCGGTCATCCTTGCAGAGTTGATGAGGGGCAAGGGTCCTTCTCACCATCATATGCCTGCAAGAGATGATGAAGTAAATTCTGAGTGCTTTGATCTCCCTGCAGCACTGAGTGGCTCTATTGCACTATGATACCATTTTTGCCCTGGTGACGTGGTGCACAATATCTATGTCTGCATCATCAACCTGCCGTCTAGTTCCGATGCGCCTAACCATCCTCAGCAACCAGACAAACATGGTGTGCCCAAAGTATCTCTCCATCTCTGACACACTACTGTAGGCTGAGGAGGGTGCCACCATATCTTATCCACCTCAGAATGGAATCGGCTCTGGATGTAACCATTGCAACCATTTGAAAAGGGCCTTGAAAATCCACTGCTGACCCCTTATAGTTTTCAGCATGATTTATAGTGTCTTTCCTTTGTGAAGACTTACATAGTCATTTATCCAGATCCAGGTATCTGGGCATAACCCAGAGCAATTTTGGTTACCCACTTGAAGGTCTGCCACTGCTAAGTCGCTGCTATGTGATTGCTTTGGTATTCCAGGTGGCCACTAATGCTGCACCATTGCTATGTGGCTGCTAAATGGCTAACATTTTGGTAGTGCTCCTTGCTGCTATTGGGCTTGTAGCCAGTGCTTTGTAGGTATACGGCCAGTGATTGGCCAATTGTTGGTAGCAGGACAAAAGGTGATTGGACAGCACAACATGCAAAATTACTTGACACACAACACAAACTAGAGATTCGGACTAAGATTTGAATTCAGCGTCAGGCAGGTGGAGTAGTTTATATTTAAAAGAACAACATCGATTTCATCCGTTGTGGAAAAAATACAGAGTATCACACTTTGTACTGGTGCAAGCAGATTAGACACAGCAGCGTTGTTGGAGTTACTGCTGGACATCCTGCTAATTGTCCTGTAGGCAGCGTCACGTGACCACTGCACAAAAACTGTGCAGTAACGCATGAGCTATCGTCTCTGACTTTACATCTACAAAATAGACAGTGAGTGTGGACAATGTTTAAAAACAGTGTTGGTGGACAGTGTTTAAAAACTCCAGCAACACTGCTGTGTCTGATCACTGCCTTGCTGAGTAACACATGTGGTCTGGGGAAAGGGGGTTATGAAAGAATGCAGAAAAGCAGATGGACTACAGTCTGTAAATGTAGAAGGACTAATTGCTCCTATGTGACAAGTGGAGCTGGCGAATTTAGCTGGCAAATGCACATGTAGTTCAATCGATTGTTAAAAAATATTAGAACATGGCTACGGAGAAATAAATATCTTACCGTGAATAAAGTGTAGAGTTAAATATGTTTGTTTTTCTCAAACATTTCAAAATTACTATCCATTCCAAAACGTAATGGTATGCTATTTCGAAAAGTTTCGAGCCAGCCAGGAGTCGAACCTAGAATCTTCTGATCCGTAGTCAGACGCGTTATCCATTGCGCCACTGGCCCGATGAGCGAGCTTTAAATCGAGGACTTTTAATAGGATAGGTTGAATTTAGTGTGTGTTGAAATAAATATGAAACTAGAATAAAATAATATAATACAATGGAAATGTGCAATATTACAATATTAAATATTAAAAGAACAACGTTACTTTTATTCAAAACCTCCGTTCCATTAAAATGCTTTTTCCTTAATTTCTCATTTAAATCAACTACACATCACATCCATATGTAGCTAATATTATTGAAAAGTTTAGAATTTCTCTATAGATGTTCATATCAATTACATTTCCCTCTTCAAAACACTCAAGTCGCACTTCTAATGTATTTTGTAATCCACTCGGACTTTTGCGTAACTGATTCGTGACGTGAAATCTAGTGATGGGGGAACAAGAATGAAATTTAATCGTCTGAATAAAAACATTCTATCTGATCTCATGCGAGCGTCCGCCGACATGGTCACGCAGCAGTTTTTATAGCTATATCTTTTGCAGGTCTTGACATTGCAGTGAGTGTTTTTGCTCTTGAGATATATAGTCATAATTCAAGAGTAACTAAGGGCATCATGGTATATCCATCTGTTTTGCAGACATGCTAAACCGTTAGTATAAAACCACTGCATACAATCGGGACATTAGACTGCACACCATAGAATTACATAGCGTAGTTTCCAGAATGTCAGATCCGCTTGTTCTCTCTCATTATATTTAGTGACACTTGTAATGATTGGTAGAACGCGTCTAACGAAAGAATGCACCAATCACAAGACTTTACCAGACGTTACGAAGGAGGAAGTAAAATAGTAGATCATCTGGCGGGAGTTTTCAGTATTTATTTCCTAGTAGTCTAGCAACTCGTGCGATAGACACAACAACACTAGTTAGCTGATCTAGCTAGTTAGGAGGTTAGCTCCAAGTGTCGGGTAAGTTCACGGGTCAGGTAGCTTGACCTTCCTATTAGTGACTTTCAAACAAATAAATTATGCTTATAAAGCATATCTATCTATCTACAGACATAGATAGATACAATTGATATATATGTATATTTCAATTGTATATATAGCTAGCTACGCATGGACGGAACCCTAGCAAACCTAACGAAGTCATTTAAGTCATTTAACTATTTATCTAATGTTACTGGTGATGGTCTTTTAATGTAAAAAAGGTTTACAGTGTTCGTACATTGTCTAGTGTTGTGTGTGTGTATATGTGTGTGTGTGTGTGTGTGTGTGTATAATGTATACACACACACACACGTGTTTTAAATAGGGTTCCCGACCTGAATACGTGTGAAGTATGAAGGTAGCTGCGGATACGATTCTGTCCTTATCAGAAGGAGACTGTATTAAGGAGCTCCAACAGCGGCTTGCTTCTATTTCTGACGATGAGGTTTGTGGTACAGATGATGCAGATGTTACATACATCTGTGCAAGTGTGCTTGTGCTGAAACTGCTGTTCAGAATTGAGATACTGATGAATGATTTTTCTTAAAGCTACTGGTCACTGTCCCAGTCAGTGAGTGCTGGTGTAACGGAATAACTGGAAAAAGGTTTAAAATAAAATAAAATAAAAATGAAAGTGCTTAATAAAAGCTCATTTTATAAAGAACTAGTTTTTGTTTTATTCATAGACCATCAAGCACATTTTTCTCTCATAGACTAACAAGCACATTAAAGCAGTGGTTTCCACTGTCAGTTTCTTTCTTTTTTCTTTTGAATTAGATTTTCCTAAATTAGCAGAAATGC
>JAOYMR010000006.1:1404716-1426276 GCA_025802075.1 Tenebrosternarchus preto
CATTAAAGCAGTGGTTTCCACTGTCAGTTTCTTTCTTTTTTCTTTTGAATTAGATTTTCCTAAATTAGCAGAAATGCAAATATTTAGGATTTTTTTTAATTTCAAGTTCTTTACTTGCAGCTGACTACACTAATTAAAAATACTGCCCTGAAAGGAAAGAATGTGGCAACATTGATCAAAGCCATATTCAAAGGTAATTTCAAGAACTCGCCTCTTGAACTCACTTCTTTCTGCCTAGTGGTCCTAAATATTAATCTAAATAGGGTTCATCTTTATGTGCGTCTCATTTAAGGCTCACCGGTGGCTGATTCAGATGGAGCCAAACGCAGATTGTGTGTGTATAAACACTGTATTCCTCTCTGTGAATCTGGAGACTTGCAGACAGAGGTCGTCTCGGACATTATTGGGCTGCTAATGTTGGAGGTGAGAATCCAAGTTTGCTCAAAATTCTGCCTATTTTCTTTAGTACTGACAATATATGTAGCCACCATTTGGCTTTTCTGTGTGTTATAATCAATTGTGAAAATGTGCTGTATATTCTCCTAGGAAAATGTTAATCATTGTGTGTTATAGACGCATATACTAGCAGGCCCTGCACTGGCAGAGTTAGCTTCTCTATTTGTGGAAGCTATTAAAGTAGGTGAAACGAGTAGTGGCAAATCCCTGGAGCTCTTCCCCACTATCCTTACTGCCCTGGCAGCTACGGAGGCTGTGGCCTATGGTAAAGGTGAGAGATCTTGATATATATCTCTCCTACTCCCTGTCCTTATTGTACATGGCTTCCATGAAGAGATTCTAGAATGCAGAGAAAGAAAATCAGTGTGTTCTGTCTTACTTCCTGTGTTTTGGACTTATGTGTGTTTAGGTGAGTTAAGTGGAGATGAATACAAGAAGCAGCTGATCAACAGTCTGTGCTCAAGCAGGTAATTATGGTTTATGGTAAAGGAATGTGTTTTTAATACTAGACATACTTTGAACTGTGCAGTGGAGGACCCTGACTCATTGTTGGAGAATCGGGTCGCGTCCTATCACTAGGTCATTTGACAGTTCCCAGTGAGTACAACTGGCTTATAGTAGTGAAGACAGAAGGCAGTGTCCACACCCTGTTTCAAACCCAGGTCTTCTAGGCAGCAAATGTCTTCTGACCACTAGACCTTGGTCACATGGCCATTTTGTAGGGTTGTTTAATTCGTGGTGACAAATGTACAGACATTACAGATAGATTGATATGATTACCGGTACCCTAAACAAGTCTTTGAGGTTTTGGTTGTACTGCTTAAAAAGTTATTTTATGTGTTGCCCAACCCTGATGTAAATTCTTGTAATACAGGTGGGACCCACAGAGTGTGATCCATCTCACCACCATGTTCAGGTTAGAATGTCTCCATCTGCCCTTGTACAAGTCCATGTCCTAAAAGTATTTGGATCATGAGTGTCAGTCCCACTTTCAGTGCCTCTGCCATTTTACTGTGAGTTTTGTGCAGTTGTGGCACTTAGAAACCCTTCTCTAATTGCACATTGCCTTAAAAGGCTTGATGTATGTGACATTTCTCACAGGGATGTGCCCTTATCTCCAGAGGAGCTGCAGTTTTTAATTGAGAAGGTCCTGAGGATGTTCCCCAAGCTGGACTTGCAGGAGATCCCTCCTCTGGTCTATCAGCTCCTGCTTCTTTGTGCAAAGGTCTGCTGACCTTTACCTGTTTTTATCACACCATCAAACCTAATCCATATACTTTACATTTTAGTTACTGATTCATGTTTATGTACATACCTTTTAAAAATGCTATTGTTCAGATTCCTGTTTGATCATTAATAATTAGCTGATGTACTGAAAGAAGTTTGTTACAGTTGGCTAAACATTACATTGAGAAACCATTATAGAAAGATCTTCCCCCAATATTTGACATACGTCTGTGTCTTGTTAATAATGCGCTATCACAAAGTTTGAAAATTTTATTTTGTTTTGTATTTCTTTTGAACAGGGCTGTAAAAAGCTTGTGTTGGATGGAATTATTAACTATTTTCGAGAGCAGGACCTGCATCAGAAAGATGAGCAGAAGAAAGGAGAGTGAGTCTATCCTCAGTTCTGTGGTTTACCCCTCTGTGCTGAAATGTGTTTCCACATGTTTGAATGTTTTTTTTCTTTTCTGAGAGCAAGTCTTCAGTGCCCAGACTGAGTGCATTAATGTTATATCATCAGGACTATGGATGTTGAAGTACAGACCATCCCACAGGACCAGCTGAGACATGTGGAAGGAACCACCATTTTACACATCATATTTGCAATTCGTCTTGACCATGAGCTTGGCAAGGAATTTTTAAAAAGCATCAAGGTGGTCCACTATAGACACAGAAGCACACAAACACCCAGCCTAGTAGATTACATTTTTTTATCATTATAAATTACAGTGTAGCCAGTATTTTGACAGGTTTAACTTTGATGTATATAGAGTTTCTCTATCTATGTGTGTTCTGAGTTGGCTTTATTTCTGTAGGTTTGTCAGGGGCAGCCATTGTGTGCCTTTAGTATTGCCCTGTTGCTTTCTGTGGCTCGCATCCAGCGCTATGAGGAGCAGGTAGTATATGTGACCTCTCTCTACACAAACCTTGCTCTCTCATATATCCACACAACTCTTTGTGTCATGTATCATGTTATCTTACACTTTATTACACACACTGTTTAATATGGTGGATATGCCCACGAGTCTCGTTGTGCCAATGCTGAGCCCTCTCTGCCTTGTCGTCTGGATGTTCCTCAGGTGTTTGAGTTCCTGAAAGGAGCCATCACTAAAAACTTCAAGGATGAGCAGCTTCAGCAGGGTTCCAGGTTCCTACAGGATCTTCTTCCCCCAGGCAACAGTGTCTCCCACATGATAGTGGACACTGTGAAGAGCAGGTCAGCATGAAGTGTTCACACTTCCTGTTTCTACAGCTCGGCTAGGCATGCCTGCTGTTGCTAAATAGGTTATTAGAACTTGTTGCCATTGTTACTTTTAATGGTTAGAAAAAACAGCATCAAGCAATACTTCAAACGGAGACTTCCTTATTGCAGAACTATTTCTGTATTGTTTCTGACTTATTTGTGGCTTCACACTCAGGAGTGTCAACAAGCACTTTTATTTATTTTCATATAAAATATTAAAAAGTTAAGAACATGCTTTTTGTTTGCTGCTATTATTGATTGATTGCTCGTTCTATTATACCTAATGTTGCGTCTACAGTGTGTTTGGCTGGGACCATGTCACTCAGAGCCTGGTACAGTTAGGCTTCATCCTTATGGACTCTTTTGGGCCAAAGGCAGGACCTTTTGGTAGGACCACTGAAGCCCCCTCTACAGCTAAAAGCCCTGCCCAGCTGGCATGTCGCCTCGGTGGACAAGTTCTCCTGGAAAGCTTCAAAGTAAAGTTTCTCAAGAAAATCTCTTTCTTCAGCTCCTTTTGTTGCAGGTAAACTTGGGACTATATTGTAGACATTTAAGAAGCTTCTTAAACCTTCCCCTCTAGATGCATGAGCCAATCAGAGGTGAGATCCTGGAGCAAGTGCTGAATCGACTGGTTACCAAGACGGCTTCACCAGTTACTCATTTCATTGGTATGTAATCCAGCATGAGTTTTCCTTTGCAAACAAGGAGTCTCTTACAGCAAATAGCAATTTGGTGTCAGTTTGTTGAGAGGTTTATGTATGTTATACATTTTTTTTTTTTCTTTTAATTATTCATTTTCTTCATCAATCTTCCCGTTCCAGAGCTGCTTTCTAACATTGTCATGTCTGCTCCCATGATCCTCCTGGAGTCATCTTCAAAAGTGACTGAGACGTTTGACCAGCTGTCTTTCCTCCCACTCAGCACAGTAAAGGGGCTTCTCAGAGCCGTTCAGGTAGTCACCCAGTTCTCACTTCAAAGGGTGATTTAAAGAAAGTCAATACCTTAGAAAAACCACTGTGCTCTGTTACAGAAACTGACATTTTGAAAATCAGCTCAGGAGGTCACCTGCTGTAATGCTTCTCTGGTTGTTTTTCTCACGTTTTTCTCGTTAGCCACTGCTGAAGGTCAGCATGTCCTTAAAAGATGCTCTGATTCTGGTGCTGAGGAAAGCCATGTTCTCCAGGTATGAGAGATGAGAGAATGAGCCATTTCTCAGGCTGTGTCATTTTTCTATTAAATTAATATTCGGTCACTGTTATCCCAGTATTTAGAGACTCTTGTAAAGCAACCAGAAAACAGCATGTACGTTTCTTGAGTTTCTCTCTCTCTTTCTCTCTCTCTCTCTCTCTCTCTCTCTCTCTCTCTCTCTCCATCCCAACCTCTCCTTTTTTCTTATTACTAAATGTATGAAAAGTGGTTTCTCAGCCCTTGAGCAATATTTTTGTGATTTTTCTGAATATTTCTGTTGATCTTGTAAAAGCCAATACACTTCCTCTCACTGCAGTCAGCTGGATGGACGGAAGTCTGCTGTGGCTGGTTTCCTCCTGCTGCTGAAGAACTTCCGGGTCTTGGGCAGTCTTGCCCCCAGCCAGTCCAGCCAGGCGTTGACCTCCAGCCAGGTGACAGACCTTCCAGTGGTTCAGCTTTTCTGCCCTTGCAGATCTTTCCTAATGGTACATATCCACAGCATTAATGGCATGTAAACGGCAGTAGAGGGGTGTTGATCAGTGAGTCACCTGGACGAGTGCCAGGCCGTGTGACGCGTTAAGGAGGAGCAGGAGCTTTGGGAGCCTGATGCGCTCAGAGCGGAGGTCACTGGCGGCTCGCTGAATGTATGCGAATGCTTCGTGTGTCCCAGGTCCAGGCGGATGTCCACTCGCGTTACAGCTCAGCTGCTAACGAGGCCTTCTGCCTGGAGATCCTCAGCAGCCTACGCCGCTGTCTGGGCCAGCAGGCAGACGTGCGCCTCATGCTCTACGAGGTCAGACCACTCTCCTCCCACACTTCAACTTCTCGCTTCATCTGCTCAGGGCTCCCCGTGTTCCCACCGGGCTGTGCTGCATAAACGCAGATGAACAGACTGACCTGGGCACTTATTTATTACCTGTCCTTTTTTTTTTTTCCTTCCGAAGGGTTTCCATGACGTTCTCAGACGGAACTCCCAGTTGGCAAGTTCCATTATGCAAACTCTTCTGTCGCAGGTAGGCATTTGGATGACAAATGTGTGTCACTTTGTAGCTACCGATAAGACATCACATTAACATCACATTGAGGGGACAAAAAAAAGGATTTAGTTTGCTTGTGTGTGATCTAGCTGAGGAGATACTATGAGCCTGAACAGGACCTACTGCCCCCTGTGAAGCTGGAGTCATGCATCAACGCACAGGGAGATCAGATCTTTCTCCAGGAGCCTCTGGTACTACACCCTCTTAACTCTGACCTCCAGTGTATACGAGGAGGGAGCTGCTTTTGCCGTTGGTAGATGATGCGGTTTCCATTTTGGTTTTTCTCCCTCCTTTAGGCCCATCTGCTCTCCTGTACTGTCCACTGCCTGCTGTGGTGTCAGAGTTCACAGGAGACCGCTGGAGGGGCGAGCGATGACGAAGACGAGGATGGCGAGGAAGGCTTCCAGGACGAGCTCTGCGCAGTCCTGGAGAGCCTAACCAGGCGCATGATCAAGAGTGAGCTGGAGGACTTCGAGCTGGTATGCATCAGAATGGGTTTGGGAAAGATCAAACAGATGCTTAAAAGTAGCTGCTTGTAAAAGCAGTTCTACTCCTGTGTAGATTCATGGTTTGTGTTACTGCCTGAGTAGGCAGTATTTTTTGTTCCTTGCACCAGTAGTTCTCATTCCTTTTGTACCCAGCAACGTCGCAAAATGTCATTACAGTTTTTTTTGTTTTTTTTTTACAATTTATGAGCTTCCTTCCCTTTGTCTACCCTTTAAATGGTACTGTTGTCATCCATGGTTTCAAGTGCTGGACTGCATAAAAAACCTCAGGCTGTGTAATCAGCTACATAGAAAAACCTCAGGCTGTGTAATCCACTACATCACATTATGTAGTTACATTATGACCTTTCCTGTCATTTTTTATCATAAAAATGATTTGTAATGTTATCATACATAATGGCTTTTTAATGGATAGAACAAGATGGCAGTCCTGCCCCAAGTAAAACAAGACGTTTGCAAAGTTAGCTACACTCTGCTGTGCTGGCTTTATTTATTTATTTTCTTTTTCCAAATCCCTTAGTTTCATCTTCTAAAATTTAAAATGATAAAAACTACAATATTTACATTTTTCCACAAATTGCCTTTGACACCACAAAATTAAAAAAAAAATTAAAAACACTGGTACGCAATGCCCAAACGTGTTCTGGGCAGAAGTTCTCTTTTGGATCTAAGGCAGTGGCAAAAAATGAAAATGTATGCAAGAAAATATTGAAAATAAACAACGGATCTTGGTATCTTAAAGATAATCTATCTGACTCATCTAGACTTTTGTGCATAAGACTTTTATTCTTGTTTCAAGTACTTTTTTCTTGGTGTAAGAAATCTAACATTCCAAACTACATTCAACAATGTCTGAAATGAAACTGCAGAACTGGCGCGAGATCATATCTGCAGCACAGCCTGTGTGTGTCCCGTAGGACAAGTCCGCAGAATTCTCCATGGCGACCAGTGTTGGGGTGAAGAACAGTATCTATGCTGTGCTGGTGATGGGAATATATGAGGTTCTCATAGAATACAACTTCATCATAGGGAACTACAGGTAATTGTGCATGTGGTATCGGCGAGATCATGGGGCTTTTTAGAGCTGAACTTCAGAATAAAGCAACATTACACAATGGTGGTTTTTTGTTGCGCAGCAAGAGCCGTTTTCAGGACGTCTTGGAGCTCTTTAATCGTTACTATAAACTTGCTGAGATCCTGAGGGAGAAATCGGGAAAGAGCCGGAGTCCCTCCAGCAAAACACCGCGCAGTCTGCTCTCCATGGGCTTCGTGTCCAACCTGCTCACGGCTCTCTTCAGGCAAGTGGGGGAGGGGTGGGAATTATTTTTACAGATTTATCATAATATTCAAACAAAAAAATGTGCCACACTAATCTTTGAACACGCTGCGACTTGGGTACGTTCTTATAAAATATTAACGCTCCATTCTGGTTTACGGTCGCTCATCTTGGCTGGTGTCTTGTCCAGGGACAGCGCTCAGAGTCACGAGGAGAGCCTGGCGGTGCTGCGCTCCAGCGGGGAGCTCCTGCGATACGGCCTCAGCGTGGCCCTGCAGAAAGTCCAGCAGCTGGAGGAGACGGGCCATGCCGATGGCCTGGAGGGCTCAAGCCCCGACAAGACCTTCCGATACCTCTGTGACATCACCAGGTCCTCCTGCTCCCTCTTGACTGCTCCGAACCGCCTCAGCTGCGTGCTTTAAATTTACCTGGTGCCGTAGAGCGAGATGCATGCACTTATTAATATCTCCTCCCCTCCATCAGTGTTCTGGTGTGGCGTTACACGAACGTCCCGTCAGCAGTGGAGGATGCTGGGAAGAAGGAGAAGAGTCCGAGTGTCTCTCTGCTCTGTCTGGAGGGACTGTTGCGGATCTTCAGCACGGTGGTGCAGCAGCACCCCAGCAAAGTGGCCAGCTTCCTGTGCTCTCTCTGTGGGTGACACCGCCTTGACCGAAGGCTTGCTAGACGGAGCAGCCCAGACTTGGTTTAAATGAGGCTTCCCACGGTGTTGATGACCAACTGACGCTTTTCCCTTCAGATGTTTCTGGAGAGGAGGAAGGGGAACCTGAAAACGCAAACCTGACAGAAAAGGCTGCCTTCTATGTTCGACAGTTTCAGGTACAGCTTTTGTTTGGGGAGAGATAAAGAACATGCTGTGTCTCCATGTAATCAACTGTCGAACAGTTGATTGAGTCTTGGAGACATTCAGTGTTCAAGTTAAAAAGGTGTGTGGGGGTGTGCGTTCTGCTTTGCTGGTGCACAGCGAGCCCTGTTTAACCAGCTGAGTGGAGGAGAAGAGGACTTCAACAGCAGGGAGGCCCAGCTCCTGGTCAGTATGCTGAGTCTTCTCTCCCGCCTGCTGGAACCTTCCTCCCAACAGGTAGTTTAGGCACTTGCAGTCCACACTTTCTCCCACTGCAACAGCATTGCTGTTTTTTTTGTTTGTTTGTTTGTTTTTTTAATCTTGCATTTCTGTGACAGTTTGTCCAGATGGTTACCTGGACAGTCAAAATTTGCAAAGAAACCAGCTTTGGTAAGCTTGCTTTTTCCTCAGGATGTGTGTAGCTTCTGTGCCAACGTACCTGTGGTTACATCAGTTTTTGCTCTTTGCCTGTCAGATATGTGATGTTTTTTTTTTTCCTTTCTGTCTGTCTCCTGCCCTCTCATAGAGGACATATCCTTCAGTAAGGGTCTACTTTCTCTGCTGTTCAGTCTACATGTCCTCTACAAAAGCCCAGTGTCCCTGCTATGGGAGCTGTGTCAGGACGTTCACAGCCAGCTGGGAGATATAGACCAGGTACACACACACACCACTTCTACAGTCAGATATGCATTCAAGTTATTGGTAAGGGCGAAGGCTTTAATATTGATCATCACTGTTAACCATGAGTTCAGGAAAGTAAGAGGTTGTTGGCCAAGCTGGAAGCTTGGGTCTGTGCTCGTTTGTGGTTTGTTCTTTCCGTGAGACGCATGCATAGATAAAAAAAAAAAAAAAAAATCTTAAACTGCTGTATGAGGCTAGCAAGTTGATGAGCCAGTGCAGTGATTGTTGTTAAAGTAGCCATTACCCCGTCCCCTCGAGCAGGACGTGGAGGTGGAGAAACAGTCCCACTTTGCTGTTGTCAGCATGAAGACGGCAGCCGCCACAACAGTGAGTCGTCCACCACCCCCCTGCTCCTTCTGTGTGACCCCCACAGAACCACCCCGTGTGTCCTTCTCAAACCAGGCCCTCTCTCTGCTTCTCTCCAGCTCCTAGTTTTGGCCCAAGTGGGGAAGGTTTTGGATGAGGTGGAGTGGTTAATTGCCAAGAAAAAAAGCCAGTCAACATCTGAGAGGACAAGCTCAGGTGTTTCTCTAGACACGCCGACACCACTCGCGCTTCACACACACGTGTTGGTAGATCCTGGAAGGCTGTGTTGTTTTACTGAGTGTGTGTTTGTGGATGCATCAGGAAGTGCCCTTCAGGCAGCGGGTCAGCAGGATTCCATGGAAAAAGCAGTGACCCTGCAGTTAGGGACTCTGCTGACCGCGCTGAATGAGCTGGTGCAGACAGCGCTGCCCCCTGGTGGCTGCACGGACGCCCTGCTGCGTGAGCTCAGCCGTACCTACACCATCCTCACCACCCTCATCAAATACGTGAGCATGACGCCCAGCATTGCACACAGCTTACTGGAGCTCCAAACAGCTAAAGGACTAACAAAGCTCTAATAATGTTACCCATTCACTAACCTCTCTAGAACAGTAGTAAAATGTCAGTTTTACCAGAAAAGACTCCAGTAACTCAGTACGAGTGGATGTGATCCCTGGAACAAGGGTACAACCCCATGAGCTTGGTCGTGTTACGACCTTGTTCTACCAAGTGAGATACCACAAAAAAGGGTTCTCCTGCTTATGAATGTGTAGCTACAAACACTTATGAAACATACTGACAAAAGGGACATCTGACCTCTGTCAGCTTTTCTTTTTGTGATGCAGTATATCCAGGTGTGTGCAACTCATCCTGGACATCTACCCTCTCGTCTAGAAAAACTGGTGAGAAGACTCTTAGTGGTTTTCTTGGAAGACAAGGGACAGTTCACCTGGATGTGCAATGAAACCGACTGTCGTAGTTGGTTATTAAAGTTAACCTACAGTGAATCAAATCTAAATAAGAAAGTGTAATACAATCATGTGTACTCACATTACATGCATAGTTGGGTGTTCCCATTACTAAACGCATGGCGTGTCCGTGTCCGTCCAGGTGAAGCTGTCAGGCTCTCATCTTACTCCACAGTGCTACTGTTTCATCACCTACGTGCAGGTGAGATCCACCTCCCCTGGCTGTGCTCTACACATGCAGTTTGCAGCGCGCGTGTTCCGTTAACGTGTTCCGTTAACATGTTCTCCTGCCTGTAGAGCGGCGAGGTGAATACAGGAGCCAATGAAAAAAAGAAGAGAAAAAAAGCAGAGGAGGCCACAGCGACTGTGTCTGTAAGAACTTCACTTCTGTAAGAACTTCACTTCTTCATCCGTGTTCGTTTTGGTATCCATGCGATTCTAAAGCATTCCGTCTGTTTCTTTTTAAACTACCGTCCTTAAGGCTAAGATTCTTCGTGAGACCAAGGCGATCCCTACCCTGATCTTCAACATCGAACAATATGAAAAATTTCTAATTCTTCTGTCCAAGAAATCAAAGGTATAGTGTCGCCTCTCAAATCCAACATTTAACTTTTTAAAAATAAAATAGGGTTGCCCATAGCAACCACACAAAGCAATGCTCAAGTAACTCAGCAATGTTGGATAACTCGAGTCTGCTGTGACGTGGCCTCCAGGTCAATCTGATGCAGTACATGAAGCTGAGCACTTCCAGGGATTTCCGTATCAATGCTGCCACACTGGATGCTGCACTGCAGGAGAAGCAGGACGATCCCAGCCAGCAGGTTCCTGTAACACCACCGCGCTCACGACAGGGCAGCACCCAGTGCCAAGGGCCTTGGCACACTAACACAGTCCTAACAGCAACAACAAAATAATACCACCGAAATAGCACTGCTGCAGAAATAGCTGAATGTTTATTTGACATATAAATAAAATTTGAATCGGCCAATTTTTGTGCAACATGAACTCAGGAAAAAAAAAAAAAAAACAGATCCTCACAAAGGATCATGTAACAGCTTTTCTTCACAAGGCAAAAAACAACCAGCACAATATCCAGCTGATTATAGATTAGAAACAGATGCATCTGCCATACACCAGTGAGCAGAGCTGTAGCTTTGGTTCTTCATGAATGTGCTCTCATTCTGTTCTTTCAGACTGAAGAGTCTCAGGCTTCTGAAGCGAGCCAGGCCCCCAAGAAGAAGAGAAGGCGGCAGTGAGAGACTTTCAACTGTGGCTTTTCCTTTATGATCTACGTCTTGCAGTCGGACCTGAATACCGTGAGCCTTTGGGGCAGTGTTACTCCCTTTGGGGCAGCGTTTTTCTTGAGCCAGTTGTCCTCCTTTCCATGGTGGAGTGGAAGCTGATCACACTATCTTGCTTTAGCCAGAGAACCTTTGGTAAGCTCAATGATCTGATAGATATCCAAGGCCTCACCTGTTAATACAAAACACCTTTGTTGATTTTCTAATAAACAAGAAATTTGTAATGTATGTAGAACTTCACACTTATGTGTCACTTCTCAATGTATATGATTTATGCATGTTTATCTTTAATCCTTGCTTGATTAAATATCCTTCATATTCAAAATACTGCCATGTGAACAGTGCTTTCTAATAAACAGAATTTTCAGATATTTCACTAATTTAATGTACGCACATCATATAATACAAGCAGAATTTGAAGCGTTTGACTAGTGAATGTCAGTGCATAGGTTTCACTTTCACAGACATGTACTGTTCTAAAACATTACAAATGGTCGTCCTCACCTTGTGATAAGCCATATCTTCGTTCCAGTCCGGTAGGGTTAGATGGAGTCACACAGTCCATAGTGACCTCCTTCCTTAAACACTGGTCAATGTCTACAGCACTGAAGAATGCCACAGACTGAGGGAGATCCTTCATGCCCAGTTTATAGGCAAACATGCAGCTAAGAAGACATAAGAAGGTGTTCAGTATATATAGGACATATCACTCAAAAGAACACCTCTAAAAGCCCTGTGATACACCAGCTTTTATTCATGGCATGCACTGCAAAAATGGATCACTTTACACAGCGATTCCCAACCCAGTCATTGGGGACCCCTAGACATTTTTGTCATGACCCAGTTCCCATCTTGGCTACACCAGGTATTCAGAGCTCTATATTTTACTACTCAGTTGAAGTGAGCTAGAAATGGAACAGATGAAAAACACGGCGTCCCAAAATGATACATCTCTACCCCCCCCCCCCCCAAAAAAAGACAAATCAGGCCCAAGACTACAGTTAAATGTGGTACTAACCGCGTAAGCAGGTTGGTGATCTGCAGGGCCAGTGCTGCCCTGTAACGGTCCTCACTCCTCACCAGGTAACGCACTTCATCATGGATACTGATACAGAAACGCCCATCGATGTCGTGATCCTCCAGCAGCCAGCGCATGGCCACCAGCATCAGGTGAAGGTAGTCCACTGCTGAACTCTGAACTGCCCAGTTCACCCTGCTGGTGATGAACTAAAATACACCAATAAAAGTCTTAACTACAATCAAAAGTACAGTTCATGATTAGTACATACTTATGCATAATTGTTTAAAATCTGATCAACCACTGAATATTTTTCCTCTATAAATTATTGATGTTTTGGCTCAGAGCCACTATAGGGGAAAAAAAACCCTTTTATTTCTAGTACATAGTCTAAATCAGGGATATTCAATTAGGTTTTTGGGCCAGCGAACTGAAGAGAAGCGCCTCATTTCACTAATTAGGATAATTCTTTTGGTTATTGGTGAAAGGAGTTCTGCAAGGTTGGAGCATAACGCTACAGGGCCCTCTGCTGTAATATCCAAATGATCTAAACAGAGGTGGTATCTAAGATGTTAATGGAAACACCTCATCTCGGACGGCGGCAGGTTCCAGGGCTCGGGAGATCCTGCAGCCTAGCACCGGCGTGGCAGGCTGCTCAGAGTGAGCAATGCTCTCCAGCTTGTTGAACATTTCCGACTCTGTACCTCCAGCCCACGTGCGTCGACCTGCCAGGTCCCACCGCTTCTTACTCCCAGATCTGCGGTGACAGGACACCACAGCTACTCAGACCACATCAAACAAGCAGAAAAAGGAACCAGGAATACTACAGACAAAATGTAAAATGAAGCTAAACGGAGGTACTGAATTTACCTTGCTCGAACCAGTGTAGAAAGCCTACGTAACTCCTCTCTGGAGATAGTGCCATTTTCATCTTTCTCAACACTTACACCCAGTTCGTTAGCCAACCACTCCCCCTCCTCAGAGAGAAGATACCTGTACCCACAATTCATAAGTCAATTTACCATCAGGACTTGGTTAGTCTGGTAAAGCAGGAGCGTGTAGCTGCCATACCTGCGTAGTCCTTTGGTGAGAGCGTACATCTGCTTGGCCTTGCCAGCCGCCTCTGCCTGGCTGAGCCGGTGGTTAAACTGCATGAGCAGGCGCTCTGCGAAGGGCTGGCCCGCCCCGTAGATGCGGCCGTAGTTGAAGACCTTGGCGTGCTCGCGGCTGATGCCCACGGCGTCGGCCGTGCGGCTGTGCAGGTCAGTGCCCTGGCTCTTCTTACCCTGCAGGGTCATCCAGCCAAACGCCGTGCCGCCTGACAGATGTGCGCGTCGAGGGTTAAGCAGAACTCAAACGGCAAACGGCACTCAAAAAGCAAACAGAACTCAAAACGCAATCAGGTTTGGAAAAGTAAATGACGCCTGGCCACAATTTGGAGACTCTTAAACTGCATTCCAGATTAATGCAAAGCTTGGCTACAGTTTTGAACAAAATGAATTTTCACAAATAACAATTTTAACATATTTCCAAGTTGCTGAATATAGCACTTGGCTCAAATAGCGCAAATCAATATGGCATCTGAGCTCACCATGCATGCCAGAAAAATGCGACTCTCCTAAGACAGCGGCAATCCACAGCTCCTGGGAGTCAACGTCCGCACCTACCAGGTGGTACCCAGGAGGCACCTGCACCATAGCCTTCAGTTCACTGCCCACACGATCCCGCTGCAACCAAACACACACACACACACACACACACACACACACTCTTAAGCTTCCTCTGGCTTGCAAACAAATTTGTAATTTCAGTGGAACCATAACACTTGAATAGCAATCTGCTCTTCAGTGCATCACACCAGGTCTGGAAACTGTGGACTAACAACCAACACATTTCCAATGTAAACTCCAGACTAGGCGGATTCTGTTAAGACGTTTATATATATTATAAGTAATCAGAATGAATAATGTGAGAGGACTGTGTGTAGGAAAGGAAAGCAGAGAACAGAAGGTTCGTGTTCAGAGTGTGGATGAGGTTCAACTTGCCCCTGCTCTCTTACCCTAGCGTTACTGGCTGTCAGCCAAGTGGGCTCCACGGCTCTGCGGGTGACTGTGCCAGCAGTAATAACCTGCGGTAAGATGGCACCATACTGCCCCTCCTCATCATAGTCCTCATGTCTGATGTAAGGTATAAGAGAGAAGGTGATTTCAGGTGAGAGGGGGGGAGGGGGTTGGTTCTGGGGGTGACTAGGCTGTCATTAGAGCATGGTGTAAAATAAGATAAGGCCCTACTTGCTCACAGTGCGGGGAAGGTCCCCCTTCCGCAGCCAGACCACCATCTGTGAACTACACACACAGATGGTCAATGGCAGTTGTTCCAGAAAGATCAATGGTGAGAGCTTCTCAGTAACACCAGTAAGTTCCAGCCATGGGGAATTTCACAACATCATTACTGGCAGAGCACACTAGGCTCTCTGGCAAAGGTACCTGATGCGTTTCTGGGCGTTTCTCCAGAAGGAGATCATCTTGTTGATCTCCAGAGCTCGTGCAGCGTTGGTGCCTCCTCGCCCTGCCTGGAGGGTCCCATCCTCCATTTTAGACAGGAAGTCTTTGGAGAAGGGGCTACCCACATTATTCTCGTTCCCATCCTGGCATATATATAAAAAAAACAATATAAAAGAAACTCAAAAACAGTTTAAAAGACACTCAATAGCAATATATGTGAAGGACTTACAGAAACTGATAAAAGGGAGGTTTTGGCACACACCTTATGAGGGAGCTTAAAGAACCAACATCCAGGAATGTTGACGTCATTGTATGGTCCATTACCATGGTGATAGGGGCAGTCACTTTGATCTTTCTGACCCATTAATACCTGAGAAACAATTTTGTTTTTTTTATTTCTGATATCTGAAAACTTCATGATCGAGTTTTAAATTATTTTCATATCAATCTTGTCAAAGCGTACAAAGAAATAAATGAATAACCTGCTGACCTTAGTCTTTTTGGTTCTGACTATTTTGGTCACTGCTTCATCATCGGATGCTACCTCTAGCCGACTCAACTCCTCCACCTAGAGGAGACCACACGCAAATGCACACCAACGGTTTCCAGTGCAGCTCATTTAAAATTATACCACATGAAAACCAATTAAATGAATTCAGTGTACTTGCCATGTCCTCTACTTTACATTTACACTTCTGGCATTTAGCAGATGTTCTTATCCAGAGTGACTTACTAAAGTGCTTTGTTATCTACATAGAAAATGTGTCTTAGGTAGTACAAATAACTACCGTACTACTGCCAAACGTCAAAGAAATCTTTTTGCTTCTCCTCTGTAAGTGGAAAGGTTAAGTGTAAACAAGTTCTAAGCTCCTACTGTTTGCCACACACTGCTGTCAGTTAGCATGAGGTCATCTGAGGGCAGGCTGTCGAGACACTGGGGCTGCTCCTTTCCTTTCCGATCGCAGTACTCTCTGTAGACACGCTCTATTGCCCTGGTCACAAAAAAGCATACACATTCAGACAATTTGTGGTTGAAAGCCAAAACTATCTTAGCAAATTTTAATGTATATTTATTTCACTTTGATTTCAAAGTTACTGTGTAGTGTCTAAACCTCATTCTGACAATAAGGTTTTATTAAACCATAAATCCTCAAAGTGCTCAAACTGAAAACAGGACCAAGGCTCAAGCATCGTCCCATCACTGCCACGGCACCTGTATGGACAAACGGGCCCCTCCGTGTCATCCATGGTGTCCAGGTTGTCCCTGCGGCCGGGCACCAGGTAGCCCCAGCCGTGCTTCTCCGTGTAGTGCAGAGGGAAGCCGTCCCACGTCAGGCCCATGAGCTTGGGTGTGACCCTCATCTGCAGGCTGATCAGGCTGGGTCCAGGACACCACGTCTCCCCCTCCTCCTCCTTCACCGATGATGATGATGATGATGATAAAGACATCCTCGTGCACAGCTTCCGATACCAACTAAGAGACCACAGAAATGGTAAGAGGAGACAGGACGGCTCCTCACTTAGTCACAGTGCATGTTTGAGGACCAATGAGAAGTGGGGATTGAAGCCAATTCAAGCATATACGATTCTGAGTGAATCTCTTGATTGAAGTAGACGGCAATACTCACCCTGGATGTCCCGGCATATGTTGTCTCCTCTTGGGCAGACAGCTCACCGTGTCCTTCAGGAGCTCCAAAAACGCCCTGCTGGGGTTCTCATCCCACTGATCCTCCTCCAGTGGGCCTGGATCTACGGTCAGTTTAACAGATCTTACAAAGAATTTGCACCAAGTGCTGAGAAAGTGAAAGCTGACTGAGAATAAAAGTATAAATTGAACATATATCATAATTATATTAAAAAGAATAAATTGGTAATACAAGCTCTGTTGTGACATCATTTATAAGCCATGAGCTTCACCCTCATCGCAGTCTTTTGCCAGACTGTCACACAGACAGGCTGCTGCAGCTGCTGCTCTCTCGGCCTCACGCTTCGCTTTCTTTCTCTGGCTCTCAAACACCTTCTTCTGCTTGAAGTCCTGAACATCCCACTCCATGTCCCACAGCCAGGGGTCTTCTTTGTACCTAATCATGATGGCCACCAGGCATAACAAAACTCTTCTGAACACCTGAAATATTTGCTATGTCACTTCTTGCACTTAGAATGATGGTCTTTGACCACAGGATAAAATAATTGCTTTGACTCTTAGCTGTCTAAAAACCATATGACACCTGTTCACCTGTCATCTTGCAGTAACTGGCAGGCATCATCTGCTAATATCATCAGAGATTTCTTCATCTCTCTCTGCAGCTCCTCATAAGTGTCCTGGGCATCCTCCAAGTACCGCCCCCAGTTTTGATTGACAGGCAAGTAGCACCCGCCCATTTCCAGCATCCCAGCAAACGTCACAGGATGAGGGCACCTGTAGGAATGAGTACTGATTTGAATGACTGCAACTGCAAAGTCAATTCAGCGGATATGGTATACGCGGAGTACAGGTGGAATAGCACACCGCTCCATGAAGAGGGACAGTTGTTGGGTGAACACCTCATGAGTGGCCAGTACATCCATAGCACAATACTGCATGAGTTCCTAGAGCAAAAAGAACAGAAAAAAAAAACAGTGGAACAAATGAAAGTGTTTAAGATTTATTCCAACATAGTAAGTTTTCGGAGTTATGTAAGAATCTTTGATAGCTGTATATGTGCATATACCCTGCTGATTTTATGAGTAAGAGTTATCTTCTCCTTTACCTGGAAACTGCTCCTGACATCACTCATGCTTCCCTTCACAAAGACCTCCCTAGCCTCTTTCTCCAGGGGAGGCCCTCCAACATAGAGCGCATGGACATCTGCTAGGTTATTAATACTGCTGATGTTCACCCAATTCCAAGAGCCAATCTACCAACAACATAGATACAGACACAAAATTATTTAAAGATAATTAAGCACTTTCAATTGTCAATGTGACTGCAATTAGTACTAGTACAATTGAGTGTGTACACAGACCGCTGGGCCCTCAGAGGGCCGACCCAGCTTTTTCATGTGCTGTTTCACTTCCTGCAGGCCCTGCCTCTTCCCATATCTATTGGCCATCCAGAGGGAGCGCTGGAAACCTGTCAGCCCTGAGATAGCCATGTGGAGACTCATGGTGTCCAGGAAACGCATCTTTGATCCCTGTTTAGGAACAATGACACCAAAGAAAAAACAAATAATTTAAGAGATATGAGTATATTTAGTACATCAGAATGTCTTATGTTGTGACACTCAAACTGATACCGAAAACCCCAAATGTACAAAGGTTTAATGGTGAAATTAATATAATTTTTTACTAAATGTAAAAGAGATGAACTGTGTATGCATACTTTCAGAAGGTACTGTTCTTTAATGTGTGCTCTGTCGAAGCTGACATTGTGTCCCACTACAAGTCTTTCCTTCCACTGTCCTCCCAGAGGTCTGCTGGAGTTTACTAGCGTCTCCAGTGGGATGAGATCTGCCAGTGTGAGCTGGCTCGACCAGGTATACCTCTCCTCAACCAGCCTCTTACTGCACCAAGAGTACCTGGAACATCCCAAACCAAGCAAATACACACACACACAAAACAGTAACACACTCATAACATGAATTTCTGATCATTCCCATTTGTTGTAAAGATGACAGCTGTTCAACAGCAGAAGATTTATGTGTCAGATGTCATCAATATCTAAAGACAGGTCATGAGGATTTGTTTGGGGGGGGGGGGGTGAAGTACTTGACTCTCTTACCAGGCAGTTGGAGAAACTGCCACTGCCAATGTAGGACAATGGCCTTCTACCATGCAGACTTCAACATCAAATACCAGCGCATTCTCCTCTGGAAAATCCACCTTCTTGGGTTCTCCATCCAGTCCGTACTTTGTCCATCCAACTTCCCAGACCCACTTTGAGGGCATCTGAGGGAGCTGCGCTTGCTGGAGGTGACTAGCAGCCACCAAGTAAGGCAGACTTTGTTTCTGGGCAATAATGCGAAAGTGACTGTCAATGTCCTCACCATACATCTGCGGCAGTTTTAGTTCCACGTCAGGTAACAACGCTGCCTCTTTCCCCCAGAGGTTATGTTTCTCCAAATGTCTAACACTTTTCTCTGTGTTCTCAGCTGTGTACTCTTGTGCTGAGCAGTGGAAGATCTGCTCTTGTAGGTTCCTGGACAGCATCTGGATGTTAAGGGGGCTCGTGCGGAACTGACTGGAGCTCTGTGGAACCTTGAGATCAGCGGCAGCTGTGCACAACTGCTTTTGCAGAACAGCTTGGGAGCATCGCCAACGGTGATGTGACACTAGGCGAAGCATCATGCCTCACGAACAGTCGTACTATTATTTAGTTCGACCCTAAAAGGCAAAAAGAAAACACGGCCAAATCATTTTCAGAACTTTATACAGAACATATCAATCATTCATCAATCTCATCGCATGACATCTTGATTATTCTGTATCATTTAAACAGTTATTATTCTGGCTTTTTATCAGTTACAGAATTCGTTACCTGGCAAAACCGACGCACCAACATGCTTAATAAAAAGAGGCGTGCGCATTTCAAACTTAGTGCGCGGCTAGCTAGCAAACCTCACTAGCTAGGTACATTTTCATGTAATGTTAAACTACAGACGTTGCAACGTCCCGTTCTGAAATTTCAAACAGAAGTTGGACATCTTGGTAAATGTAAACAAATAACAACAAGTGCTAAGTCTCTGTACTATTAAGTAGCTATATCGTGAACTAATTCCCTACGCATGAACGTAACGTTCTGACTTCTTATAAAAGTGCTTCGTTTTTTCCACAGCGACACGGTATGGCATGGGGGTGGATGCTGGACCTTTTTTTACTTTAAGGTTGGTAAGACAGGTTATTATCAAGTAATTATCTTGCTTGCTTAACTCTAACGTGTTAACAACGATCTCGTGGTATAATGCTTTATATATAACAATAATCGAGTAAATATCGAGTGATATATTATCATATAGAAATTAGACCTAACGTTAAGGGACAATGGCCTCGTGGCCTAATGGATAAGGCGTCTGACTTCGGATCAGAAGATTGCAGGTTCGAGTCCTGCCGGGGTCGTCTTTTTCTCAAAATTGTTATTATACTTCTTATTTTGACGTAGTTTATTTATTGTGTGATTGTGGTCATATAAATATATATTTCATGCATACGTTGAGCAACATGCAGCACATTCATCGCTTTTAAAATTGTAGGTTATTATTCACTGTGATATATTTCAGATATGCCGAATAAAGTTTACGCATTTTGTTAAAAGTTCTAATTCTCTTCCTGCCCATTTCTCAGTAGGTTTTCAAAAATAAAAATAAAGCTTAACTAGTTCACGCCACTTTTTAGGCGAATCGTAGTGAAAACGCTATGGGAACGACCTAAAATACATAGGATCAAAACCAGATTTTTTAAGCACGCTTGTACAATGAATTGGTCTGACAGTGGCTTATAGTAGAGCAGTAATATTTCATATATTCTTTAAATTATTTAATTTTTGTTTTCTTTTATTCTTTTTGGCAAACATATTTCTGAAGTGATAGATCATAGGATGTAAAAAAACATTACTAATATATATTCTATATATTCTAGTTTCTGTAAAGCACTAGAAACTTTCTTAAACTGTGTTTAAGAAAGAGCTATACAAATAATGTTTATTATTACAAAGTACACATAATGGCACGGGGTAAAAAGCTTTTTTCTGCAGTCGGGTTATTTTGATTCTCGTTTAATTGAAGCCTGCCTGAGTAGAGAAGCTGAAACAGGTCATGTTAAGGTGATGGCCAAGGGTGGGCCATCAAAGATTTTCACTGCTCGCTTCATAGTTCTGTAATATCTCGCAGGCTGGGCAGATTAGCACCAGTAAACATTTCTGTAGACCTGGTGATACATTACAGTTTGGTGGCAGACCTGTAACAGGCTGTGATGGAGATGGTGACGACAGACTCTATCGTTGTGTAGAACGGAACCAGCAGATCGTCACGTTAAACACCCTATGCCTGGCATTCTTTCAAATGAGCCTGATGTCGATGTCGTTCCAAGCTTTGCTCGGTTAGTAAAACTGTCCCTCCACATCATGACCTAACTCATTTACACTCTCAAGGTCTGAAGAGATACTGAATGTTCCGGCTTTGGTTTCGGTTTTGATTAACACAGATAGCGGAGCGACACACACCTTCCACCGAACAGGAATATGGCACCACATGGGATATCGAACGTTTGGGGAGCACAACATTTTCACCGCCAGGGGTCGATATCGTCATACGTACGAGCACAGCAATTCGTTAAATACCCCATTTTGCTGTTTGCTATAGTTCCTCTTTGAGAGAGAAAGTCTACTGTAAAAAGTACATACAGAAGCCTATCCGTCTTCATAGTTTAGTTCTGTTTATTGGGCACACCAATAGGGTATTCTTTCTGAGATAATCGGATTTAACATTACGTAAGAACTATGAGGAGAAATTCCCTGTGAGTGGATTCACAAATTTCTGCTAACTTGTATTTACATAACAGAAGGATTTATGTTTCTGCAGTCTCTGAGTTATAGGTTTAGTTCTCAAAAACACAGAACGCATCTGGCCTATCAGGACTAACGGTTATTCATGTCCTGGAAGATCTAATTGGATGGAGAGCAGTAATATATTCTGGAATTATGTTGATAATTCTAGAGTACCACTCCCATGACATTGTCAATAAGTTACTTAAACTTCCTTCCCTCAACTTTCGTAAGATTTCACGTGCTGTGTTAAGATACCTTAATTTGTTAAATCTAATGAATAAGTGACTAGTGCGCCTTTAGTCGATTGTAGGCAAACTTTTCCCTCAACTTCACGTTTAAAAGAAGCCAAAATATATGCCAGGACACGCCTTTTTTAATGAATAGATCCTTGTCTTAGTTCAGTGTGTGTGTGTGTGTGTGTGTGTGTGTGTGTGTGTGTGTGTGTGTGTGTGTGTGTGTGTGTGTGTGTG
>JAOYMR010000006.1:1442311-1458249 GCA_025802075.1 Tenebrosternarchus preto
CCTTTCCCTACACTACGCTATTCCGATCTTTACTTAATTATATTAAAATTTTCTAATAGTTACACATTTTTTTTAAACAATTTTTTTTTTAACTGCAAGTTTAACTTTTGGTTGCCCCCCCCCCCCCCGTTAATATTTGGTTTCCCATAAACATCAAATACAGAATAACTAAATAAACCTAAGTGTGATATATCTAGACATACACGGTAAATAAATACGGAACATTTAAATTTGGTGTTTCTTATTTGTTTGTTTAGGAATAGTGATCAGAAAATAGTGAGAAAATCAGTGAGTCTTTATCGTGATTTTTGTTTCTTATGACAAAAGGAACTTGCCATTATACAATAAACAACATTACATTGTTTTCACCTTTATAAATGTCAGAGTTGCTTACCTGTTATTTTTGTTGACAGTTTTTATACTATTAACCTGTACTACTGTATATGGCCAGGCAGTAAAATGAACCACAGACTGTGACCATTACAGTTGTTAAAGGTAACAGAAATTCTACCTGTAATAGATAGAAGCTACCTACGTATGTAACATGCCACGCCATCTTCTGGGCAAAACTGGAAAATTAGACTATCCATGTAATAAATGGAGAGGGACAGACAGAGAGAGAAATAGAAGAGAGAGAGAGAGAGAGAGAGAGAGAGAGAGAGAGAGATACGGACGGGTCGACAGAGAGCGAGAGAGACGTGTTGCCTCACCGTCAGTCCCTTTTACGGAAAGTGGAACGTGTAGCCACATGTCAATCACAAGTTAACAGAGACGTCTCGACTTTGACAACGTCCGCGGCATCCTCCCCTTTCATTCAGGCTTTGCTCGGCAACCGCCAGCCGATTGTAGGGAGGCTTTGTACTGAGCAACAGGAGATATGCATTGAAAAGGTATCCAGCCATGGCAACCGGACTCGGGCGGGTCTAAAGCAAAGTGTGTGTATGTGTGTGTGTGTGGGGGGGGTGCCCCTTTGTCAGATGAGGATTCCAGCATTGACCTGTAAGTCACGGTTCCTCCTCTGTGCAAACGGTTAGCCTAACAGAGAGCATGAGGTGGTGCATGCCGGGAGACTCGAATCATGGCTAATCCGATGTTCTCCACACAGCGCCAAGGACACTTAAACAACTTCACTCAGCCGCCGGCTACCTGAAGTGGGCAAGGCCTACCGCTGGCAATTGGGTTACCGATTATGACACGTGGGGTGGGTGCGAGGTCTAGAAGAGACCGGGCCGGCGGCTTGCTTTAACGTAATTAAGAAAACTTGTGCATGGAAGAATATGATGCATGTATACATGCACAGCCAGAGACCACGTTTTGTCTGATTAAACGATAGCTAATTTAAACCAAAATTAAATTCAGTATCAGTTATATAGAGGTTATTACTACTCACAAAAAATAAATAAATAAATAAAACAAAATAAACATCCGAGATCTTAACTGGCTGCTGTAGTGGGGATGTGATGGTGGTCTGTGGCGATCACGAAGGAATCGCCATAGACCGATAGACCGAGGAATGACCAGCGAGCGTTAACAGAAATACCAGGTCATGTACGCGGTTTTCACAAAATAACGCGATTCTTCAAAACAGAATAAGAGTCGAATGTTTTTTTTTTTCTGAAAGCGGGTATAAATGAATACAGTTTATAAAAGCGTTTATAGACCTTCTTTAAGGGTTTATAAGGAAATTAACATGGCTATTGAACAAGGCTTTAAAACTCGTAACACTGTAATAAAGGATCTTGCAAGGGTTCCATACAGCGCTGGTTATTGTGTGCAATAAACATGTGCATTAAGTAAAACTGTTTAAATACAGCTGTGTGAGTCCATAACTATAAATATCTATTGCTAAATATATGTAGCTTCATGATTGCATGCTAAATGTAATACCTGTAACTGTGATATAAATATCTGTTTTAATGAGAATGCTGTATATTGCAGTGTGGATTTTGTTCATCATTATTAAAACTACATTTCATATTTTCTTTCTATAGCGCATTTGGATGATAGTTTAGTTTCATGTGGCATTGTAACTCGTGCTTATCGGGCTCATTCCAAACGTAGTTTCTCACACTAATGGCTCCACCCAAGTGTCGCTTTCCCACTTTCCCACCCTTCAGCTCAGCATGGCTGTCAATCAAGCAGAAGCACTGATCCAGACAGGCAATCAGTCATCAGCTATGAAAAGACCTTCTCTCTCTTCCCTCCTTCCCCTCTTTTAACGTTCTTTACCTCCTTTATCCCTCCTGTCCCCTTGCTTTCTGAATGGGCGTGACGGTCTTAATCTCCCACACTCCTCCTCCAAGTTCCCGCCTCTCTCTCTCTCTTTCTCTCTCTCTGTCTCTCTCTGTCTCTCTCTCGCACCGGCTGCCTTAATCACTGACAGGGCAGACAGTGCTAGCTATTTTTTTTTTTTTTTGGGGGGGGGGGTTTAGCACAACATCAACTCACTCCCCCTCCTCTTGCCTTCCTCCCCAGCTCAGTGTCCTCAGGGTCAGCCCCCAAACCCCCCCACCACCACCAAAAAAAAACTGGGGGCCTTTCAGCTCTGGCTAAAGGATCATGTCATGAAAGGAGCTTGATTTAGTTTTAACAGGGGGCCGTGTCCGGCCTTTAAGTGGCAAATGAATAAACATAAGACGTGAGAGGCATGTGGGACGGGGAGAGGAGGAGAAGCACGTGAAAGCGCAGGAGGTGAGGAGCAGGAGTATTGGAGTGTAAGAAAAATGGGGTCGGATCCCTTCTCTCCTCCTCTTCTCCACAGTACCCCAGAAGCAGTTAATTAGAGTGCTTTCTCTACTCACATGGCTGCTGAGATCAGAGTGGTGTACACCAGGCCTCCTATAGAGAGAGATTACTGCCTGCTTCCCTCACTATTCCATGGAAGACAAATATTTTTTTTTTTTTGAGGATTGGATTGTAAGCTGAATTTTAAATTGGCAAGACTCTAGTATAGGAAGTACGTGTTCTTTGATAGAAAGGTGCTTCGTTTAAAGTTGGGTTCACACTTTGGTGCTATTATTCAGTCAGAAATGGTTCTGTATGTATGATCACTGTAAAATCTGATGTGTCCTAATGAAAGGTTGAATTTACACACAAAGTAAACAATTTTCTCAGTTGCATCACCTGTTGCATGAAGTAGTTTAACATTTGACCCTTAATGACCTTTTTGTCTGGATCATTAAAAAAGACTCCTCTACAGCATCATCTTGTTGACCTCTACAACCAAAGGTCATGAACTTTGAGTACTAGTGGACACTGACACAGCCAGAAACACCATAATGCATTTGTCATATCACAGCAAATTATTAAACAACACCAGATAAAAAAAAAACAGCATTGTGGCATCATATCAAACACAAAGCAAATCAGTACAGTTTTCCCAACTCTGTCCCATGTCAGATCTTCATCAACACATTTTAGCCTGACTTTTTATCTGAGATCATGTTAAATGATATGAGATTCAAAATACAATTAACCTGATGCTATAGAACTGAGAGGCCCTTTTATTTAAATAAACTTAAACAGGAATTTAGTTTGCAAAGTAAATATAAAAAACTAGCAAAATGCACATGAAGGATTACATCAAAATTTGGACATGATTTATTATCACAAAAGCCTGAGTATCAGTGAACAGAGAAGCGAATAGCAATTCTTTAAAAAGAAAAATCAAATCATACTTCATAAGAGAATTTAACTGAATTTTGGGGGGTGGTTTAAAAATAACAAAATTGAAATTAGTTTACTGATTGGAATTTAAATTCTTATAAAGGTACAGTCTATGAATAAAATTTGATTGTGTGTTTCAATTAGGCTACAGTGCAAAAAATATGTAAATCTATATTTAACAAAAAACCCTCATATCTCTTATTTTAATTCTGCCCATTTTTACCATTTCTAAAATTAAAAGTATTTTACTCTGGATCATTTCTTTCAGCCCGTTTTATAGAGGTTGGTACAAAATCCCAATCCAAAACCATATGGTCATAAAAATAATGCTACTTTAAGAACAAAAATGAAGACAACTGTGAAAGGAAAAGTATCTCCACTGAATAGAAAATGCGCTGCACAGGATTAAATTGCTTTTATCTTAATATAGACATTGATTAAATATGCAAGTCTGGGCAGCTGTTGATTACAGTTGGAAGTGGACGATGTTACCAACAAATGTATAATCAATAAGAGCACTTAATAAAATTAAAACACAAAAATACACAGACCGAAAAATTTAGTAACCGTATATAACTGAATAACAAGATTCCCGTCTTTGTTAATATTGCGGAGTGACAGCAAAAAGAGTTGAATAAAACACTGGAAAGCGGTCTGTGTCCATTAGTGAATCACGTCTAATAGCCTAAGAACACTTTTCTCTCGGTATACCGTGTGCTTGATAAAAATTATGGAGAAAATTGCTGTACTTTGCCATTCTTTGATAACAGTTCATAAAGGTTTATAAAATATTCTCTATATGGAAATACATAAGATGCCGACATTGTACGCTCAAAAGTACACTCTAATAACAATCACTGAAGTGTAGTGAAACATTTAAAACATTTTTATGTTACATCTGTGAAATGCAACACAGCAACCTCAGATATTCCTGGATATAAATGATGAAGGTTGCCATTTCTTCGAGTTGGAATTGTTAAAAGGATCTGTCGATATTGTACCAGGGATGAAGAAAGCATAATCACAAAAACTGTAGAGTTAAACCTGGCAACACGTACGTTTTCTAAGGTAAGTGCTGCTCCACAGCGAAGCGCGTTTCCGTTCTGCGAAAGGCACAAAACGTGAATCATTTTCAAACCGAATTTTAGGAAGTCGTAATGGTAACTATGCGCCACCTTGTGGCATAGAGCAGTAATACACCAGATCGAAGGGATATTCTTAAACAGCCTGTAAACTGAACCGTCTTTAAAGTATTAACTACATTCGCATATTTGTTTAATAATAAACATCAACGCTTTGATTGAACTTGAAACTTACATGTCTGAGTGTTTGCTGGGTGTCATGTGGTTGTTGTATTCTAGAACAGGCACGACTGTCTCCTCTTCGTCAGGCACCTTAACACAAGATAAAGTCGATGGCAAAGTCACATTCAGAAGTACACATAAATACAAATGATGAACCTCCCACAGTCTCACGCACGGATACACGCGCAAGCACGGACAAAAATAACATGTACAAATAAAAACGCGAGTTTCAGACGCCTCCTCCCTCAGATCCCTTACCCATATGTTTCAACGAACCATAGAGTTTAAAACTCTGGTCATTCTAAAAGCAGGCTCTGGTAAATAAGGACAGACGTAGACATAGCTAGTGAGGGTCATGTGGGCATATACAGAGGTAAAACCCTGAACTAGCGTAACCTTCACAAGGACAGGGAGGAAGGTGAAAAGTGATTTGTGTTTGGGAAATATCTGAAAAAAATCACAACGAGCCTTAATGGATATTTAAAAAAAAGATTCCGAGTGCTCTTTTATACACGTTCTTTCTTTCTTTCTTTCTTTCTTTCTTTCTTTCTTTCTTTCTTTCTTTCTTTCTTTCTTTCGTTTTTGGTGAATCTCACCTCCCAGTAGATCTCATCATCAAAGCATTTGTTGTCCGTCACACCTCCCCAGATGGGCATCCTCAGAATGAGACCTGTGTAGGAAATCAGCTCTGCTCCATCATCTGCATTATGCTAGATGTTCCTGTTCATATAAGACAGTTTCAGATAGGTCTGGGCACGTTTGGACCACCACTGCTACTGAGAGCCTCACAACAGCCAAACCAGTCACAGAGCACCTCTTTCTGTGTCTCTCTGCAAGAATCAACACAACAGTGCTGCATAGCGCGTGGTGGCTAACTTTTTGTGCTAGATCTCCATGCCGTAGGCCTGGCTGGTTCCACTGCTTTCCTTTTGGACATACCTACAAATATTCCACCACCTATTCCAAAGCACATAGCCACAAACGTGGCAGCCGCCTGGTAGCCACCTTGCACTGCCGGAGTCCTGTGCTTGAACTCTTTAGTAAAATCAAAGGTGTTTACCAGCCTGTGAGAGTGAGAGAGAAAGAGAGAGATAGAGATAAATACACTAATGAGAATAAAAGGGATGGCACTCATTCAAATACACAGGGAGAAATGAATATGTTGTAATAAATAAGACATTAGCATACATCCTTAAATTAATCACAAAGAAAACAAAAGAACCACCTCAGTGCAGCTGCATATCTTTAGTCTAACCAAGCTGTGACAGTAATCTCTATAGCAAACAATTACTTACATAACGGCTCTGAAACCTTACAGATATAACAGAGATGATTCACAGATATAACAGAGATGATTTACAGATATAACGGAGATGATTTACAGATTTAACAGATATAACGGAGATGATTTACAGATATAACGGAGATGATTTACAGATATAACAGATATAACGGAGATGATTTACAGATATTACAGATATAACAGATATAACGGAGATGATTTACAGATTTAACAGATATAACAGAGATGATTTACAGATATAACAGAGATGATTTACAGATATAACGGAGATGATTTACAGATATAACAGATATAACAGACTGACCCTTCTTTGCCATAAACAGTTTCAGTAGCTGCAGCAGCTGTGATGGCTCCCACAATTCCCCCCATGAGACCAGGCATAGCGTGCAGGTTATGGATCCCACACGTGTCCTGGATCTTTAGCTTCTTTTCCAAAAAGGGCTGGTAAACAAGAAGGCAAATTTAATTTCCACTCCGAATGCCCTAAAGGACCTCATGACTGCTTAAAAAGCACGAGTGGCCAGAGTTAATATTTTAATATGTTAATATATTATTGGGGGATCTTACTGAGATGTACAAGTAACCCAGTGTGGAAAGGATCCCACAGCAGAATCCTACGATCAAAGACCCATAAGGCATCAGCATGAACTCTGCAGCTGTTCCTACGGCAACACCCCCTGCCAGGGTGGAATTCTGGATATGCACCTGGTAACAAATAATTGGTGAAGTTACTACCGCAACAACTGTGAACCACTGCATTAACTGTGTCATTCCATCACATTAAGGTTTGATATTCTGATCTGGAACTGAAGTATCTTGGTGTAACTGGTCTACCTGACAAGGTGGTCTATCTGACAAGGTGATCTGACAAGGTGATTTGGAACCAAAATATCTTAGTGTAGCTTGTCTATCTGGCAAGATAAGGAAGTGTGCAGGCTTTCTCTCCACTGATGCTCCATGTTTTCAAACTACCTTACAGACACCCCCCCCCCCCCCATTGCATAGTGAACAAATGAACGTAGTGAGGACAGACTGCCAAAAAAAATAAAAGAAATTAATAATATGACAAATGAAAACTTTGATGTAAGAGGTCTAGAACCATTGTTATTGTGGTTAGAAACCGTGCAGGACAGTCAGCCCACTACCATGTCTAATTTTCCATGCTTCTGAAACAGGCTGGAGATGGCGAAGGTGGTGAGAACGGTGGCGGCTAGAGACAGGTAGGTGTTGATGGCTGCTCTATGCTGACCATCTCCATGGTCACAGATGGCAGAATTAAAACTGGGCCAGAACATCCACAGAAATAAAGTTCCTATGAAAAAGAGTTAAATGTAAGGGATAAGGCTATGCTACATCAGGCAAAATAAAGGCCTGTGGAAAAAAATCGCAACAAATCTTTGATGATTAGAAATGTACTGCTTGAAGAGCTCTGAAGGAAACTCACCAATCATAGCAAAGACATCTGAATGGTAGACAGAGCCTTGCAGCTGGCTGCTCTCCTTTAGCTTTGGTCGATAGAGGACCCATGAGATGGACAGTCCATAGTAACCTCCAAAGCAGTGGATCACCATAGAACCTCCAGCATCTCTGGCCTGTCAGACAAAGCACCTCCTTTTGTGAGTCACCACAGGAGTAGTTTAATCTCCAAAGTGCATTTCAACATTCATTTACTAGATCTGTATTAACTCTTTGAGATTCACAGATGAGAATCTGATAATTACTTAAATACCTACAAATAGATCAAAGCAAATTTGATAAGTATGAGCAAGCTTAATTCTATTTATGTACGAGTGAGCTTAATTCTATTTATTGTGCAAATAACTTTGACATTTCATTTAAAAATGGAAATTTTGCAACTTCCACAATAATTGAATGTAAACACAATGGTGACATTCTGGCATCATAACTGTCTTCTCGATGATTAGACTCACGTGGAGGAGGCTGATGATGATATATTCTTCTACTGCGAACAGGGTAATGCCAAACAGGGTCATGACCATGAGCTGTACAGGGCTAACCTTCCCTAGGACAGCTCCATAGGCAATCAGGCAGCCCGCCACGCAGAAGTCTGCATTGATTATGCTGGTCACAGGAGTGAAAGCAAAAGTATTTATTGCCTTTCATTACTTTCAGTTTCTACAATTTTGAATACTGTGTGAAACCAAATTCATACTTCCACAGTCTGTCATTTTGTAATTTTGTTCATAACCAGAATCATTGTAGCGTAATTATGCAAATACTATAGGAACTCTTTCTATGAACATTTGTGAATTGTGAACCTAACTCAAAAGAAATGTAACCTACTCCCCTTTAAAAGGCCCAGCTCTAACAGAGACACTAACATTCAAAACGTAGTGACGTATCTCTAACTAGAATGCACTGTGTCCTAAGCAGTGAAGTACACAGTGCATTCTAACATACTGACTCACTGTTCAAGTTTCACTGTCATGATGTGCTTTACACTTCTTACAAATTATTATCCACAACCTTATTTGTCAGGACAGCTTCTCACATTACTGTATCAATGCAGACAGCCTTTTGTGAAAGTGACATCTAAATGTATCAAATGCCAGTGAAAATAACACTGGGTTTAATCTTTCCTTTCCAGCTAACATAGAGCAGTAGTCCAAGGAAACACACACTATGAGTCAAAACCTATGTCATATTGATGGGTCTATATTTACTGCAGTAACTTTACATCATAAATGTCTCCCTAAAGTAAGACAAAAATAATGCAACTTCTTGAAGACAGTTTTGAGATCTTTCAACAACCAAATGATAAAATACACAGTACATGGTAGCTTATGTGATCTGACGAATGCAATTAAAATATTTGACACTTTGCATTTTTAATGACAATGATTGAGTGACTTTGACATCCTGCTTAATATAAAGCTGTGAAGGAAATATGAAGATATAATATTCTTTTCAACTTCATGGATAGTGCTATAGATGCAGTGCTACAGATGTCAATATAGAACTCAAATTCCTAACACTTAAACCAGTGTTAACCGAGAAAGTGGTAAGAATCTCTAAGGCAAAGATTATCCTCAAGAGTAAATCTCCATATGCACAAACAACTGATGGAACTAGAATTACTGCTGAAGTACAGAAGGTGAACCTGTGGTGTACTGTAATAAAAGAGAAGTAATCCTGCATAAGATGATCTACAAAGTTAATTTTCCAGTACAATCCTAACTGAGGAAGGGTCACAAACTCTCCAGTCTGACAGTGTGAGCCTACTTTTCAACGCCGATTTTGATCAAGCCGTCTGTATAGTCCAGCGAGTGGAACCAGCCCTGCATCAGCAGTGCCCACTGCAGCCCGAAGGCAGCGATGAGGAAGTTGAAGCCCACGGCCCCGAAGCTGTAACGCTTCAGGAACGTCATGAGGAACCCGAAGCCTACGAAGATCATGACGTGCACATCCTGGAAGCCTAAGAGACAGATCATCACAATATGTGTGTTAACAAACCACAACTGAAAGTGAACCTTTAATACTAATTTTAAGAAAGATGCAAGGGATTGTTTTAAACAGTCAAAGTCAAATTTATTTATATACCATTTTTTATAATGAATGTTGTCACAAAGCAGCTTTACAAATGCATTGGTCCAAGTCCCTTAAGAGCAAACCAGGGGTGACAGTGGCAAGAAAATACTCCCTAGGCAGGGATAAGGAAGAAACCTTGGAAGGACCAAGACTCAGAAGGGAAGCTATCCTCCATTGGGTGGCCCAGCTAGTACAAGACCATATTTAAAGAACAATATCTAAACTGAGCAGTCTCTCAAAAGTGGATGTTGGGCTTCAGGTAGGTGGGAACATCAGCAAGTCCTCTGGCAGCAAAGTCACATCCCCTAGCAAACCAAAGCATTATCTAGATCTTTGTTTTATATTATGGTAACGGCTCATCCACAGGCCACAGCAATGTGTCCATAGGCAAACCGGGGCAATTTCTAGGCAGACCTCTGAATGATGCAGGTGTAGCTCGACAGACAGACATGAGAAAAAAGAGAGAAAGGTTCAATCTGGTCAACCTAATGTAGGATGGAAACTAACAGAAAGCTTTTTCAAACAAATATGTCTAGACTTGTACAGTGACATTGTTAGACAATCATGTCTGATTCCCGAACACTAATTGGGAGATTATTCCATAATTGGGGAGTTTTATAGGAGAAGATTCTACCACCCACCGTAGTTGCCTTTATTCGGGGAACTAGGAAGGACTCTGCACCTTTAGATCAGAGTAGACGTGGTGGGTCATAAAAGATCAACAGAACTAACTGAAGCTTTTGAATACACCTACCTGAGCATCGAGACAAGAAGGCATTACAGTAATCCAATATAGCTACCATCTTAAAACAGGGCAAAATCTGAAAACTTACTTTTAGCTGCCTGTGGTTCTATCATTTACTCTATCAAGTATTTCTCTTTTGTCGGAATTTAGGAGAAGAAAGTTATTTAGCATCTAGTGTCTAATGTCCATTACACATCCTGTGATCTTATCAAGATAATTTCTCATATCCGGTTTTGCTGAGACGTACAAATATGTGTCATCAGCATAAAAATGAAAACTAATACCATGTTTGCGAATGACTGCACCTAAGGGCAGTAAATACAAAGAGAAGAGCAACGGACCTAAAACAGAACCCTGAGGAACACCAAACTTCACTTTAGTCTGCTTAGAGAAATCACCATTTATACTAACAAACTGATAACGAACAGTTAGATAGGACTGAAACGAGGAGAGAGCTGCTCCCTTTATTCCTATGGTGTCAAAGGCGGCTCTGAGATCAAGCAACACAAGTACAGATACGCAACCCTAATCAGAAGCAATTAGTAGATCATTAACCCCTAATTTGACTAATGTTGTTTCTGTGCTATGGTGAGCCCTAAATCCTGACTGGTAAACTTCATGGATTCTGAAGATGTGAGCAGAATTGCTGTGCAACTACTCTTTCCAGAATCTTAACTATGAAAGGGGCATTAGAAATGAAATTGGCCTGTAGTTGGACAACTCACAGGGGTCGAGGTTGGAGTTTTTAATCAGAGGTTTGATAACTGCTAATTTATAGGACTCAATATTAAGAGAAGAATTTATTATATTTAATAATGGATCAATTGTACCTGATATAACAGTCACGGAATGGCTGAATAGACTCTGGCATAGTTAACAGAGTAGTTAGAGATGTGTTCTAAATGATTTTACTCATTAGAGTAAAAATGGAAAAAATGCCTTTGTGATAAAAAAAAGTGACATAGTACAACCCAGTTAAACAGCAATAAAAACCTGCACATTACAACAAGCTATTATGAAAAGCTTGGAATGGAGCCATGTTCTGCAAACAGTTTTGTAAAAATAATGCATACCAGAGCAAACCTTGCACTGCGTTTCAGTATCAGTACTACTAATTCTTTATAATGACAACTGCACACTGCAGGATTCTAAATCCCAGCTGCTGACTGACAATGCAGCTACAACACAAGGACATCTACATGTCAATCTCACACAGAGTAAATGACGTCATATCTGTGCTGAGTCATCTCAGCACTTCTCATGTTACAGTTTAAGCTACTGATGCAGGTAGCACTATGTGTGAATTATGCCTCTTGCACCATCACCATCCTTCATTTGTTCTGCAAAGCTGATCAGCACTGAAGGGCAGGTTATGGGTACATAAAACTTGCCTCTGCGAGAAGTGCACATATGTTTCTCTTTCCTTTTTCAAAGCCATGTCATTTAGTTATTTATTTAGAATACACTAGGGTTACTGAAACAGAAAATAAAAGACAGACATTTCAGAATTAAAACCCAGTTGTGCTGTAAATAACCTCTAAAATTGGATCAAGAACTTATCTTGGCTGTGTGGACTGTTGATATGTACACAAAGACATGCTTCTGTGGTGAACTCAGTCTCAGTGGCCTATTTTGTTTATAGTGCAACAGACACTAAATGTTTCCAAACAGTAAAAGACACAAAGTACTCAATGTTCATTTGTGAAGGCTTTCTGAAGTAAGCAATACTGTACAGGTCACCAATCTGATGGGTGCATGCACTTCTGTTTGCCCTTGCTGCTCTGCCCTACAGAGTACATTCTGAGTGAGAATCTGAAACCACAAACTGAATTAGGATTAATCATACTACTTATAGTTGAGGGCTAGATGGGTTAGGATCTGAAACAGCACCACTGCCATCTCAGTACACTGCAAGAAAAGAAAATGCAACAAATCAGAAAATCTGGAAAATAAGTAATTGTCAGATTCTCAGATCATTTGTATTTTTTTACTTCTTTTTTATTGTACTCAGTATATGAACAAATATTCAATAACAAAATTATTAGAGTTATAAATAAAAATAGCCGAGATGCTAAATACATAAAGACTGTGCAACAAATAGTCAAACTTCTATATGCTTTTATAAACAATCCAGAAAGACAATTCAAGAAATGTTTTCCTGACATCTAGCATTTGATCTGATTACTCAATGGAGGTAGACACGTATGGAGGGGTTTTTCTCAATAGACAAACCCAGTTCCACCTTTACAAATTCTTAGAATTCATAAATACTCTGGAACATTGCATCTCCTGTTACTCAAGAATGCATCTATTGCCCACACTCTCTATACGCCCACTCTCGTATATACGCTATACGAGAGAGAAAGACAGAGACAGAGATGATAGAACGTTGCAATATTAGTAGCAACATTACAAAACAGAAAGTACAAGAAAAAAATAAAGCAAGATTCATAAATCTTGTTTCACACAAAACACAAATATCCGAACTGCATAAAAATCCGAACATACACGTTAAAATGAAATTAGAGACTTTAAAACAGAAAATTATTAGATACTTATGAGAAAAAGTAAATTAGTGTATAGCTAATTTTAATCACTTACTTGGATATCTGAAGTAAAAGTCATTGTCAATGTCGCTGGTGATGTTTTCTTTAATTTTATGTTCAGCCCAGTGCGCGTCTGATTCAACATTATAACGGACAAATACCCCAAATAGTATAATCATGACGCTTTGCCATACGAAGCACACGGCCGGTAGTGTCCATTTCATGTTAGTACTTTTTGGCCCGTCGCAGTAAGGCACAATGCAGTTCCCCATTTTGACGAGTTCTGGCGAGCGAGTACGCTAGACGTAGCGCGCACACCTGTTGCCAGGTTCTTTTAAGCACATCGCGGATGTGGAGGTGTGTCCCTGCTCACTTTCAAATCTGTCTCCTTTGACCACCATGATTTAATGAGCATGACAAAAATGATAATAGTGGTTTGACACTACTTTTAGCTTTCACGAGTACATGGCGAACAAGTCTCCAAAAACATTCATATTTTTTAATCCAAGGTATGGCAAAAGTGGTTTACAAAAACGCTTATCTACAGCAAAAGTATGTTCACTGAAAATGCCTAATGTTTAAATATTTGACTATCAAACTGAAAGCCTTAAGTTACTACAGTGTATTGAAATTGCACTTTAAAGGGTATGGAGCTTGGGCTCACGAGAATCAAGGATTACCTAGGTTTCTGTAACACAGCACTCAAAAGGGACATCAATGCCACCAATCAACCCCCACCCACTCCCCTAGACCCACTAAAATAACAGGAGTATAGGCTTACAGATCTGATATGATATGTGTTGGCAATAGATATACACCAGAGCACTCTTTCAATGCAAACAGATGACACAGGTCTCCTCTGACTAACCAGTCTTAGTTACAGAATCCATCACCTGGAATTAATAAGCAATTAATGTAGAAAGAGAGAGACAGGAGAATAAGAGAGAGAGACAATAAGAGAGAGAGAGAGAGAGAGAGAGAGAGAGAGAGAGAGAGAGAGTAGTAGAGAAGTGGAAGTAGGTGCAAAAAAAGAATACAATATACCAGTGATGTTTGCTTCATTCTGTATTAATGCCCAACCACCTGCCAACTCATACATGACATTAGTGATGCCCCCTGTCAAAAGTATTCTGATTTGGCCACCTGTAATAAATGACCTAAAGAGTTCATCTCCTGGTAGCATTCATTAATAATATGTAACTATAAGGGAAGAGTGTAAAGTCACTTGAACTGGGTCCAGCTCTTTCCCCAACTCCAACGTTATGATCCTATTAGTTCTTGGGGGTATTTAAAGTTGTACTTGCTCTGACAAGGTTCCTTTTGTTACGGTGGTTTTAAGAAAGTCCTTCATTATCTTTTAGTTCTTTTATGATGAGGTAAACCTACACTACTGCTGACTAAATGGATTATATATTTATGATGCCCTAAACCTTATTTTACTGCTGTCAGAAGAGATGGGAGGTGCCTATGAAGAAATGTGCTGGATCATATCTTATAGCTTGAGAGAATAAAATCACAAGGGTCCTGAGTAATGACTGACATTGGCCTCCACCAAGATGACTTCTACAGAGACATTGTTCTATTTTGCCCTTGAAACACCTACTGGATTTGAGAGTATAGTCAAAAATGAAAAGAAGCTTATCGAATGTGTGGTCTTTTGTGGCTGCAGTCTCCGTGTAAACTGAGAACATCACAACTGAGTTAATGCAGGAGTTCATTTGGTCTAATGTGATGCTCAGCACTTTGCTCTCCATACTCGTCTGCATTTAAGAGTACAAATGATTTGTCACCATGCATAATGTTTATAATAAATAAATATAAACTAATAAAAACATGCTTTAAATACCAAAAAAGAATACATTTCCAAAGTGCTAATGTTATTATTAAATTCAAGAAGGATTTGTAATAGGATTCTTTATGTCGGTGCATAGCAGGGTTCTGGCAGCTGCTTTCTCAACAATAAAACTCTTAGCTAAGAGAGCTTTGCATGAATCCAATCTACCAGACACAAAAGGGTATATATGTTTCTCATTGTCAGCAGTGGGTAGAGTATCTTCTTTTAAGAAATGGTTCAATCTGTTATTGCATGTACTTACATATGTAAAGTATGTTGTTGAAGCTCATAAGATTTGAAAGATCTCTGAAACTTGAGGGTCGATCAGTCCACAGTCAGGGAGACTTTTCAGAAGGAAGCAACTGTTTATCCTCTGGCTAGGAGTGGGCATTCTACAAAAATCAATGTATGGGTACACCATGGAATATTTACACCAATGATGCAGAACTCTGGAGTGATGGATCTGCAAGACCTGTAAATGTCTCACAAAAGTACAAAACTGATTTCGATTACATCTATGATTTTCAGTCAACTAGGAAATTAATTTGACTAGTGGTGGTAAATTCATGCAGCTGGTCTTGTAATCTAATTTTAAAAACATGTTAGAAAACATATAGGGGACATAACAGCAAACATATGAGTTAAACATCAGTTTAACTTCGGTTTAACATCACCTATACATCAGTTTAACTGGGGAGTGGGAAACTTAAACCTCAGGGGTAACACCTATGGCTCATGACATCACAAATAAAGAAAGGTCACATATAATTTACTACAATCTGTAGGTTTAAACTGATCTGAATCTATTGTTAAAAGAGGCAGCATTGTAAGTAGAATGTGTAGATGTATTAGTGTTCATGGGAGGCTACCTCAGAAGAATCAACAGCACTCCAGAACACCATTGTTGCCCTTAACAATCTTCTAGGGGTAGATGACAAAGCTTTCTGATAAATGTACACCACACTATGTTTACAGAAGACAAAAAACTACA
>JAOYMR010000006.1:1464406-1479245 GCA_025802075.1 Tenebrosternarchus preto
GGAACACACCTCCACACAGACACGCCCCCACAGATGAGACAGGGGAAAAGGCCAGGGCAGCCAGTGACGGTAACAAAAAAAATTATGTAAAAGTAATATAAACACATTTTATAAGTAAAATAAATACCAATCTATTCATATTGGCTACTTTATATATTCTTTTTTACAAAAGGAAATATTTCTATCAGAAAGTGGAACTAGTGAAAATTACCCATGAACATAGCTGGAGGTCCTCACTGCTGTGCTCATCTAAGTGCTGCTTCTACAGACTTCTGTAAGGTAAGTCTACTAGCACAATGACTGACACCATGACCGAGGAAATGTATGGTTTTCTCTGTGGGGTTGGCCTATAGCAGCCTGCCTTATCAGCATTATGACTGTGGAGCTATGGGAACATTAGCAACACACCACTGTCTATGTACATTTCACTTTAGACAGTTATCTCTGAATAACAACAGTAGCAGTATTTATAATCTTTTGCTGATTTTTGGCTTTCTATAGTCACGCTCGTTATGTTTAGATTGGACCATAAAGGCACATAAACATTACTTATAAAATGGTCATTTCTCCACACACTGGTCTTTATACTGTGAGGCACTGAACAGAATAATACCTTAGCCATACCACATTTTTTCATTGTACTAGAAGGTGCTCATCACGGTACAAAATAATTGTAAGTGCATGAATTCTGCTCTCTGAGAAAAATTTACAGAGTAGTGACAGGAAAGATTGTGGCTGATTTAAGCAGAATTCATTGTTTATTTACATTGTCAGCTTGGTTATCTCCTTTCCATAACAGGTAGATAAATTATAGAAACAACAGGGAAAATCCTTCTCGAATCCATTACCTGCTTAGTAACAGACAGCTAAAACGTGTAGGCCACCCTTTAGAAGATTTCAACTATTTGTTTTTGTAATTCAACAAACTCTTCGTCGTTAAGCACGTATTTCTGAACAATTGACTTGACTCCGGCCTCGCTGGTGCTTTCAAAGTCTTTTCTGTTCTTAAAAGGAATATGTCCTGCTAGTTCACAGAGGGCTACGTTGAAAGCAGACTCTTCTTTAGTTCCAAAACATGAGACTCGCGGCCAGACAAAGATGCGTACTCCGTGTCGATGGGGCAGTGGCTTACCTTCAGTGTTGGGAGGGCAGCCTCGGGTGATAAAAACATTGTGTGCAATATTTCTATCAACGAGAACGTCAGTGAGTTTACAAATGTTTGCGACCGTCTCAAGCAAGTCCTGACCATCAGTGTAGAGCACAAATCCATTCGGAAAGCTTAGACTGTACAAGCCTTTCTTGGGAGCTATTAACTCAGTGGGGGCCCATTCAATTTTTAATGTATGATTCAAGTAATATCCATGAAGATGTAAATGATTAACAGACGCAAAGGCACCAAGACTGTTAAATCCAACTCGGTATCCTGGATCAGCACTAAGAAAGACAGACTCGACTCCAATCTGGATAGCTAGAGGTGTCAAAATCTGGGGATGACACCGCATCGGCTCGGGCACTAGAAGACAGTGTCCGAATTCCAAAGGACTAACGTTTATGATTACTGTACATGTGACAGCAGCCTTTCCGTTTTGAATACACTTCTCTGTGGAATTAATTTCTTTACAAATGTCAAACAACACTTCCTCGGGTTTTATTTTGTTGAAATTGAACAGTTTTGGATCAAAGTTCTGTCGGATGCTTAAAATTTCTTGAGGTTTTCGTCTTTCAGTGCCTCTTTTAATGTTCAGTTGAGCGACATATCCCAACTCACCCGGTAGAATTTTTGTCTCCAAATCTCCTAAATGATATCTGAAAAGTCCGCGGCTCATCTTTTCTGTCCAAGTAGATTTCAGAATTGTGTCAAATTTAGATATTGCTGGCCTTGACTTTCCATCAATCCGGTATACGTCATTCACGAAATCCTCGTCGCTGTAAAAAATTTGATGCTGACTCTCCATGTCTGAGCTTCAGAAATCTTCCGGCCGGAAGTCTTTTCAGGCCTTATAATTTACCATACAGTGCAGAGGAAATATCACATCTAATTATATGTCGGTTACTACAGTAGCTACTGTTTATGCCAGAGAGCCTGTCCCCCATCAAGTCCGGAACTGCTTGGTTTCCTCATAATACAACTCGGTCTAATCCACGTGCCAGTCCTGGATCAGAACATTCCGCTACCGCCCTCTTTTGACACGTCATGTCGGCTGTGATTGGTCAGACGATCGTGTGTCACACGACCTTGTGTTCAAGATAGCAATACGTAACATTATTTATTTGTACGTAACATTATTCATTTATATTCGGAGCTCGAGATTTACGTTTAGTTGTTACATGTGATGCATGTGGATAAAAAAAACTTTTTCCACAAACGACTGCGTGAAATGACAAAGACGGTATATTTATTTTCTCACACGGAGTCCTCCATCAGCAATATAAAAAACTATGGAACTTGTCATAAAAAGCATGTAAGGCCACTGAATCCATAACGGTGACAACAATGTGGAAAGAAGCGCTGTGCTGAATTCTTACAAACTTTGTTCAGCATACTTAGCTAACTAGGTTACATTTTTAAATATATCTAGTTGCTGAACGCCAAAGTTCCTCCATTCATGTAGAAAGATGGAACTGGACATTTTCTACAACATCTTAAAAATAATAAACGTGTTATATCATCAAGTGACTTTGGTCTCGTATGCTAATAAAAGTAACGATACATTTGTTGAATATAGCACTTTTGATTGAATAATTTACTGGAATGGAAAAAGTAGTGCTGAACATGAAGGGAAAAACAGTGCAAATAATGGTAGTGAATTAAATATTTGGTCTCTCAATGAATGATGTTTTTCAGAAACACTGTAGGAAGCTACAAAATGACCAACACCCAACAGTTCTGTAAAAAGCCACAATCCATTCAGTTTCCCATATTATACCAAACTTGCTTTATAAATAAAGTCTTCAATTAAACAAGGATTGGTGAGGCTGACACGCCTCTGCTCTTTCCAAGTCGTCTATTCTTAATTTCATGATAGATGCTATAAGTTCTTCGATCAGAAGATACACACACTGGTACAGCTGTAAAAGCGTACTTCTAGACTACATCAAGTATTGCAAACTTTGCTCAAAGACACGTAGTGAACTTTGTCTGTAGGGATGACCCTTGCAATTATGGTGCAGACATCCCATTGGCTTGCCCATCATAGCTCTTAATTAGTCCATATTCCAGAGCTAGGTCAAGGCAGCGCTGGGCTGCCCTGGTAACGGGGGCGTGGCTAGCCTCGGCTCCTTTAGCCAGCACAGAGAGGATCTCTAGTGCCTCACTCTCCATAAGCTTCTCGGTCAGGCTCCTCTCTGACTGCATCATGTTTAGAGCGATGACCACTCCACGGTGGCGCAGGTCCAGGCTCTCGTTCAGAAGTAGTGCCTGCAGGATCTCCATCCAGTGACTTGTCTACAGAAATGTCAGCACATGGGCAGAGAGTGTGAAATAGACTTTAAATAAGGAAAAGAAAAAAAAAAGTCAGTAAAAATTTTACTTGTAAAAGTAAAAAGAAAAATCAGCATATCCTGGACTGGTGTGTTTCCCCCCATGTTGTCACACACACTCTGGGCTAATAAAACCTGTAAAAAAAAGACCGATACGCTGAAACAACTCACTGTACTGGGGATCCGTGCACACAGCTCAGGCATTTCCCCAGTCAGCACTGCCAGAGTTCCTGCTGCAGCCTTCCTCAGTCTCTCATCATCCTCACCGCTGTACAGGACCAGAAGCTTCAGACGGTCGCTATCTGTGGCCAGGTAAAGCTTCTGCACCTGTGGGATCGGAGAAATATAAAACAGCAGTTCCCAAAAGAAAGGGAACCCTCTTTCTAATGCTAATGTAGAGCAGGACGTACCTCAGGGCTTAAGACCAGGTTACACATGCACTCGGTGGCAGCTGCCCGCACCAGGTCATGCTCCTCAAACATGTAGCCCTCCACTTTAGGTACAGCTTTCTCCTTAATGATCTTCTGTCTGGAGTCAGAAAACTAGCTTACGTTTCTCAATGATCTCTCTTTCATGTTCATTTAATATAAAGAAACAGACATCGATGTAGCACATGATGGTAGAAATGCTTGCATATCAGTGCTTGCATGTGGTTGGGCTAACCTGAGCCTGTCACTGATACCAGCTAGGTTAGTGAGGGCCATCAGAGCCTCAAAGTTCTGCAGCAGAGAGCATTCCAGGGCCAAGAGACTCACCAGGGGACGCACCACCTCGTAGACCTACAAACACAAAAGCACAAAAAATAATTAGGAGTTAAACATCACAACTCTGACAATGTTTTGTTTACCTTCACCAAAGCAAACTCTAAGACCTGCAACCAAAGAAACGCGGAGCCTGGGCATTCCTTTGCTCGTACTCACCCTCTCACCGGGGAAAGCAATCTCGGGATTGGAGGTAATGGTGATCTTTGCCAGCGCCTGTGCTGCTTTGATTTTCCCCACATCTGTGCTTTCTGACACCAGTGGTAACAAGGCCTGCAAGTTCGAATACGTTTACGTCACCAGGTCGTTGAACAGCACTAACAATAATGACTATGAGAAGTATGTGAAAGAATGTGTTTGCAGTTTTGTGTAGGGTGGGGTATCTTTTTACTTTTCCTCCTCCCTGTGCCACCACCGTCCCCCGGTCCTCCTGCCGCTCCACCAGAGCCAGGAACACCCTGTCAGAAAGAAGAGTCGTCTGTCGTTAGCAAGGCAGGTACCACAGTATATCGGTCTGAGGAGGTCTAAAGTGACCCATCACGTCCTGTGATTCCTAATTTCATTATTTTCATTTGTGCCTTACAAATGTGTAGAAATGATATGGTAAACAACAAAACGGCCAAAGGAGAGCCACTGACCTGGCGATGGATTCTCTGCACGTTTCCGTGAGAGCAGGACTTTCCTGTTTTACCATGCACACTAGAGCAGACACGACTCCAGCCTCCACCAGCTTAAGCAGCCGCTTCTCCACGAAAGGCTGAGAATCCTACACAAGGCCACAGGCACCATCACTTTCCACTGTTCCAGAACTACAGATCCTTGATGATTTGGGTGGTGATTTAGACTGCTGGGACTAACAAACGGCTGTGCACAAATACCTTCGGATGTTCCTCCGGTACATGCTGTTTGGCATATTTAGCTAATTCCACCAACTGAGGATCTGGCTTTTCAACATCGTAACTGTTGGTGCAGTTTACCAAAGTGGATCCAATGGCAAACAATACCGTTTTATCCTCAGACTGCATAAAGAGTGAAAATAAATATGAATAAATGTGAAAATTAAAAGAATTAAATACATGAATAAGTGGTCTAGAATTGCTTCCTTTGTGGCACTGAAAACACAAGTCTGGCTTTCCTTTAACAAGACAAGTCTGGCCCTAGCTTAATTACACTGTAATTAACTTTTAGTTTGCTCTTTGGATTAAATTTGTCTTCATGGTAATTATCCATTTACCTTAGCTAGACGAAACATGGCCAGAAGAGCATTCTTATCCTCCACCAAGTCCTCCTTGACATCTGCATCAAAAGTAAGGTAGGCCAGGCCTTCAATAGCCCAGCGCCGAGAGTTCGGGGGGAGAGAGTCATTACACAGCCACCTGGTGACAAAGTAGTGGTGCATGCAGCAGATAAAGGCAGCTGTTTAGTTCATGCACCTCCACCTTCAGACAAGGTGATATGATTACCAGTGCGTAGATCATAAAATACAGTTCTAGGGGTTTTGCCCTAGTTCTTATCCCATCAGTCATACACTAAGCACAGCATCTATGAAGGAGCCTGGCGTATAGGCAGAGTGCCAAACCCTGTAGCCAGCAGGATCATCCTGGAAGCCTGAATATCCAGCAGGGAGTGTGCACACATGCTCATGTATACAAGCTGAACTGCACTGCTGCTGTTCACTCCAGGCTCTTTTATGGCATGAGAAGGTGTGTGCTGCTTTAACTCTTCAGGAGGGGGAAACATCTGGGCATATTCCACCCCTCACATCACTGTTCTGCCGATCTCTGCCACTGAGGGAGTAATACATACTTCCTGCACTGTTTGGCGAGTTTAAGAGTTGATCCCTCTGCAAACTGCTTCATGCTGAAGTCTGTGCCTCCGGCCGAGCCAAGTTTACACAGGCCCTGCGAAGCAACAAGGCACAACATATCACTGAAATAAACAAACAAAATATAACCCAAATGTTTTTCTATTCATTTTGTATACCACTGACACTATTACTTGTTTATGTAAACTTTTAATTAGTGCTTGAACTAATGTTGATTATAATTTTGGAATTTTTATTTATACAATTTTATTTACATTATTTTCAAATCATTTTTTTCAGAGTTTTACTACTAAATTCTGTTTAACTATATTTGATTCAGTTGTTTGTCATTGTCATATATTGCTGGATACATCTCCACTGTAATGAAAGGTGTTCATGTGTGTGTTATACCATCAATGTCATCAACATCAAATGCACCTCATTTTTTAAATGTCTAAATTCACTTTCATTTCCATAAACATTGCTAAATAATATGAGGAGACCTGTACCTAGAAAACCAGCTGCTTTGATGCAGTACTCACCACAAGAGCACGCACTCTTATCTGGTCATTTTCACTCTTCTTATAGAGGTCCTTCAGCAATGCCACTCCGTTTGCCGTGATGAAAGAGGCTCTCTTGGCCTTGCCTGCAGCATGAATGAGCGTCTCTACTGCCACCTGTTGGTGGGCGACGTTCTCAGAGGCACACATTGAAATGACCGCGTCCATCATGCCTGACATTTCCAGGGTGCGGTTGCCCACGTCGCTGGGACCCTGCAGTAGGACTGATACTGTCTGTATTGCACGCAGTTTGCTCTCCAAGCCTGGGCTCTTGAAGTGGTGCCTACAGACAAGAGAGGTTCCTAGAAGTTACCTACATGTGCTCACCTAAGAATAAAAGGAATGACCTATTTTTCAATTACAAATGAGAAGGAAAAAAAAAATCTGCCAGAGAACTATACTCACTGGACATATTCCTCACACAGCTTGTTGAAGTTTTCCCGTTCTTTGTCACTCTTCAGATCATCATATAACTTGCTGAGCAGCACAGAGCAGCTCATGGGCGTGTTGTCAGTGAGTGATGGGCCATCTGTAACCTCGGGCACCGTTCCCGCCACTTCCAGAATCTTCTTAAGACCTGTGGGGAACAGAAACGGATTAGACACGGTTCAACATAAGCAACTTCTGGTGATGCTGGGGAGCAAGTTGGTTTTCTTTGGAAGTCTTAAATGAGGCTTCTGAGAGTGGATAAACACAATTTCTAGTCAATTCAGTGTACTTATATATATTACTATGTTGACAGTGCATCACATTTTACTGCCTGAGCTGATTAAGATGCAGAAGGTGCCGTGGCCTGTTCCTGTGGTTCTTACCCTGGTCGATGACCCACAGACTGAGGGAGTTATCAGGGTTCTTTTGAGATTTCCGGGGCACCTGTTTGACCAGCAGGTTGATGGCGCTGTCTCGTCCAGGCCCAGATATGTTCGATGCAGGCAGCATGTCGATAAGATGGCGCAGCATGGAACGTAGTTCATGAGAAGGTTCTGTGGCACAGGGACGGCAGTCATTAAAGAACCCTCCCACACAGACCTACATACTGTATGTTTATGCTGATATGGCAGAATTCATGGAAGCTGATAAAGGTGAGATTCACTGTAGTTTGTTTCTAAACTTCTGAGCAAGACCAAATGTACACAACCCACTAAAGAAAAACTTTACTAGACAGTACCACGAACAATTCATTTACATTTTTGCATTTACAGCATTTGGCTGACGCCTTTATTCAAAGCAACTTACAATTTACAAAAAAATACAAAAAATGTACATAAAACCATATCAAAGTATACTCCTCTATCTTTGAGCAGGATGTTAGCAACAACAAGGTCATGGGTTTGATTCCCAAGGGAGTGTTTCCTGTCATATTTAATAAAATATGTATGTTAATCTGGATAAGAGATTCTGACAAATACCGTAAAAAAAATCCCTTGTCAAAGTACTATGCTCTGTTTACTTAGATCAAACTAAGCCTAGATTCAACCTGTTTAAACTAGTCTAATAATGGTTTGAGGTTCTTAATATTAGATGATTTCACACAGCTATTGATTTTTCCTGGACTCTCACCTGGCAGTAAGGCCTCGTCCTTCCCTCTGACGTCCTTCTTCATGCCGTCAGTGAGAGACTCAAACATGACTTGAAGTAGATGACAGGCAGAGAGGGCCACTGACGAGGCCGTGGATCCCATGACTCCACAAAGCCTGTCCATGCCCAGCTCATTCACTATGGCCATGGTCTGCAGGCAAAGATGGGATCTGAATAAACGGGCGTTGGGGCAGGACACAGGACCATTCGGTCAGGGGTTACAGGATGTCTGTGTCAGTGCCTCACCCTCGGCTGGTGTCCTGTGCACAAGCCAACCAGAGTTCGAAGCGCAGAGAGCACAAAGTCCTCCTGCTGAGACTCCAGCAGCTTCTGCAGGAGCTTCACGCCGTCATTCCTGAAGATCTGCTCTGCTCCGGCATCTTCCCGTGACAGCACCACTAGGTTTTGAGCTGCCTAAAACAAACAAACAAACAAAAAAAACAACAAGAACAACAACATGAGAACTTCACACAGCCGATTTCATGCTTAGGTTAGCTTTTAAGACTGCTGCCTCAAAAAGTCAAGTACCTTCTGTCTGTCTGATGCCGGTGCAGAGCTGTCCAAAAGGAGGTTAAACATCTGCTGAACCCGAGAGTCTGTGGAAGAGAGCTGCACAGCCTATTGGAAGGAACGTACATATAAACACTTATAATCTTGACAATCTTAAGATAAACACTGAAGAAATGCAGACACTGACAATATTTTTAATGCACAGTTCTTCTACCATCAGTGTTTTTGTGTTTGAATAATAGGATTGTAATAAAACCATACAATGACAAATACAAAAGCAATGGTTAAAGCACCTTCTGCTGAATCTGAGCACTTAGTTGCCTGAGAAACTCTTGAAATGCCTTATTCTTGGGTTCCAACTGTGCACATTTTTGGGTATCCAGAAAGGCCTGATCCAGCTTCCCAAGCATATGCAAAGCCTGAGCCCGGCGGAAACGTGCCTTGATATCACCTGGATCTGTGTCAAGAGCTACAAGAAAGCCTCCATTAAAACATTTGTTTTAAAGGTTTCAAATTAACCAATAGCAAGCTTTTTCTCATCATTGCGTAGACAGAATCTGTATTTCCTGTAAGTATTCCACTTTATTCTGTTATATTACTGTTCCGTGAATTGTAAAAGTACAGTAGCAATTTCTGCTTAGAGAATATTTTACCTTTTGTAGCATCAGCCTCAGCCTTGGAATAGTCGTGGAGTTTGAGGTAGCATGCCGAACGGTTGCGATACAGAACGGCGCTTTGTGAATGATCATCGCTGAGTTTGAGAGCTCTGGTGTAGCAGCTCAGAGCTCCCTCCAAGTCCCCACTTTTAAACAAATTATTGCCCTCCTCTTTCAGAGCGGACGGGTCATTAGTCATCTAACGAGAAACAAGCAGGAGATATCCGTTGACAAAGTAAAGACATTGCTAGTTAGTTAGAACATCTGTCTGATGTAGCTAATTTGCATCAGTATCTGGGTATGGATATCCACAGGACAGTATAGCAAACTGCCTAGTTCACAACGCCTGACTGAATCTTTTATTTAAGGTGAGGGTTAGCTACGGCTACATATGAAACACGTACATATAAAACAGTACTTCTTATCCAACCCGTATAATTCATGATGATTATACCACACATAAACATAACGGTGTAACTGTCTGCGTGCTTATGCTTTTTAGTTTCAAAACGTCTTGTAGTGATGCCTCATTCATCTTACCTTTCGCTGTTTCAGTGCACTGCTTTGAGAAAAAAAAAATATATATCCCGAGCAGTGAACCACGATATTCTAACGTAAACTGCTAAATGGTCCTAAATTGAGCGTATGCTAGCTAGCTATCTTATTTTTCTGTTACCAGTTTTCTGGAGCGTTCCGCATTTCCTTCAGATGACGCACAATGATGACGTTTTACGTTCATAACAGCCCCTTTCCTGCGAAGCATAACCATAAAAGGTGGAGTTTGTAGCTAGCAAGCTAACCTAGCTGTTGGGGATTGTACTACAGTCTATGGGTAGTAAGGAAGTGACTACATGTACAGTCTATGGGAAGTAGCGAATTGTATACATTGGGACATTACTTTATTTTGTTTTATTTTAAACAGTTATGCCATTTAACAAACTGTTAAAAATATTTTAGGCCACAAAGACAAAAGCTTAATTATATTGAAAGATCGTGAAATGTATCATATTTTGCTGAAACCCACCTTCTCTAAAAGCAAGAACCAGACAGTTTGTGGTTCCAACGTGAGATTGACTGGACTTGTGCTGTTGTCGAGTGTGTTTTCTTTGCCGATCTCCAATAATGCCACCCCTCCCCAATAATGCAAGTTTATATCATATTCTCGTATGGAAATAAAAGAATGTGCCACAATTCAAATGATCGATTTTTACGTATTTTTTATTAGTTTAAAACAAACAATATATCTGATATTATCCTTACCATCCACATGACAGACGTGTCCCTACAGGATTTCTCCAAACCAGCAACGCATGAGAAATCCACTGTTTGTTTCACCAATTCCATTTTTTCCTCAGCATTGTTCAAACCGAATGCTCACGTTGATGCTAGAATGCTAGAACTGTGAAAATATTTTTTTTAAGCTGTAATTTTATAGCTTTGTAGATGTTAACTATTGATACCTTAAGAGATGATGTAGGTGTTTATATTAATGTAGTTAACCTTAGGCCACAAGTTAACAACCCACTCTGTAAACAACAGTGAAGCATTGTCAAAAAATCTATTACACAGTATTTAAAAATGTACTACTATAAAACAAACAGAAGCACTGAATGACGTACATGTCTATTTCATTCATCCACAATATAACCACTAACTGAACACAAATAAACAAAAAATGACACAACTACATATTGTGGGAAAGGGTAAACAGAGCTCCAGAGACCCTGTTCTGAAGTGGTAATGTTACACTTATTGCCACAGGGTAGGAGTATGCCTGATCAGGGGCCAGGTGGCATGAACCTTCAGGCTGTTGCTATGAGACGAGCTAAAACTGGACCAGAAACTGTAAGGGGCTGAGTTAGAGCTGAACCAAAAGAAAAAAAAAACATCTAGGGCTTCTTGTATCATTCTGTCCCACTTTGCAACAAAAATGGGTCTTTAAGAGAGCTGTTAAGACAGATTTTATTATTAGTTTCTACTCAAATGCAAAAGAAAGTTGTGACCTCAAAACGATCGAGTGACTGCAAGATGACTTAGTGGCTCCAGTACAATCCCTTGGACTCTGCTCAACAGCCTGTAGATAAATAATTGAATCATATAGCTCAGCTTTCATCTCAGGGCTTTTTTCACAAACTATAGAATATATGAATATATATAGATTACAGTGAAATTTTTTGAGCATTAATTAAGGAGTATAAAGTTCCAAGTCAGATGCATAGTTGCTTTTGCAGTGCATTTTGAGTTTCTGTCTTGCTTGATAACAAATTGATAGAACAATTCTGGTAAAACAGAAGACAATATCTATAAAGGATACAGCTAGCATACAAGTTCATTAGCTTTCTGTGGTGACCACCCTTGCACATTCCATTTTCTGTCATTTGCCCCATATCACTGCAAATCGCGTTTCTAAGTTCTTTTTAACACACAATTTAGTGTGTTTTTGGTGTGGACTTCTGAGTTACTTGATCTACGTTTTTTCTTGATGATCTCTCTTTATTTTAACAACATACTTAATTTTCTTTCCAGCTAGCTTGTTTGCCAATTGCTAAGATATCTATTCAAATTGGCTCATGATGTTTCATAGTCCTCCAGTACTGAGAAACGACAGGGAAGAAAATATTATTTTAACAATCCATTTAAATAGAGAAGAGAAAAAACATTAAGTGGTTCTAATTGGAAAATGCTGTAGAAAACACGCTGTCTCGTCTGAGACAGCTGTCTTTGTTTAAAAAAAAAAAAAAACTTTCTCGGCGTCAGTTATCTTTGTAAAAAAACACAGCCCATATCTGAGATATCGAGGGCTTGGTCGTAAATGTAGTCAAGTCCTATAAATTGATATATCCAATCACCTTGCGCCTCCTCATCCCATAATTCCTTTCCGTGTTCCGACCATCCCGACGCTTTTGCACTTGCATAGGATAACGGCGCCAGATAACAGACGTCTTTGAGGAAGAAATTACGGGTAAAGCTTGTTATTCCATTAATTATATAAACAGTCATTCAGTTGTGCTTTTCAACATTGTATTAGCAGTTTTATCGGTGGAGGGGAGAAAAAAAACATGATAAATAAGTATTTCTTATATCTGGATAGCAGATTAGAAGTCACGGCGAGAAAATGAAAAATGAAAAACTGACTTGATATCGGTGCTGAAGCCGTAGGAACTGGCTAGCTTAGCTGGCTATGTGAGCTAGCTAGTAATGCTAGCAAACGAGTATATGAGATTATCTAACATTAGTTAGCTGGCTAGCTAACAGTGCAAGATATTTAGGTTAGCTAGCTAGCTACTTGTGTTCATTCAGGTAATGCGCCCCAAGGAACGAAACATGGGATTAACTATAGCATTTGAACTAGTACTGCTTTAGCCGGAAATTGGATTAGCTAGCCAAGTAGCTACATATTGTATATAGCGTATGTAATTAGCTAGTTAGCTATGTAACAGTTTGCAACACATTACATAAACCTTTGTACTCCTGCTGTGCATCGGAGGGCAGCCCTGTTACTTAGATAGCGCATCTAGCTACATTCGCTAATAAACAATATGCGACAATGCAGTCGTTTCAGCTAATAGCGATAACGATTGATATTTAACTACGTATCTAGATGAAATAACTTCTCATACAAAACTGTTGTGCTTTGTACACGTGGACTGACACGTTTAAGTTGCACTGAGTAGCATATTTGTCGATGATTATATATATTTTTTTAAGTAAGCGCGTTGTCGATGCAGTTAGCTTGTATCTCCTCTTCTCAGATCAGCTATCATTATGTTGAATTGTGCAATGCTTAATTGCCTAATGATTTTCATTGGATACTAGCTGATGACCGTGCATTAGTGAAAGCAACAATAAGCATACTTGACACATTTTTTTTTCTTTTTTTTCTTTCTTTTTATTTTTTTGCAGGTGCTTCCTCTATTCCAAGAAGTCCTTATGTTGGAGCCAAATCTTGACAGCATGAGAACATGGAGGGAAAAGCTCTGTATTACTCTGCATAAGGGGACTGGTTTTGACACCAACTTGGGGTCATTACAGCTGTTGTAGAGCTTTACCTGTATGATCTCAGGCTTGGCATCATGCAAGGCAGATAAGATAAATCATAGGCACACTGAACTGGATGTAGGATTTTATTAGATTTAAGTTAGAGTGCAGTAGGAACACCTGTTTGATTTAAGTGGGCCACTCTGATAATATTGTCTAATTTCAATTAATATATTTTTTTTATAGATGGAGTCTGTATTTCTCCTCTCATTGTCTCCCAGTCATTGTATATTTTAATTTGTTTAGTGTAGGGCCTACACTACACTGTTTAGTTTGTTTTACTGCGTCAAGAGTGAATTGACATTCGGTGTAGCCAGCACTCCCCTTCAGCTAGCCTTAAAAAAATAAAAAATAAGGAAAAGGGAGTGGAGATGATGAGCTAAAGGAGGAGGTAATGTGATGAACCAAGACTTTCTCATTCAGCCTTCTCCTCTGAACTGCTCTATGGAAGCCTACATTCACTGTGATGGCTTTGTCTTCTTGACCTACTGAGATAGAGGCAATCCCGGGTGTATGAAGGACTAATCTTAGCCCTTTGAGTTAAGGAACTCGCCGCATACACATTATGCTGGAGGAACAGTAGGCTCCCTGTCTGTGTTCCTGCTGTTCGGGACCTGTATTGTTCTTTCTTTCTTTTTTTCTTTCTCTCCCAACTTCATCCCTGTGGGCTTGTTGAGGACAAGGGCCACTTCGAAAGAGCTGGTTTGATTGCTGTCGACCAACCGTGGGCCCAGTTGAGCTGACCAGCCTCCTGGGCGCCGCCCGGCCCCTGCCACTGCTCTGGAGGGCGGAGCTCCAAGGGAGTGCAGGGGCGGACATGAAACTGTGCTGACAGAGCCTGGCCTCAGGACTGTATGGAGACACTGCACATTTCAAGAACATATTTACGCCCCTCTCGCTGAGCTGTGGATAGGTGTAGGACTCTCCAGCTGTTCGGCCTTTGGATCGGCAAAGTACAGCCCAGTTAAAAGCACAAGATGAAGCTGAAGAAACAAGTGACCGTGTGTGGCGGTGCTATCTTCTGTGTGGCTGTCTTCTCTCTCTATCTGATGTTGGACCGGGTCCAGCACGACCCAGCTAGGAGACAGAGTGGCGGGAACTTCCCGAGGGTAAGAGGTGCTGAAGGACGAAAAACGCCATAACGCTTTTCGCACTGAAGGCTGTGCTTTGTTTGTCTTTGCAGTATTTGCATGCATTTGAATGTTCAAAGAACACATTTTCTAAAGCTTATGGGATTTTGAAGTTAGCTGTATGCTAATTCTTTAATCAGTTTGCAATGGTTCACGTACAGGCAGATGGCTTCCACAAAGCTGAATGGTTATGTTCAAATCTTAAATCTTTTAAAACTCGGCTTAACTGTCCAGATTATTCTGCAGAATTCTCCAAGAAGCGGACTGCTTAATTGTATGCTGTTAAGATATGTAATTTGGAACTTGGCAAAACTCTTTTGCC
>JAOYMR010000006.1:1480331-1502414 GCA_025802075.1 Tenebrosternarchus preto
TGTGTGTGTGTGTGTGTGTGTGTGTGTGTGTGTGTGTGTGTGTGTGTGTGTGTGTGTGTGTGTGTGTGTGTGTATAGATGCTGGATGTGTACTCCCTGCTAAGCTTTGATAACTTGGATGGAGGTGTGTGGAAGCAGGGCTTTGAGATCACGTATGAGCCCATTGAGTGGGATGATGAACCCCTGCAGGTGTTTGTAGTGCCCCACTCCCACAATGATCCAGGTGGGTATATAAGCAAACCTGTTGTTTTTACTTGTCTGTTCAATTTGTGGAGGAGTTTGCAATGATCTTACGGAACCTAATGTTGATGCATCAGCTCTCGACGTTAATAGTGAATGTTGGTGGTTATGCCACGACCTTCAGTCAGTTTTGAAACTTTAATGGACCGAGTTAGCACGTCTCTCGTTAATTCCCCTTCTAATGCATTCACCATTAAGCAGGCATGACTTCTGATCTTAAGCCTTGGGGGGAAAATCAGTGCAGCGCAGCTCCGATGACTCATAGGTGGTGCATGGCAGCATGCTGTAGGTAAAGTAGGTCAGGCAGTGGGCGTGGCATGAAGGACTGTAGCGCGGCCCTCCAGACAGTCATAATGAAGCTCTCATCCCCACGCGCTGGTCATTGTGGTGTGACTACAGAATATCACGTTCCACCTGTCCAGAATGAAAACTCTCCGCCAGTTTATTAAAATCTTTTCATTACCCGACACTTGATGTCGGTGAGCTGGAAGCGCTTGTTCCGCCGTGATAGCAGGACCTGGTTCCTGCAGGGGATCTTTGGTTTGCTGGTTCTCTTTAATGGCGTGGGCTACGTGCTGGTTGTGGCCTGCCGTTTTAATGGCTTGCGGCAAAAGCTCAAGTGGTGTGTGTCGTACATGCAAATGATGCTGATTTGTTCAACACTGCACTGTGACATCTTCATCTAAATATTAAAATGATGTCCTGTTGTTGCAAACTCTTCTGAGTATAATTGTGGGGAAGTTCTGTGCTCTGTATCATGTTTAATGATTTGTTTTATGTATTTATTTTCCCCATTTAGGATTTTGGGCAGCACTGTAATCTGTGGGAGATTGTCCAAAATAACTTGCTCAGGCCCTGTGTTCATGTACTGCATGTTAAATCTTTGTACTGTTGTTTCTGAATAGGACTATGATTTTTTAAAAAAAATAAACAAACAAAAAGGCAAGCCTGTCCTATCCAGGTTCTGGAGATCTACTGTTCTGTGGAATTTGGTTCCAAACGTGATCCATCCCACTTGATTGTAATGTCCAGATACTCCTAACCCCCTTGATATGGTCTAATGCTCGTTATATTACTGAAACATTGTTGACCACTACCGCCCCTTTCTGCGCTGGCAGGCTGGATCAAAACCTTTGACAAATATTACAATGACCAGACGCAACATATTTTTAACAACATGGTGGTCAAGCTGACAGAAGACCCACGCAGGAAGTTCATCTGGTCTGAGGTTTCCTTCTTTGTTAAATGGTGGGAGAGCGTGGACGCTCACAAACGGGAGGCAATGCGCAAGTAAGTGTCAGCTGGAGCACAGTGTGATTGAAATGAAAGGAGCTCCAGTAGTTAAATGATCATGTTCCTCAACTGCATCCCTCAGAGTATTCAGGATGGGCCCCTCATTCATACTCATCTCCAACCTGGCTTAAATTTGCATAAAGTTTAACAATTTGTTAATTTTACTTGCTGGATGCGAGTGTGCTGCTGTTCTTTTGGTTTAGCTTTTATTGAATGCACATTTATTAGATAATGTACATTTAGCATTTTTCTATCAACTTTTAACGTAGTTGTTCTTTTATCTCTTTGGATTCACCTCCTGTTGATTCAAAACTCATAATTTCTTAGCAGAAGAACTAATGGAAGACCAGCACAGCACAAGGTTGTAGATGGGAGAAGAATGTCGTGTCCTCCTGATCAGATCTCTGTTTTAAACGCTCTTTTTCCAGACTGATCCTGGGAGGCCAGCTGGAGTTTGTGACTGGAGGCTGGGTAATGACGGATGAGGCCACCGCTCACTACTTCGCCATGATCGACCAGCTTATCGAAGGTCATCAGTGGCTGGAGAAAAACTTGGGTATGCTAACAAAGTGCAAGTAGGAAACGGTGGAAAACTGATGTTTTTTTCGTGTCTTGGCTGATGTTCGCTAAGCAGGTGGCACGTGTTGTAATGCACGTCTTTGCTGTGTACTTGTGATCCACTGCAGTAGTGTCTCTGTGTGTACGCGTTTGTTCGTTTGCGCACTCAGGTGTGATTCCTTGCTCCGGGTGGGCTGTTGATCCTTTCGGTCACAGTGCCACCATGCCTTACTTGCTTAAGAAAGCCAACCTGACCAGCATGCTCATACAGAGGATCCACTACTCCATTAAGAAGCATTTCTCCTCCACGCGCAGCTTGGAGTTCATGTGGAGGCAGGCGTGGGGTGAGTCCGTCCACCTGCCCTTCATAGTCCTGGTTAAAACCACACGACCAGGATCCGAGTTGGTAAAGAAAGTCAGCTTTTATCCAGTTTACTGTGAAATGGGCATGAGTGTGTGCTCAGAAAACATCAGGAGAAATGACCAAGTTCAGAACGGAGGTATAGTAAGCATTGTTCCGGATGAGTTCAGAGTATTGCAAGTATTGTTCAGGACGAGCTCCTGGTTCAGAACAAGGTGTAGTTAAACGTTGTTGCAGGCATCTGGATTTACAGCGTTTCCATCCTGTTTATTGTCATTCTAATAAGCTGAAAGCAATGCATCTAATGCTGTGTTAACATGATTAATTAGACGTGCTCATGTCAGTTTCTCGGTAAGCTGTAAGAAGCAAATTCCCAGGTAGGTTTTGTGATCTGTGCCAGCAGTGGTGATGCATCCAGCAAAATGTATTGCTGAAAGCCATACGTCTTGGTCATACCTGTGATGAAGTGGGTTTTATTTAATATTTAATGTCCTCCTTTTTCTGTGATAGATCCTGAGTCTGGCTCAGACCTGTTCTGTCACATGATGCCCTTCTACAGCTATGATGTCCCTCACACATGTGGGCCCGACCCAAAGATTTGTTGCCAGTTTGACTTTAAGAGGTTACCTGGCAGCAGGGTGAACTGCCCCTGGAAGGTGCCTCCACGTGCCATCACAGATGCCAACGTTGCTGAGAGGTAAGACCTCGTGCTGGGCAGTGTTTACAGTAAATTAGATTAATTCAAATTGATGTTTTAACCTGATTTTCAAATTGTGATAATTGAGGTGTAAAAACAACAACAAAAGAATCCATAATGATAGACTGATAGCAGTTTGCAGAAAGAAGAGCTTGTGGAAAAGTGAAAATATGCCTTTAGTGATGTAACCTGAGGTGGATTGAGGGACGATACATATGTGGTGAGGAGGGAAGTTTATTTATAGCAAATCCATTCTCATTAACCTAAACACAGTCCATTGTCAGATAACCGTTAAACAACGACATGTAGCCAAAAAAACACAGTAAAACAAAGTAAAACACGAGGATGGAAAGAAAAATAGAGATGATTACAACTGTGACCGACAGCACAAGACAGGACGAGTACATGGTTTCATTTAGAGAGAAGAGAGTGGGGTGATGTACAAAACACCAGACAAGGGAGGAGAAAAACCAAACCAAAATATAAACAAAGCCGCATGGCAACCGTGACTAAACAGGAAACTGGCCATGTGGAATAAATTGCTATAAAATTTAAGGTGTATCGAAAGGCAATTGTAGGGCATCTTGTATTTTGGTCTCTCGTAGCCTATATGCTGGAACAAATTTATCATGCTTTCGCTTACAACACCCAAAACTTCTACCAAAAGAGCCATTAGCTGCTCCATTTTCCAGTGCTGTTTGAACATGACATGAACTCCCACTTAAAAGAAACTTCACATCAAGAGGTATTTTTTCCCCTCTCCACTTCTAAGGTTCCAAGTCCTTCTAAGTCCATTCTAATAAAAAATGGTTTGAATGGAATTTTTCATTATGTAAGGACTTTAAAGTCCCAAAGTTTAATTGTAATCAAGAATTGTCCATGTGTTTGAAATGTTTTTTTTTGTTTGTTTGTTTTTTTTGCAGTATTGACTAGCTCTAGCACAACCATGCCACTGCCTGTAAAAGTCAAGGCAAGTTTATTTGTAGAGCACATTTCATATACAAGGGTAATTCAGAGTGCTTTACATGACATAACTTGTACAAGACATAAGATGAATATAAAATATTTATATATGTGCACATTAACGAAAAAGCTGAAGCTGGGATGAGGGCAGTGCAGCAGCCAAAAGAAATGAAATCATTTAATCAGCACAAGTGAACGGAGATGCTTTCAGTCTGGATTTAAAGACGGCTGAGGGTTTGATGCATCTGGGATTATCAGGGAGATGTTTCCAGCTGAGGATGCATAAAGAACATGCCTGCCTTTGGGTCTGAGACACCTGACTGGTGTGTGTTGCATCTCTCTCTTTTGACAGGTGTAAGCTCTCTCTCTCTCTCTCTCTCTCTCTCTCTCTCTCTCTCTCTCTCTGCGTGTGTTACTGTGCTACAGACAGAGCACTACTGAAGCACTGGTTGAGTGGGAGGTGACTAGCTGTTCCCTTAGTTGTTTCCTTCTGTGTCTCCAAGGGCCCAGGTCCTTTTGGATCAGTATCGTAAGAAGTCCAAGCTGTTTCGTAGCAAGGTGGTACTGGTACCACTGGGAGATGATTTTCGCTATGACAAAGCTCTCGAGTGGGACCAGCAGTACATCAACTACCAGAAGCTTTTTGATTACATGAACTCTCACCCGGAAATGCATGTGCAGGTAAGTGCAGGTATTTTACTTGGGAAACCTGAACATACTTTTCAGTTTTACATTCAGGGAAACTCATTACATCAACAAATCTCATAAATGGTCCCAGTAGATTGTAGTCTGTTAACTCTGCTCATTTTAGTTTTCCCTTTTATATGTTTAGTATTTTTTAGACTAGATGTCAAAACGTATCTTTATAGAGGCCTGGGACAGAAACATCCAGAACCTGGAAAGAAGACGATCAACACCTATAAAAATCTCCACTTTGCCAGCTGGGGGTTTAGTAGGTCACTCTGGATGTGACTTCAGTTTCTTTTCTTAAAACTTGTACTTTCTAGGCCCAGTTTGGCACACTGACGGACTACTTCAACGCGGTGTACAAGGTGAACGGTGTGCCGGTGGGCACGAGGCCGCCTGGCTACCCCGTGCTGACTGGAGACTTCTTCGCCTACGCTGACCGGGAGGACCATTACTGGAGTGGGTACTACACCTCCAGACCATTCTACAAAAACCTGGACCGCATTCTTGAGTCCCACCTCAGGTTAGTCTGCGGTCAGCCTGCAAGTCCTCAAAAACATCCACCGATTTAAGCAAATCATAGATTGCACTTTAAAGTTGTTTGTTTACAGTAAACGTCATGTGCTGTGGAATTGGCAGAAGATAGTTGTTTTTTATTTTTATTGAATTTGATGAGTTAATTAGTGCACTGGCTTGAGTTTTCCTCTTTGGCAGGAATGCGTTTGTGCTTCAAAAGCTGCCTACTTTGTTGTTTCCAGAAAAATGAGAGGCATTTGTTCTTGCCATGTGCCCTGAGGCTTTCTGTTTGGGCCCACGCCCTGTCTGGCTAGCATAATGCATCACGGGGCCTGTGCTTGTAATCATCACTTCTTTAAACTGTTATAGATGGGTGTTCCCACTAGATTAGAGCCTCATTCCCACTGCTACTGCTTCAGCTGGCAGGAGCTTTTTTTTTTTGCCCAGAAGCTCGATTTTTGATTAGGATTTTTTTTATTTATGTTGAGCACAAAATGCTCGTCTGTGTTGATGGCAGAACTGACATGGCAAACAGTCTGTCGCTTCGTGACCAAGCCATGTCAAGTACTTGGATATACAGGTGCAAGGAGGTGAACAGCATTTAATGTGGTGGTGGCTCTGGGTGTCGCGTCGCTGGTCGGGGCCGACGCGCCTGTGTCCCCTGACGCTCTCTCTCTCTCTCTGGTGGGTGTGGTGTGTTAGGGGTGCAGAGATCCTGTACAGCCTGGCTGTGGGCCATGCGCGGCACGCAGGGATGGAGGGCCGCTACCCCACCTCTGACTACTCCTTGCTGACCGACGCCCGACGCAACATCGGTCTGTTCCAGCACCACGACGCCATCACCGGCACCGCCAAGGAGGTCGTCGTCATCGACTACGGGACTAGGTCAGGCTTTACTGCCAGACTGCGAGAACTGAAATGAACCCATTGCAAAAAGAAGCAGAAAAGGGAGGAAAAAGAAAGTATTAAGTGTATCTAAAAAAATATAGTTCGTCACAGTGACTGAAGTTACGTGATGCATTGTTGATGGCTGGTTGTGTGCTGCCCTCTACTGGTCCAGGTTACTCCGCTCCCTCATTGGCCTGAAGAGAGTGATCATTAATGCGGCTCACTTCCTCATCATGAAGAATAAAGACGTATATCGCTTCTACCAGACGGAGCCCTTCCTGGAGACGGTGAGGAGAACATGGCGCTGCTCTGTAATGCATGCGATCTCTTGCTTGGGGCCTTTTCTGTTTACACAGTGTCTCGCATTAAAGTTGCGCTCATGTCGTCAGGATGATCGCCGTGCGACGCAGGACTCTCTACCTCAGCGCACGCTGATCGAGTTGGACTCCTCGCCCAGGTAAGCCTCCCGTCTCCCTGGGTGTGGCTCTTCTGACCAATCAGAAGGCACCGCTGCACTGAGGTCACCCTTACGGGCAGCTCGAACCTTGATAACCTTTGCGAGGTACTTTGCGCCTTCACCAGACGGTATACAAGATGGCAGAACAGATGAGCGGAGTCCTCACCTGCAGTGTTGGCTGCCCCTGTGCAGATACGTGGTGCTGTTTAACCCGGTCGAGCAGGAGCGCCTGTGTGTGGTCACCGTGCTGGTGAACTCCGCACGGGTCAGGGTGCTCACCGAGGACGGCCAGACCCTCCCTGTGCAGCTCAGCGCACAGTGGACCTCTGCTGTGCAGATGAATGAAGGGGTCTACCAGGTGTGTGATTCGGTCTGGATGCAAGATGCTCATATTCACCCAGGCTCCAGGACTGGGGTGATTTTTTTTTTTAATTTTTTTTGTACAGACTTGGCTCGGTGTGGCATATGTAATGGAGTGTGAGTGTGGTTCCAGATGCTCCTGTGGGCTCTGACTGCCCTGCTCTGCTGGCATTTGTGCAGGCCTCTTTCATGGCCCGCCTCCCCGCGCTGGGATTGGCCATGTTCCACCTCTACGACTCGGCCGACTCCCCCATGACTCTGCGCTCCGATACGTTGCTGAGGCTTCCGGGGAGGAGCCAGAGTGTGCGTGGGGTGGACCCTTTACCCGTGCGCTCGCTAGTCGCCGATCCCCAGCCCTTCTACGTCCAGAGCCAGTCCCTCACGCTGGGCTTCTCTGGAGCCACAGGCCTGCTGGAGGTGAGCCTGGCAGTATAAGCTTTGTGCTGTTATTAAACCAAAACCAATTACACTATGCGATTTCAAATATTTTTCCACCTAATGATTCTCTTTGGAAGGATTCTTCTTGTATCCATATTAAAAACGATGCTGTGTTTAGAAAGCCCTGTTACATATGTGAAACTAGCTAAATGTTCTATTGACTACTTTTCTGGAAATGCTTATTTTGCAGGGTTTTTTTTTTTTTTTTTAATCACAGGTACTGTTTGCATAATTAATCTTTTGCAAAAAACAGCTTGACTGAATTTGTTTTAGTATTCAAGCTTCTGTGTCTTGAATCCTTAGTATCACTCTAAATTATGGCTTGTGCATGAGTGTGATTAGTTTAGCAAAAGGCAGGTTTTACTGTGTATATTAAAGCAAGTTATGTGCCCTCATAATACTCTCTTGCTGATTTAAAAACATCCACTGTCTGTCAAAAATGTGATCTCTACTTGCCTTAAATCTAAACGCCTAAAAATCTAAATCGGCGTGAAGCGTCTGATTTTTATTTTTTAAGATGATTTATCAAACCCTTGATGTGCTGAATGAATCGTGACCATTGGACAGTGGTGATGTCCATCGGTATCACATACAACGCGCACCGTGCTGACTGGTGTGACTCACCCTCCACTCCTACTCGTCTGTCAGAGTGTCCGCCGGAAGGACGATGCTCAAGAGGTGCGGGTACAGATGCAGTTTCTCACCTACGGAACTCGTCCCTCCAAGGACAAGAGTGGAGCTTACCTCTTCTTACCAGACGGCAATGCCAAGGTAACCGCTTCCTCGATTTGTCGGCCTCTTTTGCCTGATTTAGTTTATACTGGAAAGGTCGAATCATTTTCCCAGTTCTGTGTCTCAGCCCTACACACAGAAGGACCACCCTATTGTCCGTGTTGTGGAAGGGCCCCTTTTTGCAGAGGTGATCACACACTACCAACACTTCCAGCAGACGGTTCGCATACACAACGTACCAGGTACACGCGCTCATCCAGCACTCCGCCTTCCTCAGCACGCACAGACGACCCTTTGTGCTTTTCCATCCTTTGTGCGTTTCCCTCCTCCAGGTGTAGACGGCCTGTCGGTGGACCTCACCACCCTGGTGGACATCAGGGACCAGACAAATAAAGAACTGGCCATGCGTTTAGTAACGGACATCCAGAGTGAGGGAACCTTTTACACAGATCTCAATGGCTTCCAGGTCAGTGTGCCTGCCTTAATCCCCATCTAAGCACAAAGCCTTTGCCCTCTATTCCTCTTGGAGATCTACAGGTCTGCTCTCTCTAGTTTAATACCGCAGACTAACGGTAATGCTATCGTCCGCCTTCACAATGAATCTTTGTCAGAATCTTTTATTTAAATTAGAAAAATTAAGCCTTCAGGCTAGTTTCATAGCATCATTTTATCATTGATGAAATGTGCTTGGCTTTGATTCGTATTTCCTTTTTTAACTAGTTTTGGATTCAAAACCTAGTCTGGAGCACATTTTTATCTTTTATCTTTATTTTTTTTTATTTTTTATTTTTTTATTTTTCTTGGATGGTCTACGGTTTAAAGTTCAGAGCGTGAAAGTAGCCTGTGAAGATTTCGCAGTGATGCCGACTGATCACTCCCTCTTAGATCCAACCTCGCAGGTACCTCCAGAAGCTGCCCCTTCAGGCCAACTTCTACCCCATGTCCACCATGGCCTACATCCAGGACAGCCAGTACCGCCTCACCCTGCATGCGGCCCAGGCCTTGGGGGTCACCAGCCTCGCCTCTGGTCAGTCACCTGCATCAAAAAGGTCACAGATACCTGGTTGTGTTTTTTTTGTTGTTGTTGTTGTTGTTGTTGTTGTTTCTTTGGTTTGAGCGTTCTAGCTGTGTCTGTCCTTCCTCCTGCCCTCTCGTTGGCTCCTCTCCAAAGGTCAGCTGGAGGTGGTCTTGGATCGCCGCTTGATGCAGGATGATAATAGGGGTCTGGGACAAGGCCTGAAGGACAACAAGAGAACGGCCAACCGCTTCCGTCTCCTGCTGGAGAGGAGGTCCACCAGCAGCAGGGTGAGTGCAGCTGGCTCGGCCAAGCCCGGGCAGTTCCGGGACTCTGCCATTAGGTGGCACTGTTCAGGTATTCCTGAGGCCGGACCTACTGACTCACAGAGATGAGGAGTACCGGGGCTTTTAAACTTGACCTGTTTAAAGATGAATTCACGGTACTTATAAACTGAGTGTTTGTTTGCATTGACGTGTCTCATTATTCACACTGATCTTTGCTTTTTGCATTGACGTATCTCATTATTCACACTGATCTTTGCTTTTGCCTTTTGGGAGGGTTGGAATCAGACCTCCTAATGGACTGAACTGAAAGACCTTTAGGTATATGGGACTCTTTTGTTGCTGCCCATCATTACCCACTGGCCTTCATTTCATGCAGTTCTCTTTTCCTACCTTTTCTTTTGATCATGGTTTCTTTGTTCGTTCTCTCTCTCTCTCTCTCTCTCTCATTCTCTCTCCCCCATTTCCCCCTTTTGAGAGCAGCCTGTGGGCTCTTGTGCCAAACTCCGCTACATGTTAAGTCAAATCATCGCCCATGTTTTAGGAGGCAGCAAGACGGAGGTAACGTTACCACGACAACAGTGGGAGATGTGCCTCCTCCCCCCCACCCCTCTCCTTATAGCCTTAGGCTAATAGGTAGCACTTTGTTCCTGCCCATTACCTTAGCGGCTTCCAGTCCCACGTGCCTCTGAATGATTTAATGTCATGCTCACTTCTGCTCTTTATGTTATTTGGTCCTCCTATTGACTGGTGCAATAAGAGGTGTAGGGCTATGATTTAATATTTTATATGCTGGTGCTTAAAATAGTTTGTGGAGACCTTTTATAAAGAAAATCGCTTTCCGATTTGCCCATTGCTCCCACAGTGTAGCTAAGTCGTACGTTATAATTTTACTTATTGTATTGACATTAGCGATCGTTAAGCAATCCTCCATTTATAGCAGAGCTTATGTCTTGCGTGTTTTAGACCTACAGCTCTCATCGATAGCCTTTGCCTCCACAGGCCGTGGACAGCGGACCAGTCAGCTTCCCCTCCTTGCTGAGTCACATGACCTCGGCCCTCTTGAACCACGACGTGCTGGCGCTGCCCGTGATCCCGAAGAAGCGGGGCGTGCCCGCTCTGCGCACTTTCGCCCCGCTGGCTTCTGCGATGCCCTGCGATTTCCACCTGCTCAACCTCAGGAGCATCCAGAACCAGGTGCGCGTCCTTCGTGTTTACTCGCACCTTCGTTGCCCTTCATCTCAACAGCTTCAGTTTCTGCTCTGATGTGCTGCAAAAAGCCATGCTGTAGTCATGTGGTCTGAATTCAAAATGAACAAAAGTTGGTTGTAAAATGCTGATGCTTGAATAATTATCGCCCCCTTCCTACATTTATGAATGAGCTTAACATTTAAATACAGTAATGGTTTTGCTTGAGTGATTTTTATTTTTATTTTTTTTTTCTTTCTTCACCCACCACCACTGAAGACTGTACTGTCTGTGTGTGTGTGTGTGTGTGTCTGTGTGTGTGTGTTGCCTGCAGGACTCCCACTCGCCCTCCCCTCACACAGCACTGCTACTGCACCGCCTGGGGCTGGACTGCGGCCTGGAGGCTCACAACCCCGGCTTCAACTGCACCACCACGCAAGGCAAGGTCAGTGTGCAGAGCAAACGCGCGTCTCCCCGGCAGCCTCGCAGGGCAGTGCACCGAGGCCTGGCCAAGCTGCACGCCAAAGCTTTGTTTACATGGTATTCAGTTAATTATACTGAGTGGATCCTTTTGCCTCTACTTTTATGCCAAATACCAAACTATGATTTAGTTTCAGGTTCTTACTGGATTGTCGGTACTGATTCATCCCTGCCCTGGGGCACCGTACTAAGGCTGTCGTTTTGCTCCGTGTCTCCAGCTGGCCGTGTCTGCCCTCTTCAGGGGCCTGGACCTGCACCTGCTGCAGCCCATATCCCTGACGCTGATGCATGCGGGCGTGCCCCTCTCCAACGGCTCCGTCATCACCCTGGAGCCCATGGAGCTGGCCACCTTCAAGATCAAACTGCACTAGGCCTCCCTCGCCGCTGGGGCCCAGACCTGCCGCCCCGGCCCACGCACAGCTGGCAGCGCGTCACGGACGGACACGCCCAGAGTCTGTCCCTCATACGGAGCGAGGATGAGCTTAAGCACACTCAACATAGCAAGATCTGTGTTGAAGTTGCTGAATCCTCTAAAAATTATTTTTTAAGTTTTTTTTTTTTTTTTTAAAGCTTTTAACGGGACCTTCAGCAGCAGTTACAGATACAGAAGCTGTGCCAGAGCTGCCAGAGTAGGAATGACATGAGTCTTTTTTGAATTTTATTTGTTTGTTTTTAATACACTTGAGGAGTTAGTACTGGTCATATGCTTTACATTAGGTTAAATAATGATCAGGATTATTTAAGACCATTTTTAGTCGTCATCCTGGGTAAAACCGCTGACTTCCTTCTCTTTATCTCATTCTCCTTCACATCCTCATGCTCCTACCATCTGTCTCATTCTCTCCCTGTCCTTCTCCATCTTTTGTTCAACTCTTAGACTCTGTACTGTATGTAAATGTCCTTGGCTCTTCTTGAATTGGTGGGAATGAGTGCAATATGTGAAGCATCTTTTGTTTTTGTTTGTTTTGTTTGTTTGGTTTTGACTCTCTGTTATGCAGGAACTGTGCTTTTAAACTCTGTCGCTGTGCTCGGAGCTCCACCCTGCCCCCCCCCCCCCCTCAGAAGCTTTTGCGTGGACTGCGCCGCAGGCCATGGCCGCATGTTTGTGAAGGTCTGTGTGCTCCTGCTCTGGCACAGCTGAGCAGACGGCGATGCTGTTGTGAACCCTCTGTTTACGGAAACCGTGTTTAGCTATCAGTCAGTGTAGGCCTGCTCTGGGTTCTCCCTTTTGTTCCTCTGAAATGGATGTAGTGATTGCCAGGTCTTTCCTACCCCCCCCCGAACCTGTTTGGATTCCATTTTTGACCTTTGTTGCTACAGAAACGTGCTTCTTTCTCCAAATTGGCTTGCTGTGGACTGTCTGCAATTAATTCTATTTTCCCTTGGGCTGCAGTTTAGCTGTCTACCTAGGATGGTGTGGTGTGCTATAAAATATGCAGAAGATAACAATACCTCTCATTTTTACATATGAACATTGTGTGCAATACATTGCTATGGGGACAGTGGTGAGTGATATGGTTGGGTGATGAGGGTAAAATGTGGGATTATTGCACTGGTACCCAACCTGTACATAGAGAAGAGGCCTTGGCTGAGTTTTGAATTGGTATTTTTAAGGGCCAACTTCAAACCTCCATGTCCTCTGATCCCTCCTCAACCTGAAGGTTTACTGTGCGTGCGTGTGTGTGTCTGTGTGTGTCTGTGTGTGTCTGTGTGTGTGTGTGTGCGTGTGTGTGTGTGTGTGTGGACAAACCAGTGGTTCACTAATTGCATTGTGCTGAGAACCCTGGTCCCTGCAGTCAAATTGTAATCTTCAGTTCTAATGGTTTGTCCTCATACCGTCTTGGTCCTGATGCAGCCGTGCACTCTGCAGAAGACCTGTGTTTGCCCAGTTCAGATTGGATGCATTACAACTGCCATGCGGAGGGTCTGCAGTGCAGGTTTTGGTCCCCACCTTCTCCTTGCTTGGTAACCCTAATGTGATCCTGTATACACCGCTGTCTTTGAAATGGCTTTCCCTCATAGAGACTCGAACCTGTGAATTACCGTGAGAGCTGAAGGCTCTCACCATTACTCCCACAGCCCTGATGCAGTTGGCCAGGGCTTAGTAGCACTCATCAAACCCCTGGGAGTGAGTCCATCATTGTTGCTTTCATCTGCAGCTTCACTACACGAGCGCCGGTATTAACCACCCCTCTGCTCTTTCACCTCCCGCTGTACCCGACCCTTTTCCTGCCCTGGTTGACGTGTCCAGACCGTGCTGAGAGCACAGACCTGAAGGGGAACCTGCTGATGGTGGAGCGCTGTGTTGGCACCTCTCTGGGTGCTTTAGCTCTTCTCCTTAATGAAGACTTTTAAGATTCCAGAAAACATTTTAAAGTTTTTTTTAAGTGTTCTTTGGAGCTGAAGAGGGGAAAATTTTTAATTTTTTTTAATTTGTTTGGAAGTTGATTGCTCTAAGGGTTTTTTCTTCTTTCTTCAAAATTCTAGAATTTTCTCAGCTTTAAGCAGGTTGGCCCTCTGCTTGTATTGTGTGTGTTTACCTTCCATATCTCACTGCCATGGTGTGTCTCCTGTCTCCTTCCCCCAGACCTTACCCACTTGCCCTTGAGCTGTTTGGACAAGTTCCTGAGTAGCTAGTTCTCATTTGTGTACTATGATGTGAACAGAAAGAATGGGTTTTTGTCATTGATATAAAGAAAATATTTATTTTTTTTCTGCGAAGTTCATTCCTTCCTTGAAGCGTGTTAATTATTTTTTTCCCTTATTAAAATAACAATAAAAAAAGGAGAAACATTCAAAGCAGCTAAAGTTGACATTTAATAAACATCAACCATGGACATTTAATGAAGTTGAGCTGTGCCATTCTCTACACAGGTCCAAACTATGAAATGTCAAAACGAACTTTGTCCAGCGAAGGTGTTGCTCTGCTGACAGAAGCCCCTGAGTGTGCATCCTTGGGTCACAGGCAGGGGGTAGTAAGAGCTTGTCTGCTATTATACAGTAGCTTGACTTAATCGGAGCAGCAGTATTTCAGTGATGATGCTCTTTCCATCTGCCGCCCACGTTCCAAGCACCAACACTGTAACTCCAGACTGTTTGATGGTTCAGCCCGTCCCCTCTCTGCCTCCCGTGAAGGCGTCACTGACTGGGCAGAGCGAGCGAGCGAGCGGGACCACTGATCCTTGCTGAGGTGCCGGTTCTATGAGGGTCTCGGCAGGCCCCCTCTCTTCCATCTCCCACGCATGGCTGCTGCTCGAACCTGCCGGTGTGCTGAACCAACATCAGTTTAGAAGTGTTTTTTTTTTTTCCCTCCTCTTCTTCCTCCTTCTTCCAGTGGCTGAGGTTAGCATTTAGGTGTGTGAATCTAATTGTGAAAACTGCTCCAAAGCCCAAAAGATATACGAGTGATCGTTTAACAATTCTCAATCTGCCTGTTAGAACAGAGGCGTGAAGCAGCCAAATCCAATCTTGCATCAGGGCTTTCTGCTAAAAGAAGACTGGTGTGCTGCTCAGGTAGGCTACAGGGTCATGGAACAGAGATCAGCTTGTTCAGCCATGAATACAGGCACGTGTGTGTGTGTGCACGGGCTAGTGGAGGGGTCAGGGTTTGGGATGACTTGCTTTACTACAATATGGTATAGCAACACCCAGCTACATATTTAGCTGGTTTGCTTTATAAGTGGAAGCTGAAAGCAGAGCCATTGGTATGTAGGATGATGCTTCTACCTGCTGAGGAATGAATTGGTTAATTTAAAGCTGGAAAGAACAGCTGGAGGGAATAATCGCATGCGTTTAAGACGTTTAATAAATGCCGTCCAACACAACAAACTGCCAACGTGTGCAGCTGCTCAAAACTTTCGGCTGTAAGAAGCATCGTGTCCATTAGTGAGACATTAATAGGAGCTTGAACATGACTTGTTACATCCTTGGTGTCTCGTGTTCCATCACATGGGTGTTGGTCCCATTTATAGTTTATAATGCCAGTCATGTAGTTGCTCCAGGCATGATTCAGAGTTATCCCACTCTCCCAGCTGAGCTAATTATGGAGAGCATTTTAAAAATACTATTTACACTAACTAGATCTCTTGATGCTTGAGGGAGATCTGCCACTCACGAATATTATTAATATTCTCAAACTGCTTAGAAGCAAAAATGTAGGAAATAATTGATTTAAGGGTGTGTGCACAGCAGAGGAATTTTAGAAGAGCTTTACTCATCGACCTGCAACCTGGTACCAGTCATGTAAGTCACTTCTGGGGTTTCTTGGCCTTCCCCTTACAGAGTTGTACCACATGTGCAGGCCTAAGTCTACTGCAAAGAGAATCACCACACAGACAAATGAGGTTGACGGAGTGCTCTGGACTCTCGCTGCCAGGGAGGATGTAAGCACTGATATACTTTTAAACACTACACCCCTTCTTGCCTTGTACGGCTGGAGTTCGCCATCTTCCCTCTCTTCATTAGTACAGGAGTGCTGCTCCCGGGAGATGATTGCCCGTGAAATGCGTGGCATTGCTGAACTGATGGCAGAGCAGCCCCCACTCCCACACCACTGCTGGGCTCAGAATGAGGAGCTACCGATACAACAACCAACGGGTAACGGGTCTGTGGTTAGGAAAAACAACACTGATGAACAGGCACAATGTGGTTGACTGATTAGGACAACAAATGGGCTGCTCTGTATTTGTACACTTTAAAACTATTCTCTGGAAAGGAGTTTACCTAAGAAAAGGTTCAGTGGGCACAGGTAGGTCTAATGAAGTGGGTAAGGAGGAGGTGTTTACTGCAATCACTGCGCAGCAGTTGTGTAAACAGTTGAACAACAAGTCATCAACACTGTATTTTTGCAATTCATTTAATGGCTATAGCTGATAAATAAAAATGACAAATGAGAAACGATGTCATCGAAATACAGTTCAGTGAATAATCACTCGACAGTCTCCTAGATCCTAATCTGGAGCATCATTAATGACACACATAGTGTCATATCTAACATGGGTTTTGCAATGTTCAACTTTAAAAGCTTAACTACACGTTTACCAGAATAAAACTGAAACTGAAATCCTAATAGAGACCCAAACACAGGGTGTACACTGACCTTCCATGAAATAAATGCCAAACGCTCTCTTGAGCCCCTTTCTACACTGATTCTGATAGACTTTAGTGTACCAAACCTCAAATCAATAACAATTCTTTTGGGGCAAAGGAAAATGGCAAATGAATTTTAAAAACGTTCTTTGTGCCCTAAGGATATAGTGAGGGGGGGGGTATTTGCTAAGGGTTCAGCTGTGCTGAATGAACATAGTTATTTAATAAAATTCACATAATATCTTGCATTTAAACAGCTCTGGCTTTTTTGCGTAGGACTGAGTTTTATTGTGTGGGCAGTGATTTAATTAACAACAGTAATGAATATCACGTTAGAAAAACTGAAGCTACTTCCTCTGGAATTGAAGACACGAGTTAAATAATGAACAGCTAAATAATGCACTTACTAATAATTACTGAAAGATCATGAGCCCTTTGTTTTCACTGGGCCACATCGCTGCTTTTCTCAGATGCAAATACTTCATGTACATTGTCCAACTTTTGATCAGCAACTGGTTTGCATACCATGTATTTTTGGTTCACACTGGTGCAGATGGTGTGGAGTTAAATGTGCATCTGAATCCTGCTTTTATATAAAGTACCACAAAATTATACAAGCTAGTCGGATTTCAACCAGGTTCGTTTCGTTTTGATGAGTTTTGAAACCAAGCACATGAACACAGTCTAAATGTTCAACACGTTCACACACAATACGCTGAATACTTTCTTCAGAAAATCCACACAGACAATATTATCGAAGGAACAGTATTATAAAAAAATATTTGGAAGTTGTCTCTTACTGAGATGAGCTCCTGCTTAAGGCCTTCTTTAAACTGTTTAAATCTATTACTTCAGCACAGTATTCACCAATGCCTGTAATAACCATGGCAAACTTCTGAAATAATGCAATGTCTCTTATTGATTCTAAAGTCTTCTGGCTATTATAATTAACTCCTCTAACCACCACAGGCGCAGTAATACAGAAAGCTTGCTGACACATACGCAATCAGCTTTCGGTAATTTAAGTATATAATGCATCAGTGACTGATAATACATTATGCGACTTTATGGACCTTATGCAATGGTCACCTTACTCATCAAAGTATTGTGCATAAAGCTAATCCACTATACTGACAAAAAGGCTGACTGGAGTAAATTCAGCCCTTTTCAGCTCAAAAGGAAACAGCAACATTCATACATATGCACTCTGATCTCACTTTAAATCCCATGATTCAGACCACAAAAAGAACTTAAAGTGAAAATAAAGGGAACCTTTCACACTGTATGGCCAGCCTTCTGGCCTGGACTCAAATTTGAGTCAAAACAGCTGTATCACCCCTGCATGGCCTCACCTGAAAAACTCTCCTCACGAACAGACGTGGGACCTGCGTCTCTCTCCAGAGTCCAGAACGTGGCAGAGGGCCGACAGCAGGGACGGAAAAGGTGGGAGAGGCAGAGAGACGGAGCTGCCTGACCCAACTGCCTCACACCAGGACGGGAAGGCCGAGGCGAGCAGGCTGGGTGGGCGGGACGATGGGTGGGCCGGGCGCTAGAGTGCGCTCTGCGTTCGTATAAAAGCAGTCCGCTCACTGTGACAGTCAAGCTCTTCGCTGTCAGACTCAGAGTTCATCATACCTGCCGTGTCTTCATCTCCCCACACAGTGGGGATCCCACGGTAGGACACCCTGTTGTCCGACCAGTCTCGGCCCAGTCCGAAGCCGAACCCCACGCGGATGCCCCTGTTGCCGGACTCTGTCACGGGCACTTTGGTCCTCCTGCAGAAGGGGGCGCTGGCCACGCCCGAGTGCAGCTGCAGCAGCACGAAAATGGCTGCAAACGTGGCCAGGATGAAGGCACAGCTGAGCACTGCCACCAGCACGGGCAGGTGCGAGGGCAGCTCGAGTTGGGGCGAAGACCCCGTGGCCGTGGCCGGGTCTGCTCGGGCCCCTTTCTCCCCCTGGAGCGTGGGGCCGACTGGAGACTTGCGATGTACCTGTTTCTGATGCAGGCAGGAAGTGGCCACCAGGTGGCTGTGAGGAGGGCAGGTCAGACACTGGGCCTCGCCCGGACCCGAGCACGTCAGGCAGGCCGGGTGGCAGGGCAAGCAGGCCTGCACCGACGACTGCTCCACCCAGTTCTCCAACGACAAGTTGAGAAGCTGCAGTCCGGACGTGAAGCCTGGAGGACATGTCTTCACACAGCCCTGGAGGAAAAGCGAGGAACCGGCACTGCACTCTGGGAAGGAACACAAACAGGCAGAGAGAGGGTTGTTCCACACACACCACAGCCACCTCACACAGGCATTACTGTGTCCCTCTACTCCAACCTTTTATTCTTAGAGTTAAAATGAAACGAGAACATAAAGAAACCAGTCTGTAGTGTTGCATTATGCAAAGCTAAGAAAAAAGCTTCCAATGTGCCTTGTAACACTATGTTACTGTAGTAAAATGTATAACAGCCCCTGTTATTTTAATAAAGTGCACTTAGAACCATTTTACTTAAAGCACTTCAGTGAAAAGAGAGTAATGGATTCAGCTGCTGGAACCATACTTTACTCGCTCACTCTGAGAAGGCCTATCTAAGATATAGTACAATCCCTCTGCATCTGGTAGTATTACACAGCCATATTTGTGACTGTAGCAATACCAGTTCATGCAGGACAGACTCAGTACCTCCAACACAGAGTTATAAGCCTCTAAGCAAAAGAGGAGGTGTATGACGTACATCAATAGAGCGTCAATTATCTGGCCCAGGAGGAAGCCACTAAGGAATTGTTCCCCATCATGAGTCAGAAGGAAACTTCTAAAGTTCTTTCACTCTCTGTACAACCTGCATTATCAGCAGTTCCTTTGGTGTGTCTCTGTAGTGTCTTCAACGTTCATAAAGACAAATGCATATTCATAATTACACAGCATCACGCTGGGCTGATTAAAGCAGGACTTTACGAGCGAGCTGAGGAGGAGCCGGCGTGTGTGGATGAGAGTGCGCGGGGCTCACCGATGCAGATCTGCTGGGCATCAAAGGTTCTGCAACTGTTGTTGGAGGGCCTGCTAAAGTCAGAGGCAGACGGATCCAAGGCACTGGTGCCTGTTCCATACAGGATGAGCGTGAACTGAGAAAGAAGACCTGAGGGCAGTGTGTGTGAGAGAGAGAGAGAGGGTGAGTGTGTCTGTGTGCTCACGCGCACATACACACACGTCTGTGAGAGTCTGTCACAGGGACAGAAAAAGAAAAAGATGTGGTGTTAGCTCATATGAACAGCGGTATTCAAGAAGCCTTTGCCAAATCCCGATCACCACCCATCTCTCAACAACTCCTTCTTTCTGGCCATCACCACAGACATTTCCATCTCTGAACATCGTAAGAGCTGCAGGGTGAAAATTCAACACGATTCTTACCATAGTCATTAAGCCCAGCCACGTTCTCTATTTCCAGGGTCCACTCTCCTGTAGGGTTCTCATCCCACGCGTGCGTGGTCATGAAGGCCCAGTCATTGAAACCCTCAGCAGAGCTGTCCTGGGGCCTGGGCCAGACACGCACCAGGGGCCTCAGTTAACCAAAAGCCCAGGACTAATGTGACAGAACTGCTAGGCTTGTACATATTAGTAAACATGCCCATTCTGCTGGGATCATGAACCATACGCAAATTGTTATTATCTTAACTGATCAGGTATGGTTTAATTGTGTGTGTGTGTCTGTGTGTGTTTGCGCAGGTACCTGGGTGCCAGCAGTGTGGAGCGTGTTCCCAGCGGGCTGATCAGGTGGATGGCCAGGTTTCCCCGGTGGCTGTAGGACAGGGAGAGTCTGGCCTGCACATGCTCCAGAGAGCTCACAAAGTCAGGCTGCCCTGAACAGGCATCCACATTCCTACTGAACACCAGGTGGTTCCTCATGTCCCTGCAAGCCAGGGAGAGAGTGGCTTGTGTCAAAGCCCTTTGATGTGACGTGGAAGTGACAGACTATCAATTAACCAGTTTCTTCAATAGAAGAAAATAATTGAAAAGAAATGAAATTCTTTTCATGTTCTGTCCCAGTCATGAAATGTTCTAGCCATGGTATGTGCTGTTTCAACTTTAAAAGAACAGAAGGCTGTACTACGTACCAATTATCAAAGCATGATTCATAAGACTAGAAATGTCAAACAGACCTTGCACTATGTGCAATGGATTGGATAGTCCAAAAGAGAGCTGCAATAATCAAACACTGTGGGTTAGACCAAACTTCAGATCATCAGAAACGGTGAGGAAAAAAATGTTTTTACTGTTTATTCACTGTAAACCAAAAGTCTTTAACTTAAATGAACTGTTTTTATAATACAGTAGTGTAAATTATAGCCAAAATAGTGATATTGATCTATTGAACTGCTGATTTCAAGCCAGTCCTCAGACAGACTTTAAAAGACTCTGTAGCGTCAGCTAGTGCTGCTCCAGTAAAACATCAAACAAATGTTATCAGCGTTAGTCGTAATGAGCCTGTGGCCACCATGGTTACTGGTAATGGCAAAACCCACTTCAGAGGGGCTTCAAGTGAGGGCAATGCAGTTCCCTGGAAATTGAATCTAGCTCTGAGCCAAATAATCTTAGATGATATATAACCCACTGCTGGGTTATTTTAAGGTTGCTTGTGTCACACTGGGGCTCCAAGGACGAGGTCTACCATGGGCTTCCTGGAGTGTGGTCTGCCATGCTGGCTGTGCAGGGCCGGCGTGTGCACGCTCCGTGCCCTTCTTTGACCTTTCTCACCTGGGCTCCGTCAGCATGTCCACCACACATTTGCGCTGGGGACCCACGCTGCTCCAGTTCTGGGCCAACGCCACCATCGCGCTGGCATCCAGCAGACCGTAGCCATAGGAGTGGCTCACTGCCAGAGAACAGAGAAGAAGGAGAGAGAGAGAGAGAGGGGGGGGGAGGGGGGCAGTGGTGAGGTCAGCTGAGTTCAACGAGCCAATACGGTTGTTTGCAATTCCCAGTTGGATGTCGTGCTCTGCCAATTACCCAACCGGCCCACGCCATTGGTCCTCCAGTCGTTGGTAATGAGGTGGGCGGGATGTGCAGTTCTAACCACAAGGTGTTGCATGTCCCTCCAGGTCAGATTCATACTGCAGACATTACAAATAATGAGGGAGAATGTACGAGAGAGAAAGGGAGAGAAACGGAAGGAAGGTGTGCATCGCTGCAGACGTACAAATCTAGAATGTACACTGGGCCAGTGTTCATGAGCAGTGCTGGGGGGGTAATGCTTCTCTGAAAGCCTTCCCCGTGGGCTTGGCTGATGGGGTCGCAGGGGAGCAGAGCGCGTGGCCCCCGGGGTGTGAGGGGCTCAGCGGGGAACCTGAGACATGTCCACGGCCCCCTGGAATCCAGCAGAGCTGCTGTCCTGAAGTGTGTTTACTCGAGTATTTCATCACCGTGACTGATGTGTGTGTATGAAGTCATTTCTGATTTTTTTTTTTTTTTGCTCTTCCACTGCCTCTCCTGCACTTTTCTGGAGGACAACTTTATTTTTTTTAAAGATTGGATAGAAATAAAAAAAAATAACTATTGATATAGTCAAAACTAACAGTAACTTACAGAATAACAACTATGTAACAATGATTTTTTTCAAATTATTCGAATAGGAAATAAATAACAATGATACGTGTGGTTAGGTGGCTGGTATAAATGCGTACAACTGTGTGTGTGTGTGTGTGTGTGTGCATGTGTGTGGTTATGTGTCAATATAACTGCAATGTGACACAAACCAAAATACACCCAGACACACTGGTAGACCCGACAAGCCAACATGTAAGATGAATTAACTATACTGTAAGAGAGGGTTGGTTGTGAAGGCTTTGTATGTT
>JAOYMR010000006.1:1530208-1541782 GCA_025802075.1 Tenebrosternarchus preto
ATTCTGAAGCCCATTCCTTAAGCCAGAACACGTGGCTCCTGTTCTCCTGTCAAGCATCTCAGGCTGAACACCTTTGCGCCCACCCTCTGCCCCACCTCACCACCACCACCACCCAGACAGCTGTGTGTGAAGCGCAGGCAGCAGACAGTGGTTGGAGGGATGAGGGGTGGGGTGTATTAATTTGAGTACCAGTTCGGTCTTGGTCTCTGCGTGAGAGGGAGAGAGAGAGAGAGAGAGACCAGCAAACCTCTCAGAGTCCACGATCAGAGGGATCTCAAAGGAAGAGGCATCTGGGAAGGTGGTTTTCAAGGAAAATTCTGTGAAGGTGGTTTTCAAACATAAACTTGACTAATATGTCGGAGGGGGGTGGTGGATTTCAGAAATGTTTTTAATCTTTATTTTAAAAAAGTAAAACAGCCTCCCTCATTTCCTAACATGACTCTTCTATGATTCTAGCCTAACATGATTCTAGCTACATGTTTCAATGGCTCGTGGGAGTCCAGTACAAGGCTAAGAGTGACCTCAGGATGACCTCGGAGGTCACCTGGCCTTAATTAATTAATGCCGGCCCCCTGGGCTAGCATTGATCCACACCATACACGGCACTGTGCTGTCCTCTTCCCACCGGAGATGAGTCACCCAGGAAACCACTTTTTAATGATCTGTCCTTCATCCTCTCTCTCTCTCTCTTTCTGTATCTCTTTCACTATGGTTAGCAGTCCTACACTTAGTTTTAATGATAATGAGTGAGTGTGATGGTGTGTATGTGTGTGTGTGTGTGAGATGGTGTGTGTATGTGATGGTGTGTGTGTGTGTGTGTGTGTGTGTGTCTGCACTTGGTTATGTGGCCAAGTTGAGGTTATTAACAGACACAGAGCCTTATGAATGAGAGAAAGATGGGGGAAAATGAGACTGAGAGAGAAACAGATTGGATAATTTTCAAGAAGCAGAACACACCACCATTAGAGGCCTGCTGTCTGAATGTATATTTCATAGACTCATATACTGTAAGCAGTGAAAGAGACTCTCGTTCCTTTGCTGCACAGAGATAAACAGAATGCACCAGCTTTTTCCCAGCCAACTCCCCATTATCAGACTCCCACAACAAAAGAGAACCAGCAGAACCTGGAAGCTTCTCGCTTTGGTCCTTTGGAGTGGATAGTGCTGCTGTGTGACATTTCATTTTACAAAAAGCATTTTGCCAACATGGCACACTCAGGCAGAAGAAAATAGATCTCGAAAATGCGGAATATGGGTTGTAAACTATATGGTTCTTGAGTGCTTGGGTGTGTGTGTGAGTGTGTGTGTGTGTGTGTGTGTGTGTGTGTGTGTGTGTATCAATTTTGATTCATTTGAAGCACAGGCTATCAGAAAACCCTGATGTGCTCCTGTGTAGCAGATGAAAGCAGAAGATTTTAATTTTTTTTACAGGAGGCAGTATTCTTAGTACGGAAGCTGTGAAAGTCAAAATGAAATGCCAACTCCAATCGCCAGTGCATGGCCTGCCTATATTTCACCCTGACACAAGACACTTATGCACAGATGGTTGTAAAATATGGCATTTGGAAAAGCCCTAAACTCTTTTTAAGTGCATAGATGTTTCATTTCTGAAAGTGTGCATGTGTGTGAATGTTTGTGTATGCAACAAGGATTGGTGGGGGGGGGGGTCTTGGCCCTCCCTTCCAGGGACAAATATAGAACTGTCCTCCTGAATTCACTGTAAACAGTAATTTTATATAATAGAATAATATGCATTAAACAAACGTTTGTTAATTATACATGCACAACCACTGGTTTTAAAAGTTTTAATATATTACATTCCCCTCTTCAAATCTAAGTAGCTACTTTGAAAAGGTTCCCTTTGAAAACAAAGGACATGTCAGACATGTTTCTCCATTTCTTCCACTCAATAGAATAAAACCCATTTACAGTTGGATCCACAATGCAATGCTGTTGGCTCCATTACTTTGTGGTTGAACAATGAGTGGGGCAGTTGTGGTCTTCTAATGCCTGTACGTCTATGGAGGAGGGGGCTCTGCAATTCAAGGGAGGGACTGGATCTGTTATTCATCATAATGTGCTGAATGATGGATCAATGTTGGACTGAAACCCAAGCAATTTGGTTTGTTACAAATGGCAGATGTGTATTTATGGTACAGGATGCTTTGATTCTCAAAGCAGATTCCTGTTTACGAATAAAGCTAATTGCTTTATAATTTACCTATCATTTTCCTAGTTTATTTAGTTGTAATAAGGGTCGTTTCAATAGTACTCTTGGCGGCACGTTTGTTGGCTCCTTCAGAAATTGCTCTTGAGAAATGTTTCTGTTTATTGGCACCCTCCCCCCTAAACAGTGAACCCAAATATCCACCATTAATAGACAGGTTGCCTGTTATTTACATTCCTCGATTTAATAACATTTCTCGCTTGAAAAAATAGATTTGGGTCCATCATGTATTTTAAAGCATTTTCAAAGCAGTATGCATTTTGATTAAATTAGATGTGGTCGAAACATATTGAGGTTTTGACTCTCCTGCATGTCTTCACAATTCAATATTTTGTCTTATTTAGCAATACATCAGTGCAAAAGAGTGTGGCTGGGCCTGAACAGCACCAGGCAGACGGTACCACGTGAATCAATTCAGCACTTCAAAGGGTCCCTCTGAATGGCGTCTCACTTTGGTGCCAGGAAATGTCAAACAACAGTGTCTCCTTGAAGCCATTGAACTCCCGTCGCTGTGGTGACGGCACATGCCTTCAGCTCGGGCGTCACAGAGCAGTAACAGGCGAGTCGGAAGCTCCCCCGCTCAGCCTTCGTTCCCGCCGGCAGACGCAGTCGCGGTATGTGGCCTGGCCAGTTCCAGACCCACCTCGGCTGCTCCACAATGCTGTTTGGGCATGTTCTCGCCCTCTCCATCCTCCTGATGCACCGGTGTGGGAGCGGAGCTTGTCTGGGTGGACTGCAGCAGCCCCGAGAGCCCGAGAGACTCTGACTCGTGTCCCCTCAACGCGACTGGCTGGAGCCGTTAGAGTGGCCCGGGAGTGGTCCGAGTAGCTCATACTAGCATGATGAGCTACAGTGGTCCTGGAGGCCTGCAGGACCCAGTAAGAGGGACGGAACCTTCAGAACAACCACAAGCTCCCAGAGGCAGGTGTGACCCAAAGAACTGGGTAAAGCAACGACAGGTGGGAAGTAAAGATGTGGAAGTTAAGGAAACTCAATAGCTGAAGTACCATCGATATACATGAAATACCATGAAGTACGAACGCCAATAACTAAAGTATTAGGAACAGTGTGTCAGTGAAATGTATTCACCTTTTTAAACAAAAATTAATATGAATGCATAAAAGCAAAATGACCAAGTATATTAATCCTGATTATGGATAAGAGCATGTATAAAACTGTTTGTACACGTTAGCGTTTCTCTCACTGCCTCGTTGCCTTTGACTTGTTCTCGCTCTTTTATCTATAGGCAAAGAGACTGGAAATGGAAAATAAACTATTAAACTAAATTCAGAAGGCTCCTATCTATGTGCATCTTCAGTCTTAACTCTCCTGGTGGGTTCCAGAATATGTTAACCAAATTAGTAAACATTGCATATTTCCCCGGCTCCACTGGTGCAGAGAATATTAATCTTTTGAAAGTGTTATTTTCCCCTCTTAAAGAGCCTCTCTGAGCTTGGCCTCCTCTGCCTTACAAAGGCATTCAGTAATGCTCAGACATCAGTAATGATGTCGCTTACACTGTCAGTACTTCACACACGCAAAACACACACACACACACACACACACACACACACACGAGCAAACAAACACATTGGCACACATGCAGACACCCTTACCCCCCTCCTCTTTGAAGCAGTGTACATAAACCACTCACTGACCCACATTATTAATGCTTTACTTCATCTCTTAGATTTGGTGGGTCACCTTTGCTATTTTTAGCACGTTGATATTAACGTCATAACAATCTCAACCAGTCAAACCAGTCATTTATGCTGCTTTCACCATTTGAAAATAAGAAATCATGATGTCTTATTGATTTTTTTTTTCTAGAGCAGAACACATAAGTAATGCCGTGTGTGAGCACCATACTTTCTCAGGGGAAAAAACAGAACATTTCTCATAAATGCGTCCCATGAAAAAAACCATAGATTTTTTTTTTTTTTATTTGGACTGGCTTTTTTTTTCCGTACAAAACAGGAAGTGGGGCAGGATGTAGAGATACAGAGATGTGAAATGCTGGTACACTTGGACTCTGCTAGAAATGTCTTTGGAGCCTCAAGCTAAATGTCATTGATACTGCACTTTAAAAATGAAGGGTTTGAAAAATTGCCAAAAGTAAAGCATGTGGCAGTCCAGCTGTGTGACTCAGGTCTGTGTGACTCAGAGCTCCTCCCCTTTGGGCATATTTCCTTCTGCATTAATATTGCTCAGCTGAATGGATGCAATTTAACAGAAGGACCAGCATTCTTCCCTCAAGGCCTTCTTCTGTCTTGGACACAACGTTCCCTCATTCCTCCCCCTTCTACCTGCCCGCCCGCCCACACACACACACACACACACACACACACCTTCACTCACATACATGCACACAGTCTAAAGTCATTAGTCATTAACAAAATCATTTAATTATATAAGATTCTTGTCTTTCAAACTACTGCTTCTTGGTTTTCTCTCTGAAGCAGGAAAATGACAGCCACACTGCATCCAAAAGGCCAACCAATCATCCCATAATCAAGTCTGGAAGAGGGCAAACATCCTCAACACAGAGGCTCTGGCCAATTAATTTAGCACATGGATGACCTCAGATCAGCGCAACAGAGCACAGTGGCAGGACAAATCAATCACAATCACATGGACGTGTAGAGACAACAGCCTTCCATAAAATGAATAGTCTGATTATTAGAAACCAGACCACTGCACTCCATAACAAGAAATAGGAATCCCTCAGATAACCATTACATTCCTTATGTGTGAGGCATATGTGAGGTGTATTATAAAGAGACTGCATTCAGGTCTTCACGGATCAAAAGTATGTTCTGGAACTTTAAATTGAAGTAGTGCATGTCTAAAGCCTTTACAAAGAAATCTGAGCAAAGCTGTATCACTGGGTGACTAACCCAAGTGTTACAAACAGTTGTAGGTTATAATCTAACAAGTTACATTTGCTCAGTTACAATTACACAAAACACTTCATGGATTTGTTTCTTTCTAAGTATTTTTAAAATCATAATACTTTAGATTATTATTCATGCACATTTTCCTCCCCATCTCCAGCCTCCATCTGGTAACGCTGCACCTGGCATTTTGTTTGTGTTGTGCTTTTCCGTTGCATGCGTTCTGATGTTTTGGTTTTGGGCCACGCCCCTCACCTGCCATTAATAGTGTCACACACGTGTTTTTACATTGTTTGTTGGTAACGAACGTTACGTTAGCGATCTTCAGTGCTAGTTTTCTGTGCACTTCTCTGTTTTGTTGTAGACTCACATTTGTTTCCTTCCTTTTTGTATGTTCTTTACCCATGACATGAAGAAAGGAAACTTCTTATTTTTAATCAGTTACATTTTAGTAATTCACTAACTAATTAGGAATTAGTTACTAATCTGTTTTCTGGTATTAATTGCTCATGTCAGTTACGACATTTTAAAGGGATTTCTCACCATTTCTATAGTTTTTATAGAAACTATAGTATTTATATATACGTGTTTATCGGTACGATTATACAGAGCAAATTCATCACTGTACGAGCAAATTCATCACTGTAAGCTAGTGCATGCATTTTTCCATTCACCCCTGGCACATCCTGGCTGTAGAGGAACACCAACACCGATCAAGCACAACAGTTTCATCTAAGATCACATGACTTGTGCCTACACACACTGTGTTCAGATGAGGCCAATAAGATACACGCTGGAATAATAAAACAGTGTTACCAGAGTAGTGCATAAATCTGTCGAGATTAGACATGTTTGCATTCTTGGCTTGCAGGAACATTTCCATGCTGTACATCATCCTATGCCACTATGATGTGATGCTCGATTCCTTGGTGTCTGGATTTTAAGACGAGGTAATGCAAATCAAGTTTATTGGTACAGCACGTTTCATACACAAATGTCTTTCAAACTGTTTTACATAAGCACGAATAAAAGCATAAGCCATAAATAAATAAAACCATAAATAAATAAAAAACATATCAAAGAAAAAAATGTAGAAGGGAAAACTAATTTAATTGAAAAGAAAGCCACAACCAAAGCACATGCTGAAGGATGAGCATTTCACTTATTATCTCTGAATTCTGTAAGGAGCTGTCCCTAGAGGCTCTGGAGGATGAGTTCAGAAACATCCACGAGATTGTGAAGTTCTACCAAGAGTCACGTGATATCACAGCAGATATGAACTTCACAGAGACCAAACGGCTCTGTGGCTTAATCCACCAAAGAAAAGAACATCTACACAAGTAAGTGCAAACCAGACAACATCTGCAAAGGTATGAAATCAATCCTCTAGTCGTTCTCCACGGACATCAAGTTTGCACATTAAGCAACACTTTTGAGCCACCGAAGCATCACTGACAACAGTCGGCATGGAAGACGGATTTTATATGGTCCTAAAATACATTAGCAGATGCAAAAAAGATTATTTTGGGTGGGAATTAAGACATTCCCAGCGATTTTGAAATATGTTTCCACTCACAAACTGTAAACAGAATGGAGAAAAATATGCGTGATGACCAGTGGGGCCAGACATCTAACATGTGAAAAACACAGGCAAAGAAGAAAGGATGTCAGAACTGTCAGGCAAACCTCCTTTGAATTTCCAGGAAAGCAACAGAACTGCTGACTGCAAATATCTGTCATGTCTTTGACTGTGAAGTGTTGACTTTCTCCCCAGATCGCCTGATCATCAGCTGAGTAGAAAAACATCCAAAAGTCACATTTCCTTAAAATTCATTATGAACTAGCTGAACAGAGAAGTAGTTCAGGAGATATCCTGGCACAGAAGGTCTTGGTGTGAAATTATCTCTGTGTATTATTTATCAGGACAGTGTATTCATTTTATAGTTGACTTATTGATTAGATGGAAAAAATTCCTCTACTACCTGACTGGGTTACTGAGCAAGCAATCGAAAAAGGACCTTATCTTATTTCAGAACATCCAGGATAATTTAAACAAAAGTTTTTTACACACCATCATTGGAATGAGATCAAACAGAATACTTTGCCTTACAAATTTCTTAGAAATGCTTAGTATTATTCAGACTACTTTATTCTTACAGTTCAATGCACGACAAAAGAGGTAGTATTTCCCTAATCCAGCGCTAGGAAATCCTTTTCCTTGTTTAAAAGGGGACATATTATGAAAAATTAACTTTTTCAGTGCTTGTGCAAATGCACTGAATAACCACTTTATTAGACACATCTGACCTTTCACAATTGGAGCTTTCCCTGAATGGAAATTAGACAACATGACCCTGGGGTGCAGCATAAAATCAGGTGAACAAGTTTTCCGTGGATCAGTTTCAGTGTAAATCCACATTAAAATGGGAAAATCAAGAGATCATAGCAACTTCGATTGAGACGTGGTCATGCGCAGCCAGGGCCAGTATTTTTTAAAAAATGGGGTTTTCTTGTGCAATGGTGTCAAGAGTGGTACACTGAGAATGGTGTGATCGCGTGAAAACAACCAGTGAATGATAATCCTGTAGACATAAATAATTTGTGGACAAAAGGGGGTAGAAGACGTTAAGAATGGTTCTGATGTATAGTGTTGGTGATCCTGCTATTGTGTGATTGCCTTTGGCATGGGATATAACAGCAGATGACCAAGGGGGAAAAAAAGACTCCTGTGGGCAAAAGAGCACAAAATGGGTTCACTGATCAGTGGGAAAAAACATCACCTTGTCAGATGAATCCATACTTCTGTTGCACCATGATGATGAGAGGGTTTGAATTTGGGCGAAAGCAGCATGAATCGATGAACCTTCCTGTCAGGTGTCAACAGTTCAGGCTGATGGAGGTGGAGTAATGGTGAGAATGTTTTGGAGAACCTACCAATCCACCAATGGTGGAATAAGACAAACCCAGCCAGGTTTTTGTGGGCTGTCAAAGTCAGCACCACCCCCCACATTTGAGTATGTTGACCCATGGCCTGAGAACTGCTTTAGCAAATGTATTTTTTGTCTTTTTTTTGTGAGTGATGGACCTTGCAGCTAAGAGCTAAAGCATTAAGATCTGCTGTTTGCTACACAGACCAGTACAAAGCACTATATCAGACCAGTACAAAGCACTACATCAGACCCCAGCCTCAGAGGACAGAAGAGCTGAATAAATAAAGTTTATTTTTGGTAACTTCCCAGCAACGGTAGACAAAAAAATCTGTACATGGGTACTAATCACGTTGTGTCTAACTGCTTTTCCAACCTGGTTCAGTACAAAGGACACAGGACTAGCAATGGAATTTTACTAAAATAAATAAATAAAATAAAAGGATCAACTGTCCATGACAACATTGCAGTTAAAGGAAATTAAAGTATTTTTATGCTATGTGCTTCTTCTTGCATTTCTTTTTGGTTTTAACTTGCTTGCAAAATCCACGAGAACATTAATGCTAAGTGTTAGCTGAATGTCTAAAATTCATCTAAATCAACATGCAAATGACGCGAGAGTAAAGTGAGAGAATAGGTGAGATGTCTCCATAGTGCTTCTTGCTGCTGATACAGTACATGTAGGTCCTTCTGGACTGGAAAGATTAGTAGGTAGCAACTCTTAAAATCAGTCTAATGCAGCTCAGTCATTAGTATAGTCAACACTGTTTTTTTTTTTGCTTCACAAAGTTTATTGCTCTCTTGTAAAGCTCTAGGTCATGCTTACGGATGTGTGAGTACGGATTTTTACTATGAGAAAACCTTGCAGAACAAAGCTGTACCCGCATCTGCACACACCACAAAAGACGGTTATTGGATGAGCAGAGGATCGTTATTATTTAAAGGAGAAGGCAGTCAGACTGGCCATTACGGTCAGGTCTGGGTGGTCAGGATGTGTGGTCAGATCTGTGCGATCAGGGCTGTGCGGTCAGGGCTGGGGTGCTTAATCCTTTTAATGTTTTAGTCATTTCTTGACCCCTGGAAACTGTGTTAATTTATGCCAAAGGTACACAGTACATCACCTTTAAAGCATCTTCAATTTCAATTTTATCAGGCTCATTATTAAACCTTACATTAACAGTCTGATAAAGCTGGATAAATGTAGAAGTATACAGAGTACAACTTTCCAGGAGCAGGAACTCTCAAAGGTGAGAGAAAAACAAACAAAAAACAATCATCATTTTTGAAACCAGCCAATAACCAAGGAGAGAATGTTTCTCAGAGCTCCACCCTCCAGCACTCAGAAAAAAGAACACTGCTGTAAGACCAGTTTATCCAAACTGCCACCATATCAGAGACCACAGCCCGTCTGATTCCAGAACAGACTGACACACTCTCAGCACCATATAAAATGGACAGTAAGGAGATGGAAGATGCTAAGAGCTCATAAAAGATTCATTGGTGTGCTTTACTCTTTAAGAAGTGGCTCCGTTTTCTGCCTCATATACTCCAGATCTCAGGTGGATAGCAGGGTCTCCAGCTCCTCACCTCTTCCGGGCCCCAGTTACAGTGTGGCCCTCTTGTGGGAATGCAGTTAATAAGGTCTGTTTCACTTCACTGATCCTTGGACACTTTGTTCTGATTCTGTGCTCAGTTAACAGCTTTGGCACATGAGCTATCCTTAGCTACGACAGGAAGCAGAAGTTCCTCTGTTGCATGATAGCAGGGTGGCTCTTATGCCCAGAGGGAGCTTTCGTTTACAGATTGTAATTATGCATGGAAGACTACAAATGACTTCCAAGTATGTTTCATACTGCCTGTTTCTACCAAAAACGTCACTTCGTGGCCACATGAAAAGAATTCCATGTCCCCTCAAACGCTGAGGCTACCAAGTCTTCCAAAGCACTTCTATTCAACACAAGGCAGGATAATCCTTGTGCCCTTTACAGAAAAGAGAAAAATGGATACTTTTCATGTGTCAAATACTCAGACCAGAATGCTAACCAAGGCTTTTTGCAGTCTCTCTCATGCTTTCTGTGCCACTAATTGCTAATGTGCAGTTCAGTAGGAAACGCCACAAGAGAATCGCACTATGAACCCATGAAGAGCACAGATAATGCTTTCCCAGAAAACTCTTGCACTTAAAGAGGATCTGCAAAGAAGAATTGTAGTGATTTAGTTAAGACATAAGCACAAAAGGTATCTTAGAAACTGACCTGTAGTTCAGTAAGAAAAGTGCACATTGGATGTCAGGTATTCTCGATCATTCACGTTTATTACATCATCTGAGCGCAGTGTTCAGAAGAACCAGAGTAAACAAGGCTGTGTCACAGATTAAAAGATCACAGATTCACAAGGCAGGCTTAGCCCTGAGGTCTGTAGTGCTAATCAAAGTGTCGTCACACTTTGGTGTTTGATGCTTCAAAAGATGCGTGGAGTATCTAGTGGACTATGTTTAAACCCTGCTGAAAATCTATCACAGATGAGTGGCTCCCCATTCATTTGCCCTGCTGTAAAACACCTGACTCAACTCATCATACATTATCAAACCCTTCATGAGTCAAAACACATTAATTAGAGCAGAGATCAAGTCTCTCTCTCTCTCTCTCTCTCTCTCTCTCTCTCTCTCTGTATATACAGCAGTTGGGTGGTAAAAGAGTGACCTTGGTAACTGATGTTCTCCAACTAAATGTTGAAGGCTGCACTGTGTAATTTTCCACAAAGGGTTAAGCAGCACCCTTCTTAAAAACATTACAATATTTTTCAATGCAGCCTGATGATTAAATAGCAATAATTCTTCCAAAAGCTTCCTTTTACTCCTATGCAGCACAACTTTATTGACATGGATTAAAGAATGAACTACATAGTGGCTCAGTAGAAGCTATTTTAAATTCTTTCTAATCAGAAGTAACTAAGATATTAGTACGGTGAACAATGAAGTTCAATCAAGTTAAGCACAATTACAAGCTTTCAGGATCTAATGACTGTAATGGTGTAATTCATCGTTGACTGTCATGCATCATTCATTTGGTTTTGGTTTGGACGTCTTGGGAGCTGTGGGAAATGCTAAATGGCTTTATTCTTTCTAACCTACTTACAGCAAAGAGCAGAAGCAAAATGAAGGGAGGAGGCTCACAGAATGCTGTCATAGTGGAGACAGAGATGGGGAGAGACCTACTGCTCCACACTGTCACAAAAAAACCCCTCTGACATGACATAGATATTTCCCTCCTTCTCCCAGAGGAAGGAATGAGGCTGGAGCAGCATGAATGAGCAATGAACACTGGCACTGCCCAGGCTCTCAGTATACACACACACACACACACACACACACACACACACACACACACACCATACCTCAGTACACACACACACACACACACACACCATACCTCAGTACACACACACATACACACCATACCTCAGTACACACACACACACACACACACACCATACCTCAGTACACACACACATACACACCATACCT
>JAOYMR010000006.1:1551075-1564894 GCA_025802075.1 Tenebrosternarchus preto
ACCACACTGCCTTGCTGGGCACCACAATGCACTCAACACACACCACCATGCAGATGCCTGATTGACTGCTATGTCGCTTAGCAACAGGGAAGAGAGTCATTCTGCTGTTCTTTCTTCCCAATCAGAATGGGCCAGTTTTATACCATAGATGGCATATGGCCCAGCTGAGACTCTGATCTGAATCAGAAGTGTTCAGTTCACCTCTGCTCTGCACGGCTTTTCTGCATGCAAACTCTCTTCCTCCTCTCTCAAAGGAGTCTTCCTTTGGCATTTGTTATGTATTAATAACACATCATAAAGACATAAGTGAAAAAGTACAATTTTCGAAGATTGTACTTTTTCCATCAATAAAAACCATAAAATGTTAGTATAGTAGTCGTATAAGGAACAAATAATATACATTATTTAATAAAGGAATGTTCAGTCTCTCACTTTATTAGGTAAACATGTTAATACAACTGTTTTTTTAACACATATCTAATCAGCAAATCACATGGAAGCAACTCAGTGCATGTAGACATGTAGACATGGTCAGGATGACCTTCCAAACTGAGTGTCAGAATGGAGAAGAAAAGTGATTTAAGTGACTGAAAGTGGCATGGTTGGTGGTGCTAGACAGGCTAGTCTGAGTATCGCAGAAATTGTTGATCTAGTGAGATTTTCATGCACAACCATTTCAACAGTTCAGGCTGCTGGTGGCGGTGATGTAATGGGGGGGGGGGGGGGTGGCACACTTTGGGCCCCTTAATACTTGTTTAAACCCTTAATAATTGTTTAAACACCATAGCGGATAGGGGAAATAAGGCAGCTCTTAAGGCAAAAGGAGGTACATCTATCAAGATGTAACAGTGGCCAGTGAATGTATAGAACATATGGTAGAGCTTTAAATAATTAAATAAATTTCATTTTCTGTGCTGTTGTTAAGTGCTACCAGAAGCAGGTGGCGGCATGGCAGCACAGAATCTAAATCACCACGTTAAAAAAGAATGCAGGAGAAAAACAACAGGATCTACTCTCGTTCCTCCATGGCTGATGTGGAAGAGCAGGCAGCGTGCTGCTGTTAGACCCATGGCAGCGTTCCCTCAGCCTGCCACGCTGGTCCTCGCTTTCCAGCTCGGCTTCGCTTTCATCAGTTTTCTTCTCTCAGTCAATCAATCGCTCACTCTCTCACGTATGTCTAATACTAAATCCATCCAGTCATCCATCTCAAGAACGAGCTCTGCAGATCTTCACTTTCTACTTTTTCTTGGTTTACTTCTCTCTCTCTCTCTCTCTCTCTCTCTCTCTCTCTCTCTGTCTCTCTGTCTCTCCCGACTTCTTTGAGTAATCAGATTTTTGCTCTAGTGATGTCATTTGCAGTACTAATGCATTTCCAGAGGACTGCTGTTAGTGGTCTGCAGTGCAGTGTGCCAGACACACTGCTACACATTAGTCTGTTGTGCTGCTCTATTAGAAGATCCACCTCCCGAGGCTTTTAAGGCACATGCTCAGAGAAGGCGAGCACGCTGCTGCCATATGGTGTAGGAAACTCGTCTCTGAGCAGAAGGATTCTTCAAGGACTCTTTCTAACTGTGAGAGCGGTTGAGATGAATTATAAACGAAGACATTTACCATATTTCACACAGATTGGTCTCTTTTTTTGATTGGCTGATTAATGTCGGTGACAAATCAACAGAGAGACTGAGGGAACGCATCCCCTGAGCTTCATTAATTACAGCAGATAAAATACAGGCAAGATGTACACACCCATCTGCCCACATACACCCACTCACCCTCACGCCGGACACACACACGCCAAGTGTGCATATGTGTACAAAAACACCTACAACACTTGACACTCCACACACACACACACACACACACACCATTTTTCAAGAGAAAATGTGTAAACATATGGACTGTTTATCCAGTGTGTGTGTGTGTGTGTGTGTGTGTGTGTGTGCGCGCACTCTGTGGTGGGGGGTTAATATAGAGAAATGAACAATACCCAGGTGAAACAGCCAGCCATCATAGTGGCACCAGGAGTTTATCCACAGTCTCCTCCTCCTCCCTCCACCTCCTCCCTCCACCTCCTCCCTCCACCTCTCTCTCTTTGTCCTTGACTGTTTCTTGCTGTGCATCGTCTCACACCTTTACCTGGGTGGAGCACTCACTCATTCCTCACTTCCTTGCTCCGGTCTTCTGTGGAGGTTAGTACTGAACAGCTCTCCTAAGGGGTCCACGCTGAATGTACTAGTCATGGGCATGTCCTCTGTTTTATCATGTCATGTTTTGTCACACATATCCCGTGTGTGTATTCGTGTGTGTGTGTGTGTGTGTGTGTGTGTGTGTGTGTGTGTGTGTGTGTGTAGCAGCTGGCTGCAGTCTTTTCTTTGTGTCTGTCTGCATTTCAAGGCAGAACAAACAGTAACTTTCATTTCAATATGCAAATATTATGCCTTTTTTAGTCTAACTCCTTCCTGAGTAACAAGATTACTCAGGAAGCATCAAGCACCCTTATCTACATCAGCTGTGACTGAGACAAATTATTTACTGGGTTTTGTCCACTGATATGGAACAATTAAAGCAAAAAAGAAAGAAAAAAAGAAAAATAAGATAGAGGTCTGAAGCCAGTTTTGTGGTGATTTCTCTCTGACAGTAGTGGCATGGAGTGTGCTGCTCTGGTGGAGTATGGTGCATTCTGGGAAAGTGTACAGTAAGTAAGCAGTAAAAGGTGTTCCTGGCTGTGCCAGGTCTTTGTACCCCTCTCCACCCACACACATGCTATTCACAAACACCACACAGCACTGCACAGGGGCTTCATCAGATAAAAAAAAAATGTCTCTAGTCAGAAAGGACTCCAGCTGCAGAAACACCCTGCAACTAATGCCAACTAATGACAGGAAGAGGAACATGGAGGAACACAGGCAAGAGATAACACAAGCACTGTTTTCCATTAGACAGCAGAAACACAGATAAGCTGAAATTCATTCCCCCAATTTGTGTTGACTTGTCTGAGTCTTTATTACTTGAATGGCAAATGAAGGGGGGGGAGATACACGAACACCCTGTGAACTTTTCAGGAATACGGTTCTTGTATGTGCATACCTGCATACAGCTCACTAGGGACGCACAAATAAAGCTAAGTGAAAGAGAGTAGACAACCCTCTCCTTCTCTCTTGAAAGTGTGTGCAATTACACATGTGCATGCACACACACACACACACACACACACACTCACCAAATTAGAACAGAGATGTGCATGAGAGGTCATGAGGCAGACTGACTTTCACATGAAGTGAAAACTATAACACTGACTTGGATGGGAAAAAGCAACATTTAGAGCCACCAAACAGTTTTATAAGTGGCCAATAATTAAAAAAATGTGCTAGATTTAATAGCAGCTCACCTCGTGTTAGTGCAATCACACATCCACACACACATCCACACACCCTGCACACCAACACAAGCGTAAATGTGGGAGGTTAAAATGTCCATGCGGGGAATGCAAACAGAACACTGACTTTAAATAGAAAGACATAGAACATTGTTCTATATAGCCAAAAATAAAACTATTATCAACCTTTTTACTTAGCAAGAGTAAGAGAAAACCCGTAAACAGATCAAGCTCTTAGCTTCTTGAATTACTAAGTTAAAATAATTGCTTAGTTCATTAAACGTACCACGGACACTGTGAGTATAAAAAGCTTCAGATCAGTGAATATGTACAAATCTGCATGAAGCAGAACTGTTATTGTCTGCAGTAAATTAGTAGAACGCCAGACCCAGATGGATTTCTACAGGGACTTTGCTCAGAAGAAGGCTGGGGAAATCACAGTGGATGCAAACCAACCCCTTGGACTACAGTGTGGAGCAGCTTCCATGAGGCAGGCAATACAGGATGCCAAAGGCTACCGAGAATATTTACAGGAGGGTCATTCATACCAAATGGTGTGGAAATCATGAATTGAGCGTTTGGGAGGTCATATATGTTTTTTTTCAGTATGTTTGGGAGGTCATACATGTTTTTTTCAGTAAGTTTGGGAGGTCATATATGTTTTTTCAGTATGTTGTAAATTTTGTTCATTGTTTTTAATGTTTTTAGTGCCATGAGCATCCAAAGACAAATTTCCACCTTATGGACAACAAAAGCAATTAATAATTATTCTATGATTGTAAAAGGTTGCAATAATTTTGGGAAAAACTAAAGAATGTTGTATGCCTTTTCTTAGATTATAGACTTCACCTATTTTCACATAATATATCACAATATGCGCTAAGGCTTTGCAACTGGATTGCAAAGGGCAAAACAATATTGGCCAATCAAATGGACATTGCATTAGTTTGTGGCTTACAGATGCACATTTTTCAACATTAAGCTTGATTCACTCTTTTCAACCTTCAAACCAGTAATCACAATATTTTAGTTCTGTTTATCCAACACTTAAGTTCTCTGCAACATGGGTAGAATTTAATTGGAATTGGCTTCTAATTACTGTGTGTGATATGATTTAACATTTTATGTTACAAAAGCAAACATGAAAACGTTTAAAAATTTGCTTCTTTTTTGTGCAGGTTTTTGTTGCCTTCTGATTCAACAACTGAAGTGACGAAGTAACAAAAACTAGCAAGAAACTACAGAGACACAAAAATAAAAGCTTTGACTTGATTTTGGTGTATGGTTTATGACCCAAGCTTCCTGTCCTGTGGCCAGTGAAGTGTATGTGTGTTTCTGGTATTATCCTGTTTGGTAAGGTTGAGTTTAGTATACTTTTTCTTATGACTGGTAGCTCTCAGTGTTGTTTTGGTTAATTTAGTAGTACTTAGTACTCTTTAGTGGTTTCAGGTATAGTTTTAGTTTGGCTATGGTAAGAATTGTAGGGATGGGACTAGCAGTTCCATGGCTAGATCCAAAATTAATAAACTGACAGGTGATCAGCTTGCTTGTGTTTTCTCATTTGAGATTATCTAGCAGTCTAGCATGCCTGCTAGACCCCATCCTATCCAAATTGCTTTAGTTAATCTCCCAGGATCTGCTCCCATTCATCATTCATCATAAACATCTCTCTCTTATCAGGTTGTGTACCATCTGCCTTCAAGACTGCCAGAGTGGTACTGAAGAAACCCACACTAGACAGCTTCAACAGCAACAACCATCAACCAGTATCTCTCTTTTTCTTTCTGTGTCACAGATTCTTAAGCATGCTGTCTCTAACAAGTTATCTCTCTTCCTCATCCAGAACTAGCTCCAAGACCCTAATCAGTTTGGCTTCAAATTTCTACATTCTACTAAAACTGCCTTACTTGCTTTTATGGAGAAGCTCAGCATGGCTAGATCAGCCAAACTGTCATTGGTCCTGGCTGTTCTAGACCTGTCTGCTGCTTCTGACACAGTGAACCACAAGATTCTCATGCCCTACATGACCTAGGAATCACCAGCTCAACATGGAAAGTCCTTGACACTTTCCTAGAGTGTACTAAAGTAGACAGGCTTTCAGCTGTCACAGCTTTCAATTTGGGTAAACTGGAGGGAATCCACATCCTCTCTATGTAGACTCTCTACTGGTGTCCCGCAAGGCTCAGTTCTGGGTCCTCTTCTCTTTTATCTCTAAACGTGCTCCCTTGGTGATATAATCTCCTCCAATGTACTCTCCTACAAATGCTATGCTGATGATTATCCGCTAATTCTATCCATTCAACTTTCTGACACACTGATTTCTAGAAGCATCTTAGCTTGTTTGAATGCAATCCCATCATGGATAGCAGCCCACCACCTGAAACTGAATCTCAGCAAGAGTGAGCTGCTACAAATCACCAGAGCAACTGGTCCGGTAGAGATATTGCCATCTCCTTTAAGAACTCACTGGTTTGAATTTAACAAAGTTAACACTCACAATGCCATGGTTGATGAAGTTGTGTTTGCGGGCGACGTGCTGGGCTGCTTCCTCCCCCCCGTGGATTTGAACGGCCCAGGAGTTGGTGTAGATACAGCCAGTGCAGGTGGGCTGCACCACCGCGCTCAGGAAGAGCAGGCTGGTCCCGAGATGCAGCAGGACCCAGTGGACCTCCATCAACGACCCAACACTCTGGTCTACTGCTGCGAGAACCCACCCAGCCCTGTGGACTGCATCAGTCAGGTGGACCACTACCGAGACCTGCAGAGGACAGAATAGTGCCTAATTACACAGAGTGATAGCAAGAGAAAGAGACTTGCTTCTTTTTTACAGCACCGACAAATATAGCTGCTTCTTTAAGAACATAATCTCCATGGGGACCACAACCCCACACAAACAATTTTTCACTCAGTCTTATTCTATTTATAACTTAACACCTGAACAAAGCTGACCTGTGAGAAAAGTTGAGCTGCAAGAATGAGGCTGAGCAAATCTGAAAGTGACCTGCTTGAGCCTGGAACAAGGCCTTCAAGTAGGCCAGAGTTAAAGCGCTAGACACCTGCTCAGAAACATTTAAGCCTCCTCACATAGCCCCAACTTTGCTTTGTGTATAGGGAGGAAAAGAAACACGAGCACAGATGTGTTGGAATGTCCTGGCATTTCTGGAAGGTCATGTCCTGTCATGTCCAGTTTGAATGTCATGCAGCAAGATCAGGAAGAGCTATACTGACTGTTCCAGGATGCTCCTTAGAAATCTCAGAGCTAATGGAGAATGACAGACATAATGGGCAGGAATTTTGGAAACACAGCAGAGGTGTGAACATTAACATTTAATTACAGACATGATAAATAATTAAAAGTCAATGAACTATGTACGTGCTCTGTGTTGTTGGGGTTTCATTCACTGTGATGAGGTCTGCAGATATTCTTTATGCAATAACACACAAACACTCTCTTGTAGCTGTTTTCTACAAAAATAATATGATGTATGATAGCAAGCTACACCAGCTCGTTGAAAGGAACTGCTAAATTAAAGGCATTAGCAGTGAGATGAACAAGACTATAATGTCATTACAGGCTACCTGCAGCCACTTCACAACACAAAGACATGAGCAACTGCCATAGTATAATTTATGGCTGGTCTAGGCTGTTTATCTGCTCAAGTATACATGTTCTAGCAAGACCTGGGTTTGCATAACTAAACTATAAAGTGTGTTTTTATTTTTATTTATTTATTTTTACAGAAACAGACATTTGAAGGCTTCCTGCTGCATTATTTATTTTTTGCCATCCTGCTCTTTGTCTCAGGGAAACTCCATGCAGGATCATACCACACATGGCCTGCTGTGAGATTTGAGCAGGTGTTCAGAAACCATGCTGCTTAGGGTGAATATGGAACAAGCTCAGTGGATCCCCCTGGAGCCACTACATCGCCATGGAGACTCCTTCTACAACATGACAAAAGCCAGATGCCACAGCCTGCATAACAAGGTGTCCATTTTCCTGTGTCCTCCAACATTACTCAAGACTAACCTCCGATTAGGAGCAACTGGCCAATGGAATATAATTGTCCAAAATGATGATTGGAGATTTGTCAACAATCAAGACCAAACTGACAAAAAAATTGTAGACATTACAGAAAGGTTTAGTGTGGAACTGACATTAGATAACTAGCCATTGACTTCAAGCCAGTGCAATATTTCTGAAATATATGCACTATATGGGTGGAATTAGCCTGAATACCATAGTGCACAGTAAGGTAACAGCATACAGGAACAGTGAGAAAACAAACAAGCCATCACATCTAAATCTGCATTGCTGAGCTCATTAAGGCTTGGCACAGTGCAGTGAGCTGGAATAGAAAGCACACTACCTGCCTGTCAGTGGAACTCTGGAAGAGCTTCCAAACACTGCAAGGATAGAGGAAAAGAGAGAGAGAGAGAGAGAATGATGAGAAACAGGAAGACAGAGAGAATGATGAGAGAGAGGAAGAGAAAAAGGAAAACGGGAAAGAGGGAGGGAGAGAGACCTGCAGCTTCACAGCACTCTCTGAAAGAGCGAGCGCAAACAACAATATTCTCTTACAAAACGAACCACTACAGAAGCAAAAGCAGGAAATCCAGGAAGAGATAAAGCCACTCACAGTACAAAACAAAATGTACACTTTATTTTCTGGGGCTTAAATACATTAAGGAATTTCCAAAAGGGTGATGTGAAGCTGAAGTAATTGACTAAATACCTTGAGTTAAACATTTTCGAGCATAAGGAAATGCCTAAAGTGAGTTAAACAGTGTAACCTGGGTTCAGTTTACAATCTTAAATTGAACCATTTCACATCTAGTCATTATCCCATTTGCAATACACATCCTAGCCTTGCTGGAATGTAAGTAATAAAAAATTCATTTGTTAAGGGAAGTTTGCCATTTTACTTAGCATGAAGCCAAGACACTCCAGACACAGAGAGGTAAACAAACCATGTCCACGACTGCAGAAGGGTTATGGAACATCTGTGTACTGCAGGCTAATGACCTGTTGGCCTAGTTATCTATTTGGTTCTGGTGAGGAACATTAGCACATTAAAATGCAAAAGTACATTAACAATGATCTCATGTAAACAAAGCCTCTATATTTTCCTCTTTACAGGCTAGACTTTATCTGAAACCCATTTTTATTCCAACCCCCTAGGTACAGACTATGTTTATACAGACCTGTGAAGAAAGTTACAGATACACAACCATGTGTATCATTTTTACAACAAAAACAGGCAGCATTATGACACAAACTAGAAAAATATGCTGCATTAAGAAATGTGCACCGACAGGTGACACCAGGTGACAACATGCCAGTAAGTGATGAGCATATGTAAACAGCTCATATACACTTAATGGAAATCTTCCCTGTTAAACAGTTTATGTCTTACAGTGGACAGTACTAACACTTTTAAGTGAGGTTACACTGCTTTATGAAGCATGTCTTATCCAGTGTCTTCCATCATTTTGTGCAATATTTTGAAAACGGAGAACTTCAGCTTGAGAACGTTTTCATCTCATATAGATGACAAATAAAACAGAATAACCACACACAGCACTCGCATAAAACTGTCCTGTGATTAACAAAAAGCAAGCCATCATTTTGCCTTCAGTATTAGTAGATGGTGTAGATATTGGACTAGATAATATGTAGTGGTACTGTGAAAGGGCTAATCGTTACCGAGCAACTCACATCCACGATGCATCATTCACCCCTTTAAGGTACTACATCAAGCAGCTATAAAAGCCTCCTTGTCTAGGCCAGATCTCTGCTGTTTTTTTACAGAGTACATCTCTGATGCAGTCTACTGTTCAAACTTGAAAAAATACTGATACTTTTCGTAACAGGTAATAAGTCGTATGAGGCTCTCGGACCGTCTGCATTTCGGCATTTTAGTGCTGGGGATCGTGTGGATTTCCTAAAGAAGCTACAGGCTACACAACAAGCACATGGAGGCAGAGCAGCCTGCAAAACTGACCGACATGCGTCTTCAGTACAACCCTAACTGAGCTAACAAGGAGGGTTTGTAACACTACTGATACGTCATGACAACCATGTGCACTGAAGGCTGTAAATATCACTGAGCAGGAGCGATCTAAACAATGTCATATCAGACAGTCTGAACAGAAGAACTGAAGGAAGAGAGCTGTTAAATTGGACTGGATTTCTATTAAATTCCTACTGAGTGTTTAACTGCTCTAGGCTGGAAGCCACTCTCATATTAATTCATATTAGTCTCAAGCCACCATCATATTCTGAGATGAACAGAAGTTGAACCAAATCGATATTTTCAGACTTTTTTCCATTTGTAGTGGCAGTCAAGCTTTACATTCCATCACTGAAGTTTCAGTTGCTTCCTCTTCAGCACCACAGGTCTTCTTCAGACACGGATTAGACTTGTTGTCTCAATGGGTAATTACAAAGTATACAGGCCAAAGAGAGGAACAAGATTGGAGGCTTTGACAGTGAGACTGGTGCAGCATGTCTTCTGGGGAAAAAAAGAAACAGTAATTATCACTGCTTAATAACTTCAAATGCAGCTACACACACCCATAATGACCTGCACTTACTTCATCAGTGCACGGCCTGTGGAGCATGGAGACTCATTAAAGTCTAGATACAAACACACACACACACACACACAAAACACACACACACACACACACTGCATGAAGGGGCAAGTGAAGTATTCTACTTCTCTCTCTCACACTCTCTTCTCTTCCTCCAGAAATACATCAGATGACTATCCTGTCTCAGTAGTGCAAGGGCACCTGAGGCATCCTGTTCTGTGTTTGCCATCTGTACACACACACACACACACACACACACACATCTCTTGCCCTCACAAATGTCTGTTCTTTTTTTCATGGATCAAGAGTTATTTATAAATCAGTAGTGTCTGTACTACAGCCCTATGAGACATGCTGACGCTGATAATACCTGTGACAGCTGACCAGAATCGGATCTGTTGGCAGGCAATGGGTTGATTATCAACAGTGTTGATAACGTATTTGTAAATACCTTTGAAAGAGATTTTCAGCTCTCTTCAACCAAACAAAAACATGAAATTATATCACTGAACTTCCACTGAATAGTGATGACCACACAGGCTTCTTCCTGTATAACTGCAGACAGCATAAACCATATTGATGGGATTCTTTTCATCTGCTGTGTGACTGTTGAGCCATTAGAATGTATTATATGGTTTGATGTGAGGTGGGTGGTCAGTAAAATGAACCAGGATAGCATGACACCCTGGTCATGGTGGAACGTAAAAAGTATCACGTATTCCTATTGGGAACTATAATAGCCTCTCTGTGGATATTAAAGCTATTATGAGGGATTTATAAGCGGCTCCTTTTGCTTTACATCAAGTGTGTGGTACATTCATACACTGGATTGGTATCATTAAAAAACCAACGTAAACTGCACTTATGAAGCTTTAGAAATTCTTTATGCCAAGGAGCTTTGACCCATTTTAGAAATGCATTCAAATGTGTCCACACTGATTATGGGAGCAGGTATAAACGATACAAATACATGAGTATCCAGTTAGGACGTCCTAAACAACCTTCCAATATACTGTTCAAGCGTTACATATACCTACGTTCACTAAACTGTTTGGTTACTTATTATCTATTGACTATATAAGAAGTTGAACACTTCCGGAACCCATTTTACTCAGGTCCAGAGTTGCCCAAAGACAAAGAATAAAGAAATGGACATTTCATGTTTTGTTTTATTTCAGGTGTGACGAGCCTTTTGCCTTTTGCAAATGGTTGAGGTGAAACCCGTTATTTTGTCTTTCATACGTAGATGTGTTAGAGGTCTGAATGCCGCTTAGCGTGGTGGAAGATTATGGTGATTTAAAACACGCCGCTGAAAGATCTGAGCTTTTATTGTTCTCATTCTATGTGTTGTAGAGAACGGCACGCGCAAAACACACACACACACACACACACTCACACGTCAATGACGTGCCACAGAAGAATGAACTCGCAGGAGTGCAAAGGATGTGAGAACGGAGACAGTCCTATCCTTATGTAATATTAAAACCTGCGGAAGGACAAGTCTCACATTTATTTGAGCTCAGTTCATATGAGAAGTAAAGACGTTCTTGGTCTCAGATATGACATTACAATCTTGTTTTGTCTGTCTAAGCTATTAAACCTGTACAGCGATGTTTGTATTTTCAAAATTTACAGTAGGGAAAACAAACAATGAGAGCCAATAAAAGATGTGCACAACAGTAGGATACAAACTCGCAAATTGTCCACGTCACGTTCAAAGCAAGACAAAGACACAACAGAATCCTTTTAAACTCCTTTAAAATATTCATAAAGTAGTCACAGATAAACTATAACAGTAGTTGTACTGTCAGTCAACGTAGCCTGCGCTTAAATTCTCGGTTGTTATGTCAATATCGTTATCTTCTCGTATTCGTGAATTCTAATCTTCCCGTAGGCTTTGTATGGTTTATATCAATGAGTATATTTATATACAGACATTTAGAAAAACTTGGTATTACCTTAATCACTGGCGTGCGTCCACACACCTAAACAAGAGACTGCTTCTCCTCCTACAGCCGATAGCAAGAAGTAACCAAGCTGTCATTCCGCTATTCAGAGCAGAGGATTCCGGTTTGGAGTCATATTTCATATGCTGATTTTCACACTGATATATCCAAACGAAACACAGTTCAGAACGTAAAAATCAAGCTTTTGCGCTTATGCGTAAAACGCATTCCACGAGACCCTGAACTCAATATAGCGTTTCAAAATACCCCGTGAGCTCACGTCGCCAACCACGCAGACAGATGAAACTTTCAATAGTGGTTCCTTTCCTGTAGTCCTGTACAGACAGTCTACTTTAGAGTTATAGTAAGCTGTACCTCTAATCTAATGAAAATCATATTTAAAAAGCGTCCCACGTATATTCACGTTACATGCATTAGGTTGTTTTAGAAACAAAGATTACAGACTGAGTAATACACCCGAACACGATTCTTCCTAATTACAAATGGCCTACAAATCCCAGGAAGTACGTCATGGCGCGAATGTGTTTACAGTCTGTTAGCTGTGAACGCCATCTACAGTCTGAAGACTGTAAAAAAACTGCAAAAGAACGTCTACAGTTGATGTAAACCAAGTGCTGGTTTTAATGTACGTTATGCAGTTATTTAAGGAAACCGGAAGTCCCGTATTTTCCGGAATAGTGCCATGTTTTATCTGATTTGGGGAGTCCGTTTTATGGTGCAATGATTTTAATGATTTGCAAAATGTGTTAATTGCACCATATATTTTTTTCATTGCTGAAGCATATTGCAGAATATGCACTCACACGTACCGTTCACAATAATAAATTAATAATCTATTACGAGTATTGGTATACTGGTAATTGGAGCTAATTTGATGGATATGTGGCCAATCATATCTTGGTGAGATTGAGTTTACTGACTCAATCTCATCTGATTACCATATTTTATTGAAAGTAGTTTGCCAAGCAATGTGTTTAGAAATCATTGCCAAAATATGACGACAATGCTTTCACGTTCATTAAACTCAACACTGGCATGTCATCCTTGCCTTCTTGTTGAAGGTGTGCATGTGCCCTTCCAGACAGTAAATCTGAAAAAGCTCCTTGCATATTGTTCATACCACTGTTATGTTCTCAGAAAAACAAACCTTGTCCCAAGCAGAACTATAGACCACAGTCTCAGTGTCCTGTTAACTGTATCATATGTCCCGCTTAGCTCCTTGCCATCTCTGGAAAAAACAAACCATTCATACTCATTTACTGAATAGACACCATGAGGGTGGCCATGATGAGAGGAATTCAGTCTGTGTCTGAATTCACACTGGCTGTCTGTGTCCTGAGTGCCTTAGTGTACCTCACACGTATCCAGAACAACATTGCAGTTAAGTTAACTTAAACCCATATCAAGTTACACAGATGCTGGTGTTAGAGTAAGATTTGGGATGAATGGTGTTAGATTACAGATTTCAGCCAATAACATGTAGGTTAATGAAGAAAAATGGATTTGCAAGTATGATTGGGTCCAAAGTCAGTGGAGAGAATAGCAGCTGTGCTTTCTCTAATGTTCTGTAGGGTGACCTTATTCTTTACAGGGTTCTAAGTGGGGGTATTATGGATAAGTGAGAAATGGGGCATCAGATAGTCTAGACAGTGGATATTGATTTATTAGAAACACGTTTGTCTCCCTTCCTGCCAAATGTTGAAGGTGTAATTTATGTTTGGAATGTTCGGGACATTTTCTTACTATTTTCTGAAATGGCTGACATTGTCCTCACCACTTTTTGAAAGTGTACACTAAAACAATTAACATTAGTAGTTTTAGTCAATAAAGGAAAACATATTGTTTCTAATTAGAGAATCAGAATTTTTTGGAACAGGAT
>JAOYMR010000006.1:1576470-1586934 GCA_025802075.1 Tenebrosternarchus preto
CAATGACTTTAACCAAGACCACTTTTCAGTTTCCTTAAACTTTGACCTCCTGGTGGCACTGTCACCTGGACCACCCCGGTCATGTTGGACCGGGGCCGAGAGGGGGGGAGTTTCCACTTACTGTAGCCTGGGATCTCCACTCTCTGGTGTCAAATTACAGTCATGTGAGGGGGAAGTGAGAATGTGCATACATGATGAGTGCGTGTTAATATCATTACCTCACCGTTTCATTCTCAGTACATGAGTGTGATCATCGCTGTGTCGCTGCCTCTCTCTCTCTCTCTCTACAGCGTGTACCGTAGGCACCGTATCACACCTTCATTATTTTACTCCAACTGATTTCATCTTCAGGTAAGAAGGACAAGCCATAAATATTTTTTTGTCATTACAATAAAATCTGACACTGACAGATATGGCCATAATTGTAATTTAATGGTGTTACGATAGCTCTGTTGTACTGGCCATGTAATTGGTGAGGAAGATGTATCGTATGCAAATGTTTTATCTTTGTCCATCTCCATGTGCCTCCGTGGCAGTTTCCTGCTTGTGTTCAAGAGGGCGTGATGAGAGGTCCAGAGCTAGTGGACGCCTCAAGCCGCTTCCGATTCAGCGAGTCGTGTCTGGGCCTGGCGGGATGCTTGTGTGTCAGCTACGCCGTGTGGACCCCTGACTGGCTGGACGGGCGAGGACTGTGGGACAACAGGAATGACTCGAATCGTGCCGGCAGCTGGCCAGAGGAGCAGAGTCTTGAAGGTACTGCCGTGTCAGGTGACGTCGATGACATGTCAGCTGCGTTTGCTGGGTCACTTCGGCAGGGATATTTCTGCATGTGGTTCCCTTAGCTTTTTGTTAGATTTTATTTGTGTGTAGTTAAATACATTACATAAAGAATACCAGGAAAATCTAAAATGGTGAGACATTCCAGAAGCCCCTTGAAAGCAGTAAGTTTCATGGGAACTTTGAGAAATTCGCAGGTGCTGGCTTGTTGAACTATGAATTAAAGAACCACTAGACGCTTCAAGTAAATGAAGGAATAAATCTCTCTTAATTAAGTGTTTTCTCCAGAGTGTTGGAGAAGAAAAAAACCCTTTGGAAGGGTTTTGTTTTCCAGCTTTGTGGCTGGATTTAACTTCATGCCTGTGTAGAGTGGCCTAGCATGTAGTGTTGCATTCACTGACGTGCTGAGACTCGCATCAGCAATGTTTATGACAGGCTTTTTGGCAGGAAATCTCATACATTTTTCAGACTTAAGCAAGGAGAAATGTTGACTTACAAGAGACCAGATTTTTCTTTCTTTTCCCTGTACTCAGCTGGAGGCTGTTTTATGTAAAGAAATGCCAACTAATTACAACAAAGTGAAGATCTATTTATATGTGTTTCTCAGACTTATGTGTTGTAATTATAAAGATCTGAATGTGTTTTCTTATTACATTATAATGTCTTATTATGAAATCTGAAATGTACACACTTAGTGTTAACATTGTGTTATGGAGATATACCAATATTTCAGGTGATAACATTATATTTTGATAAACAGGTTTGGGGGCTCAGAGGGTGTTTGCTACCCTTTCTTTCCTCATGGCTGTAAGCTCAGGAGTTCTGTGCCTCGTGTTTGCCCTCTGCTGGACGTCTCGGACAGTGCGCTCATATTCCAACATGCGCTCCCTGCTGATGGCAGGCCAAGGGCTGTATCCCACCACCCTCCTCCTCATCACCCTTTCACCTACGGGTCAGTATTAATGCAGCGACCTGCAGCGCTCATCTCGCTCAACCTTTTCACAACCTTCCCCTGTGAAAGTGAAATTTTAAACCAAAAGTACAAGAAGGGTTTGTACGTCTTTCTGAAGTGAAACTCTGTGTTTGTTTCATTCTCAGATCCTTCACTCAGAGAATAGCCGTAATGCCCTCCAGACCCCAAGCTGTCAGTGACTCTTGCTCTCGTCTCGTTCTCTCCACAGGGTTCTTTTTTCTCCTCAGCTGGGCACTCTTCACTCACGAGCACGTCGCGGACATCCGTGACGACATCACACGCCTTGGCTCCTCCTACTGGCTAGGCGCCGTGGGTTGGGCCGTGCTGTTGGCCGTGCTGCCGGCCGTGTTCCTGGCGGAGCAGTGTGTGGTGACCGACTCCCTGCCGGACCTGATGAGGGCAGCCGACGGGTGGTGGAAGGCACCCGAGGTCGCGTATAGTCACTCGTTCATCGAAGGTCGTCATCACAGGGGCGGACGTAATGACATGGGGATCAGGAAGCTCGTGTCAGCTCTCTGAGGCGGAACAACAGAGAGACGTGCTGTGTCAAATTATTGCTACTCTGTCGATATCCGGACCTCCCACTGCCAATAGAAGGACTGAGCGGGTGTGTGGCAGCAGGTAGTCCAGGAACACACTGCACTTAAAAAGCTGTCTGAGATGCTACCTGGGCAGCTTCATGGAGATTGTGGTCTTCCAGAAGCTCTCAACATTGCACTTTACAAAGGAACTCTCAAGGCCAAAAGCCTAAAGGAGAAAATTAATGAAATTTATTTGTGAACTGTCATTAAAATGCTTACAAAAAAACTTATTTCAAACTAAGAGTCTAGTCATACTGACTACTTAAATCCATACTTTTCCTACTTGTCAATAACACTACACTTAGTGAATGGTGAAAACCTTTATCACTTTAAAACTACATTCTATAAGTAATACAGTACTTGGGTACATTAGATTAGAAAGCCATAGATGTGTCAAATATTTGTAATTTGGTATGTGTTCATGGTGGAAAAATAATCTGACATATGAGGCGACACAACAGTGACCTCACCTGGTTATGTTGTGTTAAAACATTGTTTAAGTTTTATTCAGCGTATAGTAAATGTTACTCTATTTTTTATTTTATTTTATTTTTAACAGTGTTAGAGTGGTTTGTGCTTTGTTTCTGTAATGATAAAAAAAGACATCAAAAACATCAAAGGTACTTTTTTGCTAAATAAAATTTCCGAGTTTGCCTAGTTATTTGCACTATTTATTTTTGCTTCTATTTTCATCAAATCTAAATGACTTGATTTGAGCCTTACTTTGACAATGCAGCCCCAATATAAATGACATTTCCATGACCTTTGACCCTTTGCTGTAAGCGCTGTGTAGTGGTTGGGTCCTGTGCCCTGCATGTAAACCACAACATCTCATTCAACTCCTGAGCTAATTAAAGCCGTCTGGGAGCTGAACAGGAACAACAACAGACCCATTCCCCACATGGCTTCCCCTGCTCTGGGAGCCGCTGACCCAGACAGCGTGTGCCAAACTCCCTCCCAAGGACAGAAGCTCTGAACCCCCCCCCCCGGAGGCCTTTGTTTTATCCTATAAACTCTTATTTAGAGCGTGGCTTTGAAGTAGATAAGAGGGAGGCTTGCCGCGCGTCACCGGGCTGCTCGCAGCTACCACCAGATGTCTTCGTGTCTGCAGAGCAAGACGGAGAGAGGAGGCAGGAGACACGCAGGAAGTGGAACCAGAGAGACGGAACGGGAGAGAGGGAGGAAGTCACTGAGCCCATGTTTACTTTTTGATCCTGCCAAAGTGGAGAAGAACGAACTGGATCTGGCTCAGCTAATTGTGCATTAATCAGGTACTCCACTAATTAAAAGGCAGTTCCGCCTTGTTAGCAGCGGCTAATGAGTTTGTTATTAAATCCACGGAGGACCTTTTTTTTAATTTACCAACAGGATAACGCTTAATTGGCGTTTGAATGGGAGTGGAGTATCCTTGAAGGTCATCACAACAGGGTGGTTTAGTGTGTATAGAATGACAGCCCAACCTCCCTCGAAATGAGCATCAGAGCCAATCTCTGTATGTGCGCACATGCTCTGGACAGAAACTAGCTTCCACATTTTTAAATATGAAGGCAATTTTTGGTATGACACAATTCTCATATGGGAACCATTTATACATAATGTCACCCTCTATACTCTCTCATTTACTTTAATCATTTCTGGTTTAGACTGACACACCCTCTTTTTTGACCTCCAGCATGGCTGTGAAAAGCTGTTCTTTGTCCTCTGTATCCTTATAAATACAATTAAATTTACTGAATGCTGCTTCTTAGATGCCATTCCTAGATTATTATACATGTAAATGAAGAATTGTGAAGAACAAGACAGGTTCCAGTAGTGGCATCATTGTTTCCAAGTCAGGGTTTCTCACCTGATCCTACTCACGAATAATCATCTGGGCTGAGGAGTGAAACCTCCTCTCACAGATTCTGGGAACACTGAGATACACCGTAGACATTGATGTCTTTGCTGCAAGAAATATTATGGTGCACTTGTGCTCACAATAGAAAGCAGAGAAAAAAAAACTATACTGATATATGTTGCTCATTACCATACTAATTAGGGGGTGGGGTCACCCATTATGACCATCTGTAAGCTGTGACACTGTGATTGAATGACAGTGAGGCCACACCCACTCACACAGCAGGTGTCACAGAACAAAGTCTGGGCCTTGTCAAATTCTTCATATCAATTAAAGGCCAATTAGGGAGCCACATCCCTCTAATTATACTGCTGCTTTGCATCCCCTGAGAAAAAGAGTTCATGTTTACTGATCTAAATAAATAAAGACACAGACTGCCAAGGCTGGCCTTAATCAGATTTTCAGAGCAGTAAGCTTTTTTTTTGTACTGTTGAGGGAGACATAAGTGCATTCTATGGTTACTCCATTTGGGGGTGCTGTTGGAACTTGTCAAGTAGAACTGCATGAAGTGTGAAAAAAGCAACCCTCCCAATTTCTTTCCATTTGACAAATAATGAAATCAGAGCAGGTTGTTTCAAGCCAAAGGCGAATGTGTATTCGTTTATGTGTGCCTGTGGTTATATGTATATGTATGCATGTATATGTTAGCAACTGTGTGAACTGATTCATCTGTTCAAGCATGCAGGCAAATTCAGACAAAATATTCTCACTTATAAAAAGAAGAACAGGACACAGGAATATGATCATTTATGGGATACATTTGCATGAAGACTTGACACTGTTGTATAAACCTAATTGGACTGAAAACTTAACAGCTTGGCTGACGTGCCCCTTTGGTTTGGAACACAGAGTGGTACAGACTGAAACTGTGAGCTTCAGCTCATAAATAGAAGCTCTGAACTAAAGGGCGAGATGGAGAGAATGTGAGGAGAGAAGTGTGGAGCAGGATTGATTTGGACCTGGTTTCAGGCTGTGGGCCTGTGTATGACCTGCCTGAGGTGACTGTCCTCCAGCCCTCCTTGTCTCAATAGGGCTACGTCCTCCTCACGCATTATTATCCTTCCTGCGGGCCCTTCTGATGTCTCACTGATGACTTCCTCTGCACAGGACGTGTTTGCCAAAGCGCACGTCACTTACCCACCCCATAATGCATTGCTGCAGTGTACAGTTTATAAGACTATTATAGATTATAACTTAGGTAAGCTGAATTTGTTATTTGCATAAGCCAGAGACTGATGTTATCACTTCTTTTCTTGGTCCAGTGACTGAAGACAGAGAAGAATCAGCCTCTTTCTCCACAAAGAGGAGAATCCACTTTGATGTCATCAGATTTGTTCACTCTGTAACTTATGCCTTAACTTCTGGTTCCCCACTCAAGGAGCGATCTGCCTGTCTTTTCTTGTGGACACGTACGGAGAAGCCACTCTGTCTTTACCACAGGAGCAGTGACACATTAGAGGGACACTTAGCTCATTCCATCATGGCCCTTGTGGCACAAGCTGTAGGAAGCTTTGGTTCGTTTACGTGGAGGAAGGAAAAGTTTCACTCTCTGGACTAACATCATTTTGTACTTTCCAGATCTTTGATTAAAGTTCTTGGTAAGTGGGCCTGGTTTGGGCTTACGCTCAGGGAACAGCACACAGCTGTAGAGCCCTGGTCTCTGGAGGGAGAGGCACATACACTCAGGGTCAGGCTTCTCATCCTTTACTTCTTTTATTTCTGGGCTTTGCAAAGCTCCACGTGTTCCTCCCTTGGAATCTTAAACGTGTCTTTGCTCTTCAGGACGGAGGGTCCAGGCGAGGTTACCCCTGCTGATTGCATTCCTTACCGAGCCAGAGAATGCGAAAGTAATCAGGGGTCAGTTGGGGCTTTGTAGTTTTAATGTGTATGTGAGACGCGTGCACATGGGCTCACCTCTGGAGGATGCCGCACAAAGGATTTCCTTGCTTAGCTCCATAAACGACGAGATAAAGCTTCAAGTTCAAAAATCTCCTGTCAAAGAATCTCCCTTACCTCTGCATATCCTTACCACCGTGGGCCGCCTCAAATTTCAATATAAATTACCTGGTTAAGTGAGAAGTCCTTCTTTACAAAGTAACACTCCTGGTGTACCTGTATATGAGTGCATAATCAACCAAATTCATATCCAAGTGTCAACACATATATTATACATGCATAAGCCCTGACGGCCTTTTATATACGTGTCCTCAAAATGTCTCTCCATGTGTACACCTGTCCATCACACCTGCTACAATGAAGCTGTGAGCGTCTTGTTCTTAGGGCTCGGTTCACGCTTGGGTACGGCTCTCTCTTATCTCTCCCCTGTGTGACCAGTGAAATTAAATTACAAATATAATCACTCGGCACCAGGCTCCGTCCGCACCAGCCCCCATTACGTTACTCTGCTTTGCATATAGAGTAGGGCCTTTCGGAGTCGTGCGCTTCAGCCGCTAGATAACGGCGCTCAAACGTCCGGTGCGCACAAAAGACCTCGTCCGACCCGCAGCGCAACCACTGCGGGTTTTACTGCCACGATGAATCGCAACAAAGTGGGAAAGGTGGTGGAGATGTTTGAGTGTGTGTGTGTGTGTGTGTGTGTGTGTGTGTGTGTGTGTGTTGGGGGTGGGGGGTGGACGTGTGTGAGGCAGAAATACAGCAGTGCACCAACTTGCTTACAGGTGAAACTCTCCCTGCTCTCTTCATATCTACGTTCATTCCAAATGCTTTCTCTGCAAGATAGACTGAGCTCCTGCGAGCGCTGTGCATGCGTTCGGGTTCGTGGGTGTGTGTGTGTGTGTGTGTGTGTGTGTGTGTGTGAGGCACGCAGAGTTGCTCTTCTTCAAAGAATAAGACAGCCTTCACTTGTTCTACATCCAACTGCTGATTATTTGTAGGACTATTTTCATCACTACATCATCCCATGACTGACAGATCTAGAGGCAGGTATTTCCACACACATACACACACATATACACACACATACACACACACACACACACACACACACACACTCAAATACACACACTGTGTAGAAGAATCTCTCCATCTCCCTCTCATCTCTGGTGGCCATGACATAGGATGAAAGGATTTCACATGTAATAGTGTTAGGTGAACTAAAGATTAAATGGCAACTTGACACACAGATCATCTGAAGTACAAGTACAAGTGCCCTTACATCTCTCTCTCTCTCTCTCTCTCTCTCTCTCTCTCTCTCTCACACACACACACACACACACACACACAATTTCAGTTTTCCATGATGCCTGAAGCGTCTCAGGCAAAATCATATTTACAGCAGTTATGTTTTTACATTGGACTGAATAAACAGTAGCTGCTTTGTCTCACCGCTCTCTGTATCCATCTGTGGCTGTTTGAGTGAGGGACAGTGAAAAGCCTTTATCTCTCTATTAGAGTGATGTGCTCCCTGCAGAGCAGGAGAAGGGCAGAAGAGACCAGGAGAGAAAAAGAGAGAGAGAGAGAGCGAGTGAGAGAGAGAGAAGGAGAGAGAATGAGAGAGAGCAAGAGCGAGGCAAAGAGAGAGAAGGGAAAAGCGTGAGACAGATAGAGATATGGACATTTGTATCGTCATTATAATAAACGTCCATTTTGAAGCCCTCTCTCGAAAAAGCTCTCCGTTGTCGTATTGCTTCAGTTCAGGCTGATGCATTTCTATACACAGCAGTTTCATCCCTGACGAAACCTCTCCTGGCACTGCAGTGTTCAGTTCTGTGAGTAAGACCCTCAGGCAGCTGTCCTCTGAAGAGCATGTCACACTGCTGCAGCTCCTGAGCCCAGGCGGTGAGGGCCCAGGCACACTGTGGCCTCTTCCCTCTGATCTACGCCCACCTAAATCACTCAGAGGAGTTGCTCCTTGCTCCAACCGGTGGCCTGTTGTAGAGCATTGCTGGTCTCCACATGCCACCTTTCCGGAGGCGCACGGCTTTGACAGATGCTCCCGAGCCCAGCCGCCAGGCACCGGCGCGCTTGTCAGTGCCGTGATGCTCGCAGCCGGGGCCTCGGAGGTGACAGCTCAGGCCTTTACTCTGCCCTGTGCTATAATTACAGGGCGAATTGATTTAAAGATCAGTCTGTTGAAGTGCGGCCGGGATCCACGCCTGTGTCAGCCGCCGCCATTGTCTCCGCGGCTGAGGTGTGACATGCGAGAAAAGCTGAAAAGGCCACGGCTGCCCTGGCATTTCCTTTAATGGACTTTTTAGTGAAAGGATGAGAAAGCGATAAGCGTCCATGAAGGCGGAGCAGTGCCAGGGGCCGTCTCTGTGCCAGGGGCCGTCTCTGTGCCAGGGGCCCGAGCTGACAGCAGTGGGAGCAGCCGTTGTTAGCTGTGCTGCTCAGTGGAGCTGCTCTTTTCGCTAGCAGACACAAAGGATCCTTTCGAGCTCTGCCAAGCAACAAACACACACACACACACACACACACACACACACACACACACACACACATACATGTGCACGCACGCACAGCCAAAACGAAAAAGTAGTTTTAAGTATATCTGTGTGTGATCTTTTGCATGTGCTAACAGTATCAAAGAGCATTAATCTCCTGCCCTGGCCATGGCTGTTTAAACCAGCACACTTCTCACACACAAAAAAAAAGAATAAAAAAAATCCCCCTGATGAAGGAAGCACAAAGTCGATGATTAAACTCCACGCAAATCCGAAGAGGCAATGTGGCGGTGCAGAGTGTCTCCGAGCTCCACCGAGCCTGAGCCTCACTAGGGGAGATGCAGATTTAATTAAGGCAGAATTAAAGAGCATTGTTATTCTGATTACAGACACACAGCTCCGTTTCCCCCGGCTCCTCTCCGATGGCCCCACGATCTGCTGCACACTTTTCATTTCTTACAGTTTACTTAGAGTATATAAGACCCATCTGGAGGTCCTTCTTTCCCTTACACACACACACACACACACACACACACGCTTCTTAATGCCTGTTTGCTCATGGGAGCAAACAAAGCTTTTAGAAAGTGTCCCTTTGCCTTAGAGAGTCCCTTTCCCTCGGTTGCTGGCAGGAAGGGTGGAGTCTAGGCTGCATATAGATGGAATGGAGGCACATGAGACATTAATTGAACGCCTGCCTGAAGGAGAGACCAACTGACCCCACGGCTGGGGGAGCAGACAAGGCATGAGCTCAGTAGAAGTAAGAGTACTGTAGTAGCAGGTGTCTCTCCTGGCCCAGTCCTGATATGCAAGGAGGCAGGGCAGCCAGGCACAGAGCACAAGCTTCTCACTGCATTAGGCACCAGAGACGAGCTGCTCAGAGAGAGAGAGAAAGACAGAAGGAGAGAGAGAGAGACAGAGAGAGAGAGAGAGAGAGAGAGAGAGAGATAGACAGACAGAGACAGGGAAAAGATAAGAGACTGTGGGTTATCTTAGGAGAGGGACAATGCCTCTGTTGTGTCTTGTTCTGGTCTTTGAGTGTCATGCCCTGCTTCTTGTTATGTTTCACCATGTGTGTGTGTGTGTGTGTGTGTGTGTGTGTGTGTGTAGCTGTGTTTATGTTATTTTCCCTAAAACCACAAAAACAAATACACACACATTGGATAGACTTAAACAATATTAAGATATAAATATTATGACCAACTGGATAACATTTTATATATTATTATTATTATTATTGTTATTATTATTATTATTATTATTATTATTATAACATTGTATACATTATTATTTTGCTATTATAGTAGCATTATTGCTACTCCACTGGGTTTTATGCGTGGAGTAGCAATAATGCTATTAATACCACTTTTCTTTGGCAAAAACTGTAAAAACAAATCAGTAATGGCTGCAAAACAACCACTTGATGAGGGCCAGGAGAGAGGTTTTGCTTTTACACCATTACATTATATTCACAACAAAGACAGACAGACAGTGGGCCAGACAGAGACAGAATGTAATGAACGGCCTGCATCCTGATAAGAACATTAATGATTATTAGGCAGGGCAGAGGCAAAGGGGATGAGAGAGTGAGGATGGAGCAAGAGAAAAAGATAGATGAGCAGCCTAGAAGTGAATAGGATGGTGAAAAAGGTATTCTGGCAGGTACCTTTGACAAATGACACTACACTGGGGGCCACTGCTTGGAATGGTAATTTACAAAATAAACTTTGAGGAGCAAGGAAGATTGGGGAAAAGAAGAGAAGTGAGAGAGAGAGAGAGAGAGAGAGAGAGAGAGAGAGAGAGAGAGAGAGAGAGAGAGAGAGAGAGAGAGAGAGA
>JAOYMR010000006.1:1587034-1621475 GCA_025802075.1 Tenebrosternarchus preto
TTTTGTTTATCTTTGTAGTTTTGGTAATATTATAGATGATTTAGAGAGAGAGAGAGAGAGAGAGAGAGAGAGAGAGAGAGAGAGAGAGAGAGAGAGAGAGAAATGAGGGCATGCAAAGAATAATGAGGAGTTGACCTTGTTTAACCTACTGGAGTCTGCTTTCTTTTTCCCAGAAGAACAATTATTCTTGATTTGAAATGATAAATCATCTGCTTTTTGAAGAAAAAAAAAAAAATCAATCTACTGCTGTATCATGGGAGACGTGAAAGATGAATCTCTCCCAGGCCCGGTGACAGGTATATATGTGAAAACATGACAGACTACAGACACTGAGAATTATTTTCAAGCATGCAAGAGAGCACACTTGTTAATTGTGCAAATATTAGTTACATAGTATAAACAGTAGAATGAGGCACATCATTTATTTCCCCAGCAATAGCAAACTCCATCTGAAAGGTCTCCTGCTAAGGTTTATCCCAGCCACACTACATACCCTATAATATTAATCCATATATCTTCTCATGAGCTATACCATATAGGAAGCTTATCTCCTAAGACCACCAGGGTGATTTACTTCAGGTCCACTTTTATGTTCAGACTAAATTTACCACTCACGTCAATGACTTGGAAAACTTTCTGTGTAGTTTCATTCTCACTGACTATCAAGCATCATTTCTCAGAACTGAGGACATCTTTTCCCCCTTTGGATAGGTTAGAGCAGTCATTGCTGACTCCATCACACGAGAAAGCGCAGAACTGGCCTCAGATCAGCATTAAAGGGCAACCTCGAGAACCTCCACGATCACTCAGCAGGTGCACTGTTCAGTTGGTGATAACTGTAGCAAACCCACCTAAACAACAGCCCTCCCCTTTCCACCTACCCCCAGATCCAACCAGCACACAATAACACTCATCTCCAAGCCAGGTGGCTGTCAACATAAGACATTTTTCCCATAAATCAAACTGCTGGTGGGTTTATCAATAACAAGTCAATTAGAAGCAAAGGGGAGAGGAGGAGGCTGGGTCTCTGGGGGTCACTGCTTGTTTGTTAGGCAGACATCTGTAGCTTTGTCCTCTTCATCACAAACGTAGGCCCATCACACTCCTCTCTCTGGGGAGATGACAGGCTACTGCGGGTCTAACTCTATCTTGCATTCTGAACACACACACACACACACTTTGACTAAAGAGCCTATTCACTGTGTCTATCCTCTATGTCTTTCAAGTTCTTTCAAGTTATTTCTGCCGTATGAAGGACATGAGAATAATGATATGAGTGGAAATTGCCATTTCCACTACCCGTTCTCCACAACTGATATACAGCTATTATGACTTGGCCCAACATACTTACTGCAACACTCTCCTTAGCATATGAATCAGCTTCCTTCAAGCCCTACAAATATCTCGAAGTCAGTTTTTCAGATGGCGAGCTTGTCATTAATCCTGGGTCCTCGTGTACAGTAGTAATGATGCACAACAAAGACTGAGACCAGAGGGAGAGCCTGCAGCCTCCGACTGTGCGTCTAATAAGTTGGCTGACAGATCCAGCACAGCAGAGCGCGGTCCTGCGGAGAGCAGAGCAGATTAATCCGCTGCCTGAATTCAAACAAGGCTGATTCTTACACAAATATGCCCGTCGATCTGCGGAGAGACAAACGATCGAGTCATTCTCACTCATTAACGCTCGTTCTTACCACTGATGCGAATACAATTCCGCTAGGAACGGAAAGGAGTCTCGCGCAAATGTGATCCTCACGTAAGGAACCCCTAACAAAACTGGAGCGGCAGCATCAGCGAGTGCTGGCAAAAGATGAGGAATCTGTCAACTATTGTCTATGCAGGTTATTAGAGAGATGACAGTCTTTTGGGATATAACCCCTTCTTTGTGAGCAAGAGCAGAAAGGAGAGTGCGCTGTGTAAGGCAAACAGTGTACCGGGGATGGGTGTCAGCTCTTTCTAACACTCGTCTCATTTGAGGTGCTGTAGCTGTACTGTGGCTGTACTGTAGCTGTACTGTAGCTGTACTGTAGCTGCACTGTGCTTCAGGACTGGCACTGACCAACCAGGCCTAGCTGGTTCCGGTCATGATGCAGGAAGTTGCACCGAGCCAGAATGGAGCACCAAACAGACATCTGAGTGCATGCCCATTTATGTGCATATTCCTACACATCTGTACTTACAAATGTGCATTTGTTTGTGTGTGTGTGTGTGTGTGTGTGTGTGTGAATGAGTGTGAAAGAGTGAGCAAATGTGTAAAGAGGGCAAGAAGCATATGTTTATGTTATGGTTTGGGGTGTGTGTGTGTGTGTGTGTGTTTGTGGTTAGCGCTATCACTCCATCTACTCCATATCATTCAGGTGGCAAGGGATGTCAGTTACAGTCTCCTCAGTGGGGTATAAATAGGAGCCTCTCCCTGTCATTGGGAGACACAGTCCTTTGTGGGAACACTCAGATCCAAACAGACACAGAGAGCGGAGAGGAGAGCCACTCAAACACCCACACATACACACCTTCCTCCTTTGGGCTCCCATGCAGAGAAGACCCCAGGGGACAGTTACGCCAGCTGAGCCTCAAAAACAAGGTAGGGGAACCCAGCTGACAGCGAGAGCGGGGCCGCTCAGCTGTTTGTATGTAGCTGCCTGTTTGCGTGTGCCTGCGTGTGTGTGTGTGTGTGTGTGTGTGTGTGTGTGTGTGTGAAAGAGAGATAGAGAGAGTATGAGGTGGCTCAGTATAGAGTTCTGCCTCATGCTGACAGCTAGAGAAGCCAGGAATGCAGACCCAAGCTGTGAGGAGAGAGAGTGAGGGAGGGAGACTGCCGATATGTGGCCACTGTGGGACCTCTGTGGTGAGTGCCTGCTGATTTATTGATTGAGAAAGGGATTGATGGCATTGTGGTGTCAGAGATGAAAGCTGCGTGTCACATTGTGGCAGCGTTGTTTTCGAGGGCTGTCAGGGTTTGACAGCTGCTGGGATTCCAGTAGTTTAATACTATTTTGTTCCTTTGTCAATTCTCAATGTCCTACGATTGTACGCAGTTTATGGTGCAGTCACTTTGTCTTGTGCTTTTAGTTTAAAGCAGTAGGCCTTTGCAACTTTTTGGTGAGCTCTCCCCTCCCTTCCATCAGTGTCTGGGTATCGTAAGGTTTATATTCTCTTGTTGGCTGGTCTTAAAACGCTGGCGCAGTGTTCCTGAAGCCCTGACTCTAGCTTCACCTGAGAAAATGACTAATATAATTGATTGACGGCTCTGAAGGGATAGAGGTGCCCATTTAGCAAACTTGCCATACCCAAGAAGGAAAAAAGGACACAGTTACTCCCAGGATGGGAGTGTAAAGGAGGGCAAAAATGAAGTTTTCAGCATCAAATCGATTCTTGAATGCTTGTCTCATGCATTTTACAGAAGAGTTAAATGCCACTTACAGAATAATGTGGCAGGGAGGGTCAGAGCTGAAACGCTTCATCTTGTGCTGGGATTTCAAAGCACTTTGTACAAAACATTCCCAGACTTAAGTAAATCTGCCTGATAGTACCAAAGAACTCAAAGTACAGCTGTGTTCAACCCTTTTTGTGGGTTTATAAGTCTGAACCATTTCAGTAATGCACAAGAAATATTCCAAAGCAGCCAAACTAATCTCCTAGTCTTATAGATAGCAAAGCTAATCTCTTATTGCTTCTATGCACTTGGTTCTTGTCTCTTCCATAGAAGCTGAGACCGTGCTGATACCATGGAGACTGAGCTGTGCATTTCAGCAGATGCACCAAGAGCCTCTATGCCAGATGAGTTGTGTCACCCTTATTCCAAGTTCTCAGACTGGAAGTTTAAGCTCTTCCGGGTCCGCTCTATGGAGAAGGCTCCCCTGCCCAGCAAGCCTCAGCTGAGGGAGGAAGCTCAGCAGGGGGAAGATGGTTTTGGAGGTGGTGAAGGCCCTCCTGGCAGTGTAATGAAGCTCTGTCTGGGGGGGAAGAGTAAGGAGAGCATGGAGGGGGCTGGCAGACGGGTGGATCTCAAGCTTCAGGAGATTGACACGCACATGAACCATCTCAGGTAGGCTGAAGATATCGTCATTTTAGTTAAACCATTAACTTAAATTGTTCATGTAGGGCTGAATTACTGAATCTCATGGGGAAGTGCCTGAATGTGTGTTTAACAATAGTGTATTGGATTGAAAGGAACCAGCTCATTTCACCCTTTTGCAGGTCTTTGTGCCGCTTATGTGGCATGATCCTGAGGAAAGCGAAAGGCCCGGAGCACGAGGTCCAGGGAAACCTGGACGAGTCCAGCAGGTGCGCCCTTCGAAGGATGGGCTGCAAGGCAACCACCTGGCCTGAGGTTATCCTTAAGGTCTTCAAAGTGGACGTAGGGGCAGACATGGAGACCGTTCACCCTTCTCTGTTCTGTCACCGTTGCTGGACTGTAGCCATGAGAGGAGGGGGGTTCTGTAGCTTCTCCAGGACACGGGTCCCCGTGTGGAAGCCCCACTCTTCACACTGCCTGCTCTGCTTCCCCAAGAGACTTGTACTTCAGCGCAGGGGAAGGAAGAGAAGCAAACCACTACACAGCACCCACTGCCTGCCCAAGAGGACCAAGAGAGACCCAACATCCACAGGGGGCAAGCGAGTGTGGAGACAGCCCGCAGACACCCCAGTGGCAGCTGGTTTGAGGGCATGGGTGACACCAGCTGCTCAAAGAAGCCTGTGGGTGAAGAACATCACTCGCTGTCAGAAGGACCACCTAAGCAGCAAGCTACTCCCGAGTGATCTCCCGAAAGACTTTCTGAATGCTGTGACCTGCCAGGTGTGTGATCACCTGCTCTCTGACCCGGTCCAACTGCAGTGTCAGCATCTCTTATGTCGCACCTGCGTGCAGAAGTACTGCCGGGCCTTTGGTCCCCAGTGCCCAGCCTGTGGCCTCCTTTTCAACCCACGTGAACTGAATGTCCCTGCCAAAGCCTTCCTCTCCATCCTCCACTCTCTGCCTCTGCTCTGCCCGAGAGAAGGCTGTGGGGAGTGGGTCAGCTTTGACTCCTTCGGAGACCACTGCCTCAATCACTGCCTCGAGCCAGATGGTGGGGACGAGCAGAACGGGGCAGAGGAGAACCTGGACGGCTACCTGCCCGTCAACAAGGGTGGTCGCCCTCGACAACACCTGCTCTCGCTGACGCGGAGGGCACAGAAGCACAGGCTGAGGGAGCTGAAGAATCAAGTGAAGGCCTTTGCCAACAAGGAGGAGGGCGGGGATGTGAAGTCTGTGTGTTTGACCCTGTTCATGCTGGCCCTGAGAGCAGGGAATGAACACAGACTGGCTGATGAGCTGGAAGCAACGATGCAGGGTAGGTGAAAACGGCACCTTTCTAAAAATAAAGCACAAATTTTGTACCTTTTATAATATTTACACTTTCACAGTATGCTATAATGCTAATAATGCTAATAACAAGTGAAAATGTCTGCATTATTAGCCAATAATATGAGTTTGGATTGGCATAAAAAACAACATTTGTCACGTTAAAAACCACTGTCATGTGTGGAATAGTTATTAGTGGGTTTTTCGATAGACAGCAATAGCACACTGGGCAATACAAAGACTGGTCGAGTTTATAAAATATATTTAGCATACATCTAACATGTGCTCATCTGGTACATTACACTCCAAAAGAATAACATCATCTGCTTGTCATTATGGCTGACTGGTAAATTTGAATGGCTTTGTCAGCACCAAGTTATCTTTGTGTCACTCTGATATACAATAATATCTCTTGTCAAGAATGCTTTAGAATAAAAACAACATCAGTAGCTCTTGTAGCTGCAAATGACAGACTGTGCTGTTTTCTTCTGGGGAATTGGGGCCAGCTGGTGTCTGTTTTCATCACCAGCCAATAGATCAGTTTTGTCAGCTTTCCCTAGTTACCTCTCCCCTTCTTCTAACATTAATAATGATCACAAATCTAGGACTAATTAGAATATAGCCCATACTGCAATTAGCATCAGATATTTAGAATTTCCTGTGGACGTTTGTATTGCTTACAGACAGACAGAGAGATAGATACTTCTGTCTGATCCCAGAGGGAAATTCAAGAAAAGACAAACAGATAGATGGATGGATAGATAGATAGAGCAAGAGAGAACGAGACATATATTAAGGTCCATACTATCACTTGAATTTTTCTGTCTCCCCATCCCCCATTCCTTCAACCTTCTCTGACTCACACCCACCCCCTCCCAGCCTATACAGTTCCACAAACTCATTATTTGTGCCTGCATCTGGCTCATACTGGTTTTGTTTTCTCTCTGTCTGCTCATCCAGGCAGGGGGCTTGGTCTACACCCTGCTGTGTGTCTGGCCATACGAGTCAACACCTTCCTCAGCTGCAGCCAGTACCACAAGATGTATCGCACTGTCAAGGCCACTAGTGGTCGCCAGATCTTCCAGCCTTTACACACCCTACGGAGTGCTGAGAAAGAGCTTCTCCCTGGCTTCCATCAGTTTGAGTGGCAGCCTGCTCTTAAAAATGTGTCCAGCTCTTGGGATGTAGGCATCCTTGATGGGCTTTCTGGCTGGACAGCTTCTGTAGATGATGTACCTGCAGACACAATTTCTAGAAGATTCCGCTATGATGTGGCACTTGTATCAGCTCTGAAGGACTTGGAGGAGGACATCATAGAAGGATTGAGAGAAAGAGGGCTAGATGACAGTACCTGCACATCAGGATTCACCGTGGTGATTAAGGAGTCATGTGATGGCATGGGGGATGTCAGTGAGAAGCATGGAGGAGGCCCAGCCATCCCAGAGAAGGCAGTGCGATTCTCTTTCACAGTGATGTCCATCTCCATTCAAGCAGTGGGTGAGGAGGAAGCAGTCACCATCTTCCAGGAACAAAAGCCCAATTCAGAATATTCCTGCAGACCCCTATGCCTCATGTTTGTGGATGAGTCCAATCACGAGATGCTGACTTCCATTTTGGGGCCTGTGGTGGCAGAGCGTAAAGCTATGACAAACAGTCGCCTCATTCTTTCTATAGGCGGTCTCCTTCGTTCCTTTCGGTTTTACTTCCGGGGCACTGGCTATGATGAGAAAATGGTGAGAGAAATGGAAGGCCTAGAGGCCTCAGGTTCCACCTATATCTGCACCCTGTGTGACTCTACAAGAGCTGAAGCCTCTCAGAACATGGTGTTGCATTCTATCACCCGCAGCCACGATGAAAACCTTGAGCGTTACGAGATCTGGAGGACCAACCCTTTTTCTGAGTCTGCAGACGAGCTGCGAGATCGGGTCAAAGGTGTCTCAGCCAAGCCCTTTATGGAGACCCATCCCACATTAGATGCCCTGCACTGTGACATTGGCAATGCTACCGAGTTCTACAAGATCTTCCAAGATGAGATTGGGGAGCTGTACCTGAAGAAAAACGCATCCCGAGAGGAACGCCGTTGTTGGCGCTCAGCTCTTGACAAGCAGTTGAGGAAGAAGCTCAAGCTGAAGCCAGTGATGAGGATGAACGGGAATTATGCACGGCGACTCATGACCCGCAATGCTGTGGAGGCGGTGTGCGAGCTCGTTCCTTCAGAGGAGCGTCGCGAAGCTCTCAAGGAGCTGATGGGGCTGTATCTCCAGATGAAGCCCGTGTGGCGATCCACCTGCCCAGCTCGGGAATACCCTGACCAGGTGTGCCGCTACAGCTACAACTCCCAACGCTTCTCTGACCTCCTCTCCACCACATTCAAATACCGCTATGATGGCAAAATTACCAACTACCTCCACAAGACACTGGCTCACGTGCCTGAGATTGTGGAGCGGGATGGCTCAATCGGTGCCTGGGCAAGTGAGGGCAACGAGTCAGGCAACAAGCTCTTCCGCCGCTTCCGTAAAATGAACGCCCGGCAGTCCAAGACCTTTGAGCTAGAAGACATACTGAAGCACCATTGGCTGTACACATCCAAGTATCTGCAGAAGTTCATGGAAGCTCATAGAAACTCGGCAAAAGCACTTCAAGCAACTATTAATCCTGATGAGATCCCAGATGATGACTGTGATATGACACTTGATGTGGCAGACTTTTGAAACAGTGGAGGTTGTTTAAATCTTGGACATTTCATTGCTTTATTTTTTGTAATCGGAGCCTTCATATGGCACCTTTAAAAAGCACAGATTTTTTCTTTAGATAAAATTCAGCGTCACATTGAATTACTTTATTATATACCTTTTTTTCTCAATGTCTGTCTTTAAAGTTGGAGTAAATTTATGGCACAGATATAAGTGTAGGAGGAAATCGCTATTCTTTCTCCTCAGGCTTTGCAGGATTTTTTCATTCTTGGTTGCTGGTGAATTATGGGATAGTTTATTGTATTGCTGGGTTATGACACATTCATGAATTTATACAGAAGGATTATTTATGGAACCAGATGAAAGCACTGTAAGTCACTGAAGGGGAATTGCTTTAACAGAACGTACATTTATGATCGTTGTATTAATTTATCATAGAGGGCAGAAAGAAAATGGAATTAGGGAAACTCAAATTGCCTCAGTTTCAGAAGAGCCAGCGAAGAGGATTTTTTTTGTGTCATATATCAGGGACCTCTTGAAGAATAGCATCTGGGACAAAATGACTTTGAATGACCTCCATACTGTGTATTTACACAACTGCACATTCCAGGACACATTCTACCTCCATTTAAACATAGTCTAAAGATTTTGCACCATAGTGAACATTTAACAGTTATTTCAGTAACTTGCACCATACACTTCTTAATATCTGCAAGAGATATTAAAATACAGTTATATTATATTACAGGGCCATTTTTCTAGTTTATTAAGATGTTGGTGTTTATTATTATACGTTGTTTTGTGTCATCTTAGAGAGATGTAATTTTTTATTTATTTTATGAGATTTTATTTGATTAGGTAATTTACTTTATTTACTCCATATATTTGAAATGTTACATCAGTTCAATATGCAGTGTTATATACCAACTGATATTTTAATTGATTACATTGTTTCAATATTCAATATTTTGTTGGTGTCTTTTTTGTTATGTTATGGTAATATCCTGTGAGTGTTTATGATAATGCCAGTGCCTTTTTGCTGTGCTTTTTTTTTGCTGATATTAGGACAACTTTGTTTAGGACAACTTGCTGTCCAGCCCTAATATACCTCTTTATTTGGATATAGCTCTCTGTCTTAAATCACAGATTTTTTTATTGTGCAAAATGAGCCTCAGATACATTTGGGAAGGTGTCAACATTTTATGTTTCATTAAATAAATAATAATAAAAAAACACTTTCTTGACCAATTTGTACTCAGATGTGATTTCATTATACTTTGTTGAATTGCACAGACACAGTACATGTTCTTTAAGCAATTTTCTTTCTTTTTAGAACTAAACTCATTATTCTTGTTTAGAATGTCAGTAATATTTTGTACTTATCAACTTTTGAGAAACAGTTTAACATATTTTTGGACATAATGCTAAAATGTGTTCTTGATCATTAATAAAAAAAATAAAATGCTGCATTTTTGTATCCCTTGTATTAAAATGTTATTTTCTTATCTCATATATTTCATACCTTCATTTTAATAAAAAGAAGAAAGAATTTTGTCTTTATTCTCCTTTTATTTCAACCAATTAAAATGCAAGTTTGAATTCTCCAAAACTCCATTGTATCATAATATAAAGAAAAATCAGTACATGAACATATGAAAAGCAAAACACTTATTGGGTATTGAGCAAGAAGCACTTAATCATAGGAACATTCACTCAAATAGCCTTCTGATGAAACTCTTCTTAGCTGGAGTCATTTTCAGCGTGATAGGAGCTTTGCGGTGCAATGTCTTCATTGCCACTCTCTTCACAGGCATTGCCTGCTGTGGTGGGGTTCTCTCCTGCTTGGGAAGGCCTCCATGGTCCACACAGAAGTACTTGCTGTTGTCCTGAGATAAACGAAGCAGTAGGCTCTCTGGGAGCTCCATGCACTGAGCATGGACCCAGTGTCCACCTTCACCTCTGGAACAGAAGATCATGGCTGGCCGTTTTAGCTCTGTGGAGTAGAAGGGTTCCCAGGTGTTGATGTCTACCTGGCAGCTGAGGCAGCACCTGATCCAGTAACCGGTCTGAGATTCATCCTCCTCATCTTCCTCATTGTACGTGTCTCCATCTCCATCGCTGCTGTACTCCATCTCGTGGGGCTCACGTCCGAAGTACAGCTCTTCCGAATCCTCTAGAGGAGCCGAGTCCTCAAAGTCAGTGGATTCTTGGCTGCATGTCTGGGTTGGATCCTCTTCTTCTGCCTCCTGCTGGAAGCTTACCTGGTAAAAGTTATATGTATCTGGAGATGCTGTATTGCCTTCTGATGGAACGGCAATCAGAGCGCTCCCCTTTTCCAGGTTCCCACCAAACCAGGTGCGGCTTTGACTTATATCGCTGCTCCATTGTGGAGGCTCCCGAGACTTGATACGTATACCCACATCATCGAGTGCAACACTGGTGCACTGCATTCGCTTCTGGGATTCGGACTGGTAGCCTCCGAGGATGATGTACTCATGAGCAGAGCTTGTGAGGGTTGCGATGGCGCTAGTGATGGAGAAACCATCATTAAGGATATCACAGGAGAGCAGTGGACTGCCTAATAGAAGCTCTACACGCAGCCTGAACAGACGAGGTGGTCGGCAATCGCTGGAGAGAATGTGGCCGCCCAGGAAGTAGACACAGTCCTCCCGCGCAAGTGCCAGGTGGAACGACTGGCCATCTGCGAGCTCAGGGAGGGAGTATGCAGAACAGCAGCCGAACTCAAGGTCAAGGAGGTACACCAGAGGTGGACAGTCTGCCACGGTGTTCCAGTTCTCTGTGGTTCTCTCAGCAGGTGGCAGGTAACTCCTGCCACCAAACACCACACACGCCGTTTTCCCCCTGCTGTGGACTACACTGATGGTGTGGCCGTACCGGGGCCCTGGAAGCTCCCCAGCCAGCTCTTTCTCCTGGCATCTCAGTGTGACCTTCCGATTGCATCCGCGTTTGTCCACGCTGAGCACATAGAGGCTCGAGGACAGCTCATTGTTGGGTGTTCTGCCACCGTGAATGAGGTAACACTCGGGGCTTCCATCACGAGCTTCCAGCCAAGAGACTGCAGGGTAGCGCAGAGGTGGGAGATAGCAAGAACTGTTGGAGAAGGAAATGGGACGGAGTTTGAGCTCTCCACCCTTAATGCGAACACAAAAGATGCCTGTTGGACAGGAGCGCTTAGGCCAGCCTTTCTGACCAAAAAGGTAAACATCATCTTCCAGATGCAATAAAGAGCATCCAGGTTGCAGAAGACTTGCACAGTTTACAGCGGTCAGGTGCTGCAGGGACATTCCTTTTCAGAGAGCTGTGTGGTTTAATGAGAAATGACATATCAGTTCAATTAATTTGTGATCTGTTAAAATGGAGCAGTCTTGGCAAAAGACACATTTGGAATTAGCTAAAGAGTTTCAAATTAACATACAACGAAATTGAAAATGTGCAAAGGCAGAACCATAATTTAAGCGTGTTTCTTGGGTTACTTAAAACAGGCGCATTACTACCGCTTACATAATGTAGTCCTTTTTGCCATTCACTTCGTTGAAGTTGGAACGTGAAGGCATCGATACCCAGAATTCATTGCAAAACGTGGTTGCCTGAGGAACGTTGATAAGTTGGTATGTTTGGTCATAAGTGCTTCCCAGCTAGCTGTAGGTAATTTTATGTTGGTCTGGATTAATTTAATGTTGTTGGGGTCTTATTCATTTCTCTTCATATACATAAAATTGCATGAGTAAACGTAACACAGTAGTAGTTAGGTATATTTGATAGCATTTTCACCTCTGAACTAATTTAGCACGCTAGCTAGCAACAGCAACAGAATGACAGCAGGACATTTGCGCTTATTACGGTTCTGATACGAAGTGCAGACTAATATAAAAAACATACTTTGTCACCTTCTGTAGAGCGACTAGGGTTTTCCCTAGTCAAATACTTTTTCTGAACTTAACCGTTTGCCTTAACTAGCTATCTAATTAAGCAGCTAGGATAGCTAGCCAGTCCTAGCTATTTCTTCACTAATAAAGCTAGCTAAGCTAATAAAACGAGCTAACGGTTTTAAATGAATGATGCCCAACTACCTACGTACGCGCATCAATTCTGACAGCCCGCTAGTGCATTTTCTGATTGTGTCGAATTGTCAATAAGCTTGTTTCGAACATGCGCTTACCTCAACAGTGTCTCCGAATCTGATTATTTTATATTTGCTTGCAGTTGTTGTTACAAATATATTACACAAGCATAACTGTCCAACTAGCCAACAAGAAGTTTAGTTAAGAAGGGTGCAGAGCTGCGAAGCTTGTGAAGGTTGGATGATTTTGATGAGTTAAATGTTGAGGTTAACCGTCTGTGACTGCTTCAACAGGTGGCTAAACACAACGCACATGAAACACTTGAACGAAAACAAGCACGAGAACGTATATGCAGTAAGACACATTCACAACAGTAAGACTATCAATAATGAAATAGCGTAAATATAATGCACTTACCAATTGTGATGTACACTTAACATAAAAAAGAAACATTTGATAGTGTTCACAGTTGTCAGTTCAGAAAATAGTCTACATAATTTTTGTGTAGGGGCATATTCTAAAAAGGGGAAAAAAACCTTGCAGAATCTGCACATTGTTACTTATTCATTTATAGTAGTGTCCTCAGTAAATGAATTGATTTCTTCAATTAATTTTCAGTGTGGCATTATGTAAAATCGTCGGCATTATAGCCTACACATATTTTCATGTCAAACTGCTGCATTAACACCAGCAGAATACAAATCTGCCCAGCGAGTCATTTTTGTTTTGTTTTGTTTTATTCAAGTTGACATGTTTTTTACATTAAACATTTCTGCTTAGCCACCCCAGAAAGAGCAGTATAAGCTAGGGAGAGAGAAGCAGTAGAGCAAGTCTGATGAAAGACTGACTAAAAGAGATGGAGAAAGGGGGTAACAGCTGTTTTGAGTTCATTAGCATAGTGTTTTTTTGTGTTTGGGGGATGCTCTGTGTGTGTGTGTTTGGGGGGGCTCAGTGAGTATGAGCAAAACAAAGAGTTGTAACCACGAGTGCCTGGAAGAACGTTGGAGTTCAAAAACACAAACATTTGAGCACCTGTGTCTCTGAGCTTCTGCTAAGTTAAGGGTAGGAGAGGGGGTTGAATTGACTCCTCATCACCAGTGTGAAAAAGAAGATGCCTCCAGCATCTTAATCAGCTGTGGGCTTTTTTTTTTTCTCAACATGTTTGAAATGCATGTAGTCGAACTTCTCACTCTCGCTATGTAGAACCATCCTGCATGCTTCTGTCTAAGCACCACATCACACTGCAACTCTGAAAGTAATACTGACCAGTGCAGATCTGAATTAGAGATGAGCCAAAGGGAGCACTGGGTGAGTGCAAGGTGCAGTGGTACACAGAAGGCCTGGGGCTGTGCAGGGAATTGTACTGTTTAATTGATAGCACAGGGTAATTAGACTCTAGCATAGCACCTGTTTCTTTCCTATGGAATGTCGCATTACCTGACAATGGTTCCCTGAAGGAAGGGCTTGACAAATGACACAATGACAGCTCAGATGTTCTGATGATCACTTTGCATGGTTGCTCGTTGCTCTTTAATGTCACTGTAATCATTCTCCTTCCTTACTGATTGTAATTGAAGTGAACTTTAAAAAGATAATTTCACCTTAATCATGGCTAATGTGGCTTTAATGTGTATTATTGTGTGATTAAGTGACCCAATGAGTAGAGTAATTTTACTCTCCAATCTGTCTTACTTCTTTATTTCCTTTGTACTCATGCCTTATTCCATTTGAATCTCTCTGATTTGGTTGATTGTACATTGCTTAGAACATAATGATGCATGAGAAGCACTCTATAAAGTATATTCTATTTTTCCTTTCTTTTGTTTTTTCCTGTCTTTTTTTCCTATAGGCATTGGAGGATGGCAGGCTTACAGAATAACTCTGGTGTTGTTCCCTTTGATAAGACCACGGTGGAGGTTCTTGAGCTGTTCTGTAACACTCCTGAGCAATCTTATGAGCAGTTTCTATCCACGTTCACACACCTGACCCCAGGTCAGTACCTTTATCAGTACACTCACATGTCAGTTCAGGGCTTAGAGAGGTGCACTTAACACCATATCTAATAGTTTAGAGATATGGATTTAGTTTGCTTTTGTAATTTTGCTTTTATTGCATCTTTGTCTCTTCCATAGACGCTGTGATGGGTGGACCTCTGAATGTTTTTAGGGCACATAACAGCACCTCACTTGGAGAAAAGGACAGACGAAACAGAGGGGTGGAAGCAGTGGATGAGAGAATATCTTTCCCCGGAGGACAGCGGAATCTGAAGGCGCTCAGTACAAACTTGGAAGAGGTCAAGACATTATCAGAGTCAAAGTTCATTCTGTCATATTCATTCTTTCAGATTCATTCTGCATATGTGTGCAGCAGACATGAGAATACTTGGGGTAATACCAAGATGTTAAACATGAAAGAAAGCAACTCAACATTAAACTATAGTGAGGAAATTAACTATGAGCTAATAAAAAAAGGTTAAGAAGGTTAATGGCTTTGTGTTGTAATGAGCTGTTGGATACTCTAGTATTATTTGCCAGATAACTGCAACTGAGGTTTGTGTGTTGGATGATGTACATTTTCTTCTGCAAAATTTCTTATATATTTGATTATCAGAAATACGATGGTGAGTTATAAAAATTATCTGCACTCCAGTAATATTAAAACTTGTATAAAACTACAGCCAGAGTGTGGATAATTTTTTACTCACTCTTGTAAGTTGGCGTAGTAATGCAGTGATTATTCTATGATCTGGACGCCTCTGTAGTCTGATACCATGCCCTTGGCCTATCAGACCATGATTCTACTGGTGAGGATATGCTTAGGAAATAGATGTGTTAAAGTATGTTATTCTTTAGGGAAGTTGTATTCATGGATTAGGTGAGATTCTCCACGACATAAATCGCCATGAAGCTGGTGAGCCTCTCTAAGGCCCACTGAATGTTGTAAAGGAGTGGATGATCTTCTTTGTTCCAAAGTTTACAATCAGTTTTTTTTTTCTGTTTTGCCTACATACAGTGAGACCTTTTTGTCCTTGCAAAAACAAGCTTGTTGATATTGCCCTGATTCATCCTACTTTAAGTTCTCTGCCAGTAGTGTCATGAGTTGACTCAGAGACAGAGTTGGCACTGTCTATGACCACATAGTTGTGGGTTCAGAAAAAGTACAGGAGGGGCTGAGCACACAGCCCTAATTTACTCCATGTTGGTGGTGAAGGACCAGAAGGGAAACATCTTGACTGTGCAGATCTGTGCCGATTTGTCAGCTCAGTATCAAGTTGCAGTTGTCAAAACCCTGAGCGCACAGAGGTATACGAGTATTCACATTGGAGATCGAAAGGAAATTAATGGCATCATTCTTTTTCAGGTGGATTATACTAACATAGAGCGTGGGTGAGGGCGGTGGTAGCTCACTGGTTAAGGCACTTGACTAGTAATCAGAAGGTTGCTGGTTCAAACCCCACCTCTGCCAAGTTGCCACTGTTGGGCCCCTGAGGAAAAAGCCCTTTACCCTCAACTGCTCAAGATGTATTCAGTCACAATTGTAAGTCGCTTTGGATAAAAAGCGTCAGCCAGATGCCGTTAATGTAATGTAAATGGACCAGTTCAGTTTGTATTAATAACAAAACAAGTTGCAACATTTCACTTTTTGCAACAGAATTGTTTTAAAACAATAGTTTAACAGCAACTGCAAAAGATGAAAAAAACAAATGGTATTTCCATGGTCACATTTTCTTTATTGTTCATATTCCCAAATCTGCTGTATCAGTGAAATCGACTAAATGTAAAGACTAAAGCTACAGTGTATGCTAATTTTGGCTGGAAGCATAAGTAAACTGATATAGTAAACTGTTGAGATACAGAGACACATGAAAGCAGAGCACAGACCTTATGAGCACAGCCAGGTGCCTGCAAATGCCATTAAGACTAGTAATGTTGTAAGGGCTGTGACTCTTTGAAGTGTCTTCCTCCCATCAGCACTGAACCAGCATGGCACCTGCTTGCTGGCTAGAGAAACTGCCTTTCTAGTTGCCTCTATGTCACCAACCTCAAATCTCACAAAAAAAAAAAGTCGTCCAGCACATTTTGGGTGGAAAGCACTGCTATCACTGGGGCTGCTGAAACGGGTCCTGCCCTTGTATGCCGAAATAGCTTGGAAGCCCTACCAGAAACACCTTGGGTGTATGTGCTTGTTTCTGTACTCTTGTACCATGGCTTAACTTTCGGTATAGAAGTAAGGTTCCTCTGCCCTACCCAGAGAGCAGCGTCATCACCTGGCGTGAAAGGCCAGCACAACAGTGTCTCAGTAATTCACTGACCTGGCTGGACATGGTCTGATAGTCTTGGTGACTGCTGCATCATACTGCCACACATTTGCTGATGCAGCCTGTCACAGATGAACAGTAATCCTTAATGCTGCTAATTTGGTTCTGTGCAGCAGCTCCCATCAACACATTTCAGTGAGTTTTTTTTTAAATAGTCTTGGATCTGCCATTTCAGTGCCTGAGGGTAGAATTGTGATTTGTTTTAAGGTGGTGGTGCCGTATTTCTTATTGCTGTGCTGATATCAGAAACAGTGAAATTTGATGGGATTGTCCTCAATGACGCTGCTGGGTGGATTTCTAACCATCTGTTATGTTACTCTAGTCATGGTCTGTAATTTTGTATGTTGAATAGGCAACAGTCTATAAAACTCTGAGCTCTGTATCCTGCAGATCCTGACCAGATCAGTGAGGATTAGGCCACTCTTCTTGAAAGTCTAAGCCTAATTGCCTCCTACTTCTTCTGTCCTCTGCAAGATCATGTGTTGACATACAAACACTTGGAACTCATTTTTAATGGCCTTGTCCATGTATGCCTTGAGCTCGTGTATGTGAATGGTATTTACCGCTTACTGTGTTACATATTTATCACTGTGGGGTTCAAATTAGCGGGGCACCAGCAGCTGTCAATACCATCTAGCACTTACAGCACTAGACCTGTCAATGCGATGAGCACTGATGAAATATTTAGCTCTCAGTCCCCTAGGGCTAGATAAAGGAGCTCTGATCACAGTTTTTGAGTTTAGACATACTGATATAATAAATGGATCCTGACATTAGTTGTATTTATACTTGTAATCTTATCTCATATATGGTGATTTCACACTGAACGTACTGAATGGATTGGCCTGTTTTAGTCCAGATTCAGTTGAGCTATTAGAGGTAGCAATGGTGGACATTGTGAATAAGGTAACATTCAAATCTTTGAACTGTGATATCTCAACTTTGAACTGTTAGTAACTACCTTGCTATTTTTTTTTTATCTGGTGCATCTTTCAATGTTTAGGAATTTGTGCTGAAACGGTTTTACTTTGACCACATGGCAATAGCTGAAACCTGCTTAGCCTGAATAGCTAAGGTGCTTTGTGGTCAGTACTGCTGTCTCCCTGCTCCTGTGACCCGGGAATGATTCCTGGCCTGCCTGCTGTGTGGAGTTTGCACGTTCTTTCCGTGCCTGCGTGGGTTTCCGCCAACCTTCCAAAGATCTGTATGATAGGTCATTTGGCATCTCTTAATAGGCCTGGTGTGAATGAGTGAGTGGGAGTGTGTGAGTGTGTGCTCTCTGATAGGCTGGTGCCCTGCTGGTTGGTTCTTGCCTTCTGCCCTGTACTGCTGGGATATGCTCTTTCCTCCAGGAATTGGATTAAGTGGTTTAAAAGATGAATGAATGATTGCTATTAGCTAATGTTCTTTGTTTGTATGTTTTTTTTTTATATACACAATGATAAATAAATAGATTATTAATACAATGTTACCCTGCACATAAACATAGTCACGTAATAATATCAGAAATGTATCTGTTGATACCACTGTAGTTGGAACTGGATGGCAGTGTCCCAGCAGGAAGACTTTCCACTGGGGCGACCTTTCCCTCAGATCCACCTGGGAAGGTAAATAGCTTAAAGTGCATTTGCATTTGTCATTACTGCCATAGGTGCATGGTAATGTTTATACTGCTGGATCTAAGGGGATATGCCCTGCTTAAGCAGCATAACAAAGCAATGATTGTAATGGTTTTAATTGGATTGATAGGCTTGTTCTTCTTATCATCATCAGATAGCTGATAACTCTCAAGATGATACGGAGGGCGAGGAGGAACCACTGCACACCACCGAAGGTGCAGTATTGGTTTCTCAGAGCACAAATACTTTATGCAATTCACCCGCTGTTCAGAATATCCAGAGTAAGTGAAAATGTTAGTGAAATTAATTTCTGTTAGAATGTGTTTATGCATCTGTTATAATCACTTGAAAATATATTTACAGGACTACACTGAGCACTAGGGTTACTAAAATTCTATACCGAAGTGGCAAAGTAATTGCATAGATATTCTTCTCACGTGCATATGTAAAGCATTTATAGGTTCACCTTACATTTAATAGGCTTTATTGAAAATCATGTGCATGCTATTTCTGTAATTAGGGCCACTATCCACCAGATTTAAATATATTACCATTTATTACACATATTCAATTAAGAAGGGAGGGCGGCTACTTTCTTGACATGCTTTAATGTGCTCAGTGAGCAGACCTGTAATGGGAGGGAACAGGCGTCAGCTCTCCTATTCATCTCCATAAGACTTTACTTTAGTACTAATGACCTCTAATTAAAGGAAGCTGGGCTACAGAAACTCTCTCCAGAAACTGTGTTTTTGAGGACAAGCTCATAGGACAGAAGAGACTTAATTCACCTACCAGAGGTTTTTTTCTGCTGTTGTCTGGTAGGCTGCCCTGGGAAGCCAGGGAGTAGGATCTGGGAGGGAGGGAGGGAGAGAGAGAGAGAGAGAGAGAGGCAGAGGCAAAGAAAGAGAGAGAGAGAGAGAGAGAGTGAGGAAGGGAGGGAGAGGAGAGAGCGATGCAATGAGGGCACAGGGTGTTGGTGGCTGGTGCCAATCTGCGCGCAAATCACCCTGTGCTCTGACTGGGGCGCCAGCTGAAGGCGCTGACTAACAGAAACGTAGTCTGAACTTCACCCTAATTAGCACGAGTAATTATGTAGCTGCTGTGGTGTGTAAAATAAGGCAGACAGGGACAGAGAGAATGTTCCGGAAAGCGCGAAGCTCAGCCTGACACAGAGAGTAATTGCCTTTACTGCAGGTTCAATGACAAATGGCTCGTGTCCAGATGAATGCTACACCAGGTAGAGGGAGAAAGTGCCCTGACGTGCCCCTGGTTCAGATAGAACAAGACTCAGAGCGAGCATGGGTTTTAATAGCTGTGTGGCAGGATTTTATTTCTCCAGCTGTTTATGTGCCATGAAGACTTTATGTAGCAAACTAACAGCAGCTTTCCAATTCATTAGTGGGATGAAGGTTCTCCCTGGGTTGCTTTATTGTGATGGTTAATGATTTTGCTTTTGATGCTGCATTCCCTATCCCATCTCCTTAGAGTAGGTATGTGGATTTGTAAAATCATGTGGATATTACAGGCCAGCATATGACACCAAGGTGTGATAAGCTCCACTGACACATGCACACACACACACGCACACACACACACACACACACACACACACAGACCCTCACAGATGCTTCGGTCTCTGGTGGTAGCTTAAGGTATGAATTTTCACCATGCGAGTAATTTGCTGTTTAATTAAGATCACCGTGGCTTGCAGCATGGTTGCGGTCACAGACACGCCCCCCATACAGATGCACACTTTGAGAGAGACTGTGCCACGGTAGGAGAGAGCAGAGCACATCTCATGGTGCTACATGGCAAGTCAATATCTAATCATCTTTGCCATTGTGTGCAGATGCATCATAATTTTTGTAGCGTCTCTAGAAAATGTGTATAAGGTGTGTGTGTGTGTGTATATATATATATATATACTATATTGCCAAAAGTATTCACTCACCCATCCAAATGACCAAATCACCAGTGCACAAAGCAAGGTCCATAAAGACTTGGATGGCAGAGTCTGGTGTGGATGAACTTGACTGGCCTGCACAGAGTTGTGGTATCTCTCGAGCTTCTTGTGTTCCTTGTGTCTGACATTGCTTGGGATCGCTACCTCTTTCACTCCAGCCCTCCTCTACTGTTTATCCACCACTACTATGTCTGACTGGTTAGCTGTTACCATTTTGTCAGTCTGTATCTGGAAGTCCCACAGGATCTTAGCATGGTCATTCTGTACCACCTCTGGGACAGTATCTCACTTAGGCCTAGAAACTTCAAAACTCAGCACAGATATTTCTGTATATTATGCCAGCCAGTTGGTTATGGTGTACTATGTATGTTCTGCCTTCTAACATCTTACATTGATCTTGTATTTAAGGCTTGTTCTTCTGCCATGTTTAGGACCTCTGTGCTGTCTTTCAATCCAGCTATTTTGAACCATTGGTAGGATACATCAGCCACTTCCATTATTTGCTGGTGATGCATACAGTGCAGGGGTTTATCCTCTCATGATGATTTCTGTTCCTCCAAACTCCCATCTTTCTCGGGTTTCTGCTGTCTGAGAAACTCACTAAGTACCTCATCACTTGGGGCCATCTTCCTGATGTATGCTTGGATCCTTGTTGTTTCTTCTTGAATAGTGGCTTTGATGCTCACTAGTCCTTGGCCTCTCCCTCCTTCCACTTAGTGTAGAGTCTCAGAGTGCTGGATTTGGGATGAATCCCTCCATGCATTGTGAGGAGTTTTCTTGCCTTGATATCAGTGGCTTCCATCTCCTCCTTTGGTCAGTTGATTATGCAAGCAGGGTATCTGATGATTGGTAGTGCACAGATGTTAATAACATAGATCTTGTTCATCCCATTCAGCTGACTTTTCAGGATTCACATCACTCTTTGTAAGTATTTCCTTGTGGCCTCTTCAAGATTCCAAGGTACTTGTAGCTTCCCTCAACATCTGTTATATTATCCTCTGGCACATCCCCTTAGTTTTAGCTTCCTTTCCTCACTTTGTAACCATCCGTCCACACTTATACAGTTTGAATGATGTTCCTATGTCACTGCTGTATATCCTGGTGAGATGGATTAGTGAGTCAGAGTCAGTTCAGGCATGCAGTTTGATGTCACTCATCCATGCTGATGGTTGTTCCATTCCATAGCTGGTATCCTTAGCCACTCTTGGAGATGATTTCACTGAAGGGATTTAGGCCTATGCAGAACAGCAGTGGAGACAGCATCTCCTTGGTAAATTCCACGATTGGTGTTGACCTATGCTATAGGGTTAAAGTTGACCTCTAGGATCGTCTTCCACAGCCCCATTGAGTGATTCAAACTCACAAAAGTTGGTGGTGTAACCCACTGAGCTATCCAGCTGCACATATATAAATCTGAAGAAATACATACATACATACATACATACATTATATATATATATATATGTGTGTGTGTGTGTGTGTGTGGGTGGTTGTGCATGAATAACACATGCCAGCACAGTGCTTTTCACCTGTCTCTGTAATTAGCCTCGTGTCAATTAGTAGCCAGGCAGAGAGGTGATTATAATGACCCCATGCCTTTAGTCGGGATTAAACATCACTATAAAGCCTTTAATATGTCTGTCAGAACATGGTCATTGAATTATAGTTTGTGTGTACAACTACATTTGTGTGTGTGTGTCTGTGTGAGAGTGAGAGATATTGCGAAGAAATGTGTTTCTGAGGGTGATTTTTTTTTTGTCAGTTCCAAGCTACCATTAAACGAGCTCAGACGTGTCTTATGACAGCTTTAATGATCTCTTCTTTTTGTGTGAGGTGGAGGTCGCTTTTATAGGTCCAAGGTGAACAATAACAATTGTGCTGGGGATTATACTGGTATTTCAGCACATTGTTGTACTGCTATATGAACTGACAGGTTTTTACTGACATTTTCGATTGTAAAAAAAAAAACAATAACAATATAGCACTCGATATCTTACTCTCGTTGTAAGAATACTAAAATACTTTGCATGTATCCTGTATGATATCAGCACTTTTTCTGATATACCTACCATTTTTTATTCTCTATGGATGTATGGGTGTGCGCACATCATGGAGAGGCATCCTGTTGTCTCCTTTCTGTCAGATGTGTGTGTGCTTCCTGGAGAGGCTGAAGAGGATTTGCCGGTCTATACTCCCTCGGTCTGTCATTATACACTGCTGGATCTGTCCTCTGTGGGCTCGGACCACAGGACACACACTCCACACACTGAGTGCCAGGTACACACACACACACTTAGGCACTGCCTCCATGTTTTCCTCTACCTCTCTCTTGTCTTTCATGGACACTAACTGTTCACTATGTTACATGCTGTGGGGGTCAGCTCAATGCACAGGAGTGAAGTAACAATTTTGAAAAAAATTGTGATTTTAACAAAATACATTGAAGTAAAACAGCAGGTAACCAAAATTGATTTGAGCTTTTTGGATTGGGTTTCAACAAATGCAATGTGGTGAAATAATCAATAATAATTGCATAAAATAAATCCATAAGTAAAGCTTGTGCTGAATGGTTTAAATCCACAGAGCTATGACACATGATTTTAATGTTTTTCCTACAGAGTGAAACTGATGAAGTTGTTCCCTTCTGTCTGGATGACGCCTTTGATTATGACAATGTAGAGCTGCATCCCAAGCAACCCATCCAATGCTGCTCCAGTAGATCATCTTGACCTGTAAGTGCCCCGAGTTGGAGAGAACATAAAAAGTGACATTACGTTATTTACAAGCGCCCTTGTGTTTTTGCAGGGCCACTGAGCTGACGTGTATTATGCCTCACAGATCTGTTGTCCTTTTTTATTATTAATATTATTATTATTATTTTTTTTTTTAACTGTGTTCAGCCCATAAGCAGCTGTAATGGGGGTTGAAGTTGTGCTGCTCTAATCGGTTTGTTAGCACAGGGCATTTTCACACACACACACACACACACACACACACACACACACACACACACACAAAAAGCCCATCCATGCTTGAAGTACCTGAGGTCAGGCAGCCTGTTATTGTACAGTGCTAGCATCACTTTTCTGTATGCAAGAAACGGTGGTGTGCCACTTGTTCAAGTGCTCCCACTGAGCACACTCTTGGGAGAGCAATTAGACTCTTGTTGTTACTAGTTGCATTCCACCATGGTTTATTCATTCAAATAAAACACTTTGGGACTTTTTTTTTTTTTTTTGGTTACCATTTTGTAAGCATCTGAATAAAAGCCTTGTATTTTTGTCTCTGACCAAGCTCTGCCCTTTTGTTCACGGTTTTGTGGCTTTTTTTTGACATTTTAAGAAAACCTAAAAGTGCCTACTGTTGAGTAGTGTGAGATGTTCCCCACTGTGTGTTGGCTGCCAGCATGCAGTATTTCTTTCTTTTTCGTTTTTTTTTTAACCTTTTTCAAAATTTGTAAGAAAGTGAGTCGTGGTGTCAGAAGGAGTGCCAAGAATTTAAGTCAGGTAGCAGAACCATGACTGCTCATATACGTCTCTGAAACATAAAGAAGATTCGGTGAATATTTCAGTCGGCTGCTCTGTTGGTGACCATGCATCTTTAATGCCCTTTTCCCGTCATCTCCCCTTTAATTGGTGGGCAGAAGGGTTGGAACAAGCCTGAAAGAACGAGACCTTTTCAATGTACCAAGAAGCTCTGTTACACAGTTGGATTTGAGGCATGTTGGTAAAAAAAAAAAAAAAAATTAGTGAACTATTAGCATAGTTGCGTTTGGGATGACTGAATGCAGAAATGTTTGCTGTGTTATGCCTGTGTGGTGCAAGGGTTCCAACCTGTTGTTTTATTTTAATTTCTAGATATATTGAACACTTTACGTTGACTTGAATATGTGCTTCATGTTGGCTAATTGGCCGTTTTCCTGGTGATTTCCTGTTGCTAAGCAATGATGGCTAACTCTGGCAAGCAGCATTTGAGTGAGATTGCTTGTATGCGTGTGTGCGCGTTTGTGTATGTGCGTGTGCACGAATGTATATGCGTGTGTGCACGTGTGTGGATTTGCATTTGACAGTTCCAGGGTGTACCAAGGCTTTCCCAGCAGGTGGAGATGGCTGCTCTTTGCCAGGTGGGCAACCTCATTGCTGTGCTCTGTTAGGCCATGTGTCATTACCACAGCCCTTCAGTTAGAGGAGCACCAGCACAGCAAGATAAAGAGCAAGATAAAGAGGGTGAACCCATTGTGTGTCTGTGGGAATTTTTTTTTTTTTTTTTTTTTTTGTAGTGCTAACAGTCAATCCCAGGTGATAAGTTTACAAAATGCATATTTATCTGAAAGGATTCTAAATGTTTCATTTAGATCTCAAGGTGTGTTTTTTAATAGTAAAAAGGAGTGTCATGTTTTCTCAGACCCAGTTTATGGAGAAATTCCAGAGAGAGAGTGAGAAAGAGGGCAAACCCCTTGTGCCCCTGCATTCGCAAACAGATGTACACATGTGGTTGGGTTTGCTCAGTGGCACATTAACAGTTTTTCCCAGGTGAGCTGAGCATGTTCATCAAAATGAATGGGGTTGCAAACTATACCTTTATTAGTATTCCTTTTATTGTTTATTATTGCCATTCTTTTTTCCTGCAGCTCAAAGAGCTGAAGTTGTCTGCTGGAGCACAAGCGATCCGTGTACATTCTTGTTGTGGTCCTGCGTGGAGGCGAGGGCATGGCTGCTCATTTTCATCCTATCCAGCTTCATGCATGTCGGTGACCTGTGGCCCCAGGCCCTGGGGCCTCAGGACCAGCTCAAACTGGCAGCTAATGAGATTATGTCATGTTCACTAGGAGGCCTTTGATGTTGTATATCTCTGAGGTTGTATGGACATTGCAGCTGGCTATAGTTGTCCTTAGAGCCTTCCGCAGACGTTACTGAGAAGTAACTGTGCCAAGTTACTTAAAAACTTAAATATAAATGGAGTTGTAAATTATTTTAAATGTTGGTCTCTAATGAGTGTCCGTGGTATTTGTGTCATCTGTGATTTGAAGACTGTTGTATTGTGTTTATATGTTTTTCACCTGAGGGGGTCACTGTTGTGTTGCTTGTTGATTTTCTGGCTTTTTTCCAAGAACCTCGTACAGTTTTTTTCTGCAGTGCTGCATGCATATATTTCTACAAAGTTACTTAAAGAAAGCAATAGTTAAAATATAATAATAGTCTTAATAGTAGGCAAAGAACATGTAAGAAGTTAGCCTACCATTCACCACAAAATCTGGACCTTTAAAACCATAAACTGAACACAGAAATTACATAAATAGTATGACTGTTCCCTTGTTGTTGTTGTCGAGCTTCTGGAAAGCAGGTGAATAACCAGGTCAGCATGTGGCCTCTCCAGCCTGTGCCTCTGATGAATCATCCTGTTATTCACCTCATATGCACAGACAAATAATTCACACGCTGACACATCTGCCTCAGGAAGTACCTCGCTAGAGATGATTTGTCTGGAAAGTCACAGAGAAAATCCTGCAGCTAGTAGGAATCCTCCCAGCACTAGGGGAGAATTTGATCAGAAAGATGTAGCCCACCAGTCAGTCCTGTTCCTCCTGCCTTCTCCTGCTGGGCTGCTGACGACTGGCGGCTGGGCGGCCTGCTCGTGTATGGAAGAACTGCTTTTCACTATCTCCCAGACACGACTGAGTGGAGACACTAATAACCAGCTTATAGAATGGTACTGCATGTACACATTTTTGCAAGTGCGAAGAGCACATGACAACTCGCGTAATAAGAGAATGTAGGATTTACGCTCACCGGGAAAGTCTCTGTTTAGACTACATACAAGTGCGGAGATTGTGTTCTGAAGTTGTGACTTTCAAGCTTTGGCCAATTAACCGCTATACATAAATAATCTGAGGAGTGGCAGTAAAGACAAAGCATGCATGATCCAAGGTTGAGAGCTTTTTTCCAACTAGCAGGTCTGAGGGCTATGGGTGAACAACAATGCCTATTTGTGTGTGTGTGTGTGTGGCGGTGTGGATTGGAGTCATGGTGTGAGAGTGTGCATTTTTTCTAGCCTTCCATATACTGTATTATTTCAGTAATGGGTCTTGATACCTCATCTCTTGATGGATTTCATGAGGGAGCTGGGATTAATAGACTAGTAGTGTTTAGATTTACACATGCGTCCTTTCTGCACGCTTATGGTTGTGGAAAAAAAATAGTTTGCTGTGTCTCTGTATTATTTGATTATTTCTCCACTCTCACACATTTATATCCCTGAGGACGGTGCTAAAGGTTCATTGATTTACAACAAGATGAAATGATGCTGTAATAAAAGTGTATGATAATAAAGCATCGTGCCGCAGAGATGGAGAGGGAAGGAGGCAGAGGGAGAAAACGAGAGAGAGGAGGAGGGATAGGGAGAGAAAGAGTGAGAGAAAGAGGAAAACTAGAAGAAAGAGAGAGAGGGAGAGTGGTAAAGAAGGAGAGGAGATGGCGCTGCTGATCTCTAGAGTACTCTTTATGCAAATTCTCTGGTATTCTCCTTAGGGCTTGTCATCACTTCGGCCAGTCCAAGTGAGGCAGCGCTACTGTGGCTTTGCTGCTGACAGAGGCAGACAGATGCACAGATGGAGACAGAAGGATTTACAGTAGGTGGCAGACTGCGAGACAGAGCCTAAGAGGCAGGGGCTGGTCCTGGGTCCTGTAGGTGGGGATATTTGATCAGATAGATACAGGCAGAGACAAAATCATGATGCTTATTGCATTTCAGGCCTTCAAAACATTCCAAAAAAAAAGTGATGTCAACAGATGATTGTAATCATGATTTGGTCCAAAAGCAGGTTGAGTCTTTGAGGAACAAAGATAGCCTGGGGATCTCCTGTTTGTCAACAAATGGATGGGAAGATTATTGACATTTTTTAAAAACAGACACCTCAAAGAAAGATCGGAAGGGATTTAATTAAAGGAATTTCAGTGCATAAAGGCCAAGTGTGCAAGTCTATGTGGAACACCCATGATCTCCGATCCTTCACACGGCACTGCTTCAACATTCAACAACAGCTGATATAACCACATGGGCAAGGGATTACTTTGGCAAACCTTTGTCAAGTACTACAATAAGGTATTAAATTCAGAAATGCCTCTTAAAACTTTACTGTGCAAAACAGAAGCCTTATGTTTACCATGTCCAGAAGCGGCTTTGACTTCTCTGGGCTCGGATGCATCTGGGATGGACCATCACACAGTGGAGACGTGTACTGTGGTCAGATGATTTGGTATTCCAGGTCTTTTTTGGGGGAAAATGGACGTTGTGTGCTCCGGAGCAAAAATGAAATGGACCGTCTAGACTGTTGTCAGCATCAAGTCCAAAAGCCATGGTCTGTTATGGCATGGGGTTGTGGCACTGGTAGTTTACACTTGTGTGATGGAAACATTAATACAGAAATCTAAGATCAACATACGCTGCCTTTAAGATGACATCTTTTGCAAGAATGTCCATGATTTTTTTTCAACAAAACTACATACTGCACACATTACAAAGGCACAACTGCAGAAGAAGAGGGTACAGGTACTGCACTGGCCTGGCATGACCTGCCCCCCATAGAGAATGTGTGGAGACTTCTGAAACAAAAAATTCAACAACGACAACCCCGTAATTTTGCACATCTTAAGATGTGTTAACAAGAAGACCGGGACAAAATAACACCAGAAACACTTCATCACTTGGTATCCTCAGTGCCAAAATGTCTTTTAAACGCTTCACCATCCAACTACTTTTGGAATGTGTTGCAGACCTGAAATGCAGGAATGGATTATTAACAAATGAAATGAAGCTGAACAGACAAAACATGAAATCTCTCTGGTTCAATCTGTCTGCTATAAAATAATGTACGAAACACTGTGCTTATTTTATTTTTATTTGCACTTTCCATACTGTACTATATAGCTCACACATGTATTCACCAGCCCAAAGCATATTAGGTGTTAATGATGGGGACAGGTTGTAATGTTGGTCTCTTTTTTTCCCTAATACATTGGAATTTATGGGCTGGTTAGCCTTTCAGCAGTCTACGTTTACAGCAAGATTGTTCTAGATCTCAGCCCAAAGCTCCATTGTACCTGTTACTAAATTCACACATTCCTGTCCTGCTTTGGTTATTTTGGGACTGCTGTTTGGGGGATACTTGATTTCACTAACTTAACATCCAGGAGAACTGGTACTGCAGTGGTGTGGCTTCATAGTAGTTTTTGTCATTGTTTTTAAATATTTGTTATCAAATCAATTTTCTTCCATTCTTGGTTAAAAGTCTTATAGTCAGCAGGCCACATAGTGAAAGCAAGTGACTTAACCCTGACAGAATAAGTAACTTTATTCATTGTTTTGAACTGTTCATAAACATTTTGAACATTACCATAAACACAGAAACAAATAGAAAACATACCTACCTTAAACTATTGCATGCTAGTGTGTGCCCAGCTTGTAGTGTACCATGTTGCAATATAGTAAATCCAAAGTTTATTATCATTATTAGGCTAAATCCATTATATTACTCTTTAATGTCTATGCAAACATATGTCCATAATGTTGGGATCTAAACAGACCTTTTGGTGACTCTTATTTTTAACACTGCACTGTTAGAAGATTAGAGAAGGTTGGGTTTGATGAACCATTTGGTGGGTGCAGGAGGTGTCGGTGAACGGCTGTTTAACAAGTGTCCGAGCCTAAGGAATGAACCAGCTTTTATCTCTGGAGAGAGCCTACTCTAGTCTGCGCCTGACTAATGAACAAGTTTTCCCTTGCCTGCTGAAGGAATGAGAGGAGTCACTAATTTGAAATGATTCACTCCAGACTCCTCGTTTCCTTACCTTTCACACGGCACCCTGGAGCAAAAACAATTTGTACAATGGTGTGAAAATAGCATGCAGCTTAAGAGTAAATAACTTTACCATCTCCTGGGTTGCAAAAGACCCCTTATTAGAATCTGTATCATGCAGCGTTGAAAACACAGAAAGGAAAAAGGAAATGAACGAACAAATAAACAAACAAAAAACAACTGTTTTTTTTTCCCTAAAACGATTTATTTAGATACTCTTGGTTTACCATGTGGTATTACATACTTTTTAACAATTGCAGGCTAACCTGAAGCAAAGATTAGACAGCTTCAGTCACATAATTTCTGTAAATATGAAAATTTCATAGATATCTCTTGTACTCATTTTTTTTATGAAAACAGAGACCACTAAATTTTATCAAGCACAGGAGTCGACAGAGTCATTCTGATTCTTGCTTTCCAGTGTATAGTATTTGTGCTGAGTGATATGCATCATTTGTAGAACATCTCTAGCATCCAGGCTCCATGACCACCTGCTTGCTGTAGGATGCAGGAAATTAGACAGCAAAGCTTTTTCATTTCCCTTGCTGCAACAACCCCAGCCCCCCCCACCCTCCTTCACCCCTGTCACTCCTACCTCTACAACCTGAATATGAGCTTCTATCCAACCAGTCGCCTCTGTGGTCTCCGTGGTAAAAGCAAGACCAGAGCCATAATCACATCTCTAATCTGAGTCATATATTTTATATATGTAGGCCATATCTTTTGGTAAATGTCACGTTCTCAGAGTTGTGGACTGTGTCCTGTGGTGGTTCTGGTACTGTGATTGATCTTCATTCTTGCCACAGCAGTGGAATGATTTGGAAACATGACTGACAGTAGGGGAAGTAGTGTTTAAATGAACCCTAGCTGAATTATTTGGAGTGGAGTTGAGTAGGGAGAACCACTCCTTATACATGACATACTTTAAAAAAAACCTTGCTTGGATTTGTTGTTGTTTTCATTCTCTTGCTAGATTTCTATCACCCACATGATTCTGAAGGTTTTCACATAAAGAACCAGTATATAGATCTCATGGTGTGAATGCATGCTCAGTTTTTAACACTGGGGAGGAGGGACCGAACGTTGGTCCGTCCGAATATACACTCTTCACATTTAACCAAGCTTGGGAATTGAGTGTGATAATACAGTATTATTTTTTTTTATCATATGAGTAGCATTCAGTACATCTTTATGTTTATTTACATGCAGAAGTAGAAGGAAAATGACAGCCCTCTGCTTTGAGGAGACGGCCATTTTATCAGTCTATAATCTCCATTAACCTACTGACCAGTTCAGTCTTCAGTCTGTGTATAGCACCATTTGCACAGCTTTAAAACTCCACAGTGGACTTATTTGAGCACAGTGTGACGTTTTTACCACCACAAAGATGAGATTGCATGGATTAGCTACAGTCCAACAGAATGGAGAGAAAGCTCAGGGCAATGCAAATGGAAATCATCTGAAAAATATCTTGTAGTATGTAATGTATGAGGGCCATCAACAGATTGAGTGTGGGTGGGTGTGTTTATGCGTGTGTGAATAAGTATTACAACAGCAAGAAAGGAGAAAGATGTCCTGTATTACTGTAGTTTTGGTAGTTTACTGTAGTTCTTCTGACTTTTTTGTAACTGAGGCCAACAAGATCTGATTTTGATTACACATGCTGCTTATTAACCTTTGAGCCCGGAAGCAAAAGGTTACACAGTTCACACTTCTATTGCTTGTTTCTTTAATTAATTTTTTAAACTACGTTTCTTTAGGGGTGAACAGTTTGTTCTTTATGCTATTTGTTAATTTAATCTTACTTGGTGACTGATTCTGTTTGAAAGAGGTTTTTTTTTTAATCAGCTTAAATTATTTTATGATTACTGCTTGTTTAAACTAAAAAGTACATTTCTAATTTGACTGCAGGCATTGTCCTGTTTTGCAATTCATCATATTGATTGATAAGTGGCAGAGGACCCAGTGATATTTAGGCATGTGCACACGTGCGTGTGCGTGTGTGTGTGTGTGTGTGTGTGTGTGTGTGTGTGTGTATTGTATGTGTATGTGTGTGTGTATGTGATTGTGGGCAGACTGGCAGGCAGACGGTGAGAGAGGTGGGAGGTACTCCAGACCCTTATTGAGAGCAGGAGAAAATCAATCAGCAGGGCCTTCCTGATTGACAGGCCAGTGAGATGTTTTCTGTGGAGGTGTCAAACGCTGCACAATTGCGATTTCTCTCACAGCCCTCCTCTTCTCCCTCTTGCCATCGCTCTCTTATGCATCTTTCTATTATTCGCCCATCATTTAGTGAATCTCTCCAAAATTTCACTCCGGGCCTCTCCTCAATATTTCTTTATCTCTCTCTCTCTCTCTCTCTCTCTCTCTCTCTCCCTCTCTCCTCTGGTTTCTGGAGAAGGAGTAGGTCTCCTCTTGGTGGCACCACTTAAGGCTGCTGCCTGACACTACTTTAATCTTGCTGCTCTGTAACCTTCACGGCAGAGGAAGAGATGCTGAGGTTGTGAGGTTGTCTTCCCACACACCCAGCACACAAATAGCCCTCCCTTGTCTACTGTTCTCTGAGGAAATGTGTTTACACTCATTAGTTTTCATTAACATCACTGCACACATATGTACATTGCAGCCCAGAAGGAAACAGAGCCAGATAAAAGTGTACAGACTTTTGAGCTTTTACTCAGGGAGAGAGTAGTGGCCATCTTCAATCATAGCTTTTACCCAAATTGGAATAGAAGCTTTCATCTTCCCAGGCCACTCTTACCATGCAATATACTTTGCAAAATTACACTTTCAGGTGCCAATGATGAGTCATTATTGGTAGTATATAATGTATTACATGTACTTAGGTTACTAAATTGTAGTTTTTTAAATAATTTGTTATTTGCTGATTATTTTTTAATGTGCCTGTACATTTATTTGAATACAATATGAATTCATTGTTCTGTTTTTTTCACTACATATTTCACTGATTGTCCACTGTTAATTTTCTGTGATTACCTCATTTGTGATTGCATAGGTTTAGTTTTAAAATGCATTTTTAAACTATTTAATTAGTGACAAATGCTTCCTTAAATTGTGCTTAGTAATGTGTCTAAATCACAATTTCAATAACACATTCTTATGAATTCCTCCGCTTTGGAAAAACCTTTAATGAAGTCCATTTCAAGCCATGCTGCTGGAACTTATGTTTCCTTATGTGCCCATTCTTTTTGTTGCTTGAAATATCCACCTATCTACTGCATTGCATTGCATTGCCCTCTAGGTTCCATTTCTTTTCATTCTTTTTAGCTCCATAAAAGTTGACTTCCTAATTCCTACTTTCTACATGCATAAATTCTACCGCGCAAACTTTTGGCAGTGGTCCTGCCTGCGTTGTTTGCATGCGCGACCCTAGGATCTGGCGTGCAGGGACATGGCCCGTCACTGCCTGTCACTCAGCCAGTGCTTGAAGACAATGAGCAAATTGGAGTCTGCCCTTGCTATCTGGCCTTGAGATGAAGCGAGAGAACCTTGGCGTGCCAGTAGTGATGGGAAGTCAAAGTCTTCACAGCACAAGAAAAAAAAAACAAAACATAGTGATTCATATTTGCTTTCAGTAGCTGACAAGGGGAAGATCTTTTGAAGAATGCAACGTTTGTCTTTTCCTGGTTTTGGGGGAGTTTAAGGTAAGCAGTCATTTTGACAGTCAACTGGAAAACACTATATTTTTAAAGCAGTACAACCTTGGCAGACACTTCCTTAACGGTCTCATCAAGAAGTTTGACAAGTGTCGCTTTCATTTTGGAATAACATTTGTATTTTAAACAGTACAATTGTAGGGTTGCAAAGACAATGCAATAACTGGGCCTGTGTTCTTTCTGATCAATAAATACCACTTAAAGTATGAAGAAAGTTTCATGGGAATTATATTTATGTTATTGATTTGGGATGCAGCAGTCTGAACTATTCTGAACAATAATTTGAGGCTCATGGTAGGGACTGAAGCTATTTGGGATGGTTTCTATTGAATACGTCTCTTCTACAAAGTTTTTTTTAGTTAACTTTTAGATTTTTGGACAGTTTAAAAGGTTTTAGTAAAGCAAAAACAAATCAATAATAGTGCAATGACAATTTGGTGCTTTTAAACCCAGGCTTTTAAAACATCACTACTGGTTTTAACCCTTTGAGTAGAGCTGCGTTTCTTAACTGAAACCCCCCCTTATCCCTGAAAATTGATGAGGTGGTGTATGTGAAAGCGATTAAGGGACCAGCTCTGGCATGATGGAAGTGATGTAGCTCAGTGGTTAGGGCTGCACTCCCACTCCTGGAGAATTGCAGTTTTCATCCTGACTGTCTACTGTGGGATTTCACCCCAGAGCCAGAGATCTTCTGGATTACAGGCCCTTTGAACAAGAATCGCAACCTCAGTTTCTTCCAGGGGTGATGGCCACTCTGTTCTAGTGCCTCAAGGGCATTTGCATTTTTTACTGAGAATATTTAGAAGATGCATGTTCAAAGGGAAATCGTTAGGTTGTTTCATGAACGATCCAATTGTGTGAAGGCCAGTTTTACCTTAAAATTTTGTATTGCTCCTTTATCAACATCATAAGAGAGCAACAGTGTAGAGTGTAGAGTGCCTCTGGCTATTGATAATAATGAAATGGTATTCATGTTCTTCTTTTCATTTAAATCCCTCTGCCTTTACTTGCTCCCTATAAAATGCAGATGATTCAAATGTCATTGCAGTAGAGAAAGAGCTGTAATTTGGGGGCTGCAGCTCTTTTTGCCACTTCTGCAGATTAAAGGCAATGATGAAAGGTCACCTGACATGGATCTTGGGCAGGCACAGAGAGGTAGACACGTGGAGCTGGGGCCAGCAGAGAGAGGTAGACAAATTACTATTCTATTTCCCCACCCTCCAAGAAATTTCTTTTTTAATCTAAGTGTGGAGGAACAGAATGTACTTTTTCGCATGTGAAAGGCATGGGATTTAAAACAAGGGTGATTGGTACAAAACCTCTCTGCCTTTGTGTGCCGATATAGATTCTGCCTTTCATATTCTAAAGAATACAGTATCTCACAAACGTGAGAACACCCTCACGTTTGTAAATATTTTGTTATATCTTTGCATGGGACAACACTGAAGATATGACACTTTGATACAATGTAGTCAGTGTACAGGTTGAATAACAGTGTAAATTTACTCTGCTCTCAAAATAACTCAAAACACAGCCAATAATATTTAAACCGTTGGCAACTAAAGTGAGTATACCTCTAAGTGAAAATATTTTGTGTGGCCACCATTATTTTCCCACACTGCCTTAACTCTCTTGGGCATGGAGTTCAAGAGCTTCACAGGTTACCACTGGAATCCTCTTCCACTCCTCCATGGTGATATCATGGAACTGAACTGGTGGATGTTAGAGACCATATCCTCTTCCACATTACGTTTGAGGATGCCCCACAAATGCTCAATAAGGTTTAGGTCTGGAGACACGCTCGATCAGTCCAGCAGCTTTACCCTCAGTTTCTTTACCAAGGCAGTGGTCGTCTTGTAGGTGTGTTTGGGGTCGTTATCATGTTGGAATACTG
>JAOYMR010000006.1:1636776-1654307 GCA_025802075.1 Tenebrosternarchus preto
CCATCTAAGCATGGCTCAAGCATGCAGACCTGTCCTGTTCTTATAGTGTACACCATGCATGTACTCCCCTGATTGATTGATATTATTGTGGGTGACCTATTTGACCACGTTGCACTAACATTGTCAATCACCTGAAGAACACATGATCTCATTTTCCTTACATATTTTACTAATGCAAAAACATCACAGCCATTGTATGTTCACTTTTGACAGTATTTTCCAGTCCTATTTAGTAATATGCTTTCCAGAAATGTAAATACATTGGTCATTGTTTCAATTGGAACACTAGTCTACTTTGTGATTGAAACTTCTGATATCTGTGCCCCAATAATGAACTCTCTTTCAAAGTTACCAAATTTGAAATCCAAATTTGAAGATGACTGCTGAGGAATTTTATGAATTGTATTATGCGATGTACATCTCTGCGTATTCTAACGAATAAGAACCACTTCATATTTCCCTGTTGGACAAATACCAAATCCACTCCAACTGTGCTGGCTTTTATGACAAGCTAAAGTTCCTTTGATGTATTGAGGCCTCAATAATTGAGACTTTAATACCTTAAAGTACGTTTGACCAGCAGCACGTTTGTCTGAAACAAAAGCTCTGTCTGCTTGTTGCTCTCCCACACACACTTTCCAGAGAACTGATAATCAATAAGAAGCTGGAACTGACAGCTATTGAGCGTGGTGGACAGATGAATTGAGCATTCCCTAGAGGAGCTGCAGGAGGTCTTAAGCTCTGATCTAACCTGAGCTAGTGTTGGTGATCCTGACCTACCACTCCACTCTCTCTCTTTTTCTCTCTTTCTGAGTGACTGTCACCATGTTAAAGCTCTGTGAGTTTGTTGTTGTCCATTAGATCTGTGTGAAATAGTACATATGAACATGCATATCTTCATCAGACTGACACTGTAAGAGTATAATCTACATGCAAAATCTTGATTAACTACAAAGCGCCATAACTCAGAACTTTAATGCACAGATCTCCCATTCTAATGGGTTTTACTGCCACTGGCACAGCCATTAGCTGATGGAAAGTACAGCAGCTCCTTTGAAAATGGAGCCTGATGAAGTCATATTGAAAACATATGTGCTTGCAGGCATACTAGAATATACATGATGATGACTGCAGCTGTCCTGGTGCACACACACACCAAACTGGCTTTATGCCTGCTGAGATGCACACACTTTTATTCAGGCTACTGAGATTGGGATCTGGTTAAATACCTCAGTAAGTCGAAGACTGACAGACAACAGCCCATCGGGGGTTCAGTGCTTTATGCTTAGCAAACAAGTAAAGCTAACATCAGATCTGGCAATCCAGCATTACATATTAATAAGGCACTGCCTTTTTGGATTAAAGAATTCTGCTTGTTTACAAAAAACGAGGGCAGGTGAGCTGCTCTGGTGATCACTCCTCAAATTAGCAGGGTGAGGTGTACCATGGAGTGTTTTTGAGAACCTTGTGTAGGTAGGGGCAATAATAAGAAAATGACCACAAAGAGGACGTTTGCTTGCAGCAGACATTAGTAAATTTAGTTATTCTTTGAATACTACCAGTCATGTGCTGGGAAGATGTGTGTCATGTAGGTTTATTGATTGGCATGTAGGTTTAGTGATCTGCTGATTTGTTTATTTTTTGGTTGGTAGAATATATTAAAGGGAAAATAGTGTAGAGAGGGTGTTGAGAGATTTGTGTTTGTTCCTCTCTGTGTATTGGGTATGTTGGTGGAGGGTCACAACCTGATCACATGAGCACTCCTGACATTGAATTCAAATAACAGGCTGCTTTTTTCACTGCAGGACTGCTATAAGACTGCACTCTGGGTCAAAGTACTATATTTAAAGTGTCAAGGCACACACACACAAAACAAACCTGTTCGCATGCATTGGTATTCAGTGCCTCTCTCTAAGTACGGTATTTAAAATGAGTCAGGCCAAACAGCAACTCCAAGCTCTCTTTTATTCATTAAAAAATGTGTGCACATTTTTATTTGAGCCCACTCTGATTCTCCCTGTCCTTCGTTCTATTTACATCAGAAACCATCCAACATAAATTTCAACTTGTCATCAGGATCAGCAGGCATATTTTGCTTGTCAGCTCTGATTACATTCATGCATGATTGATGATGAGCCCATGAGGTTGGCCATGACACAGGGCCGCCCAGCCCAGGGCTGAAGTCATTGTACCATTCATTCCCCACAGGACTGGCATCCTCACAAAAATAACTTGTGTCATATTAGTCTGAATTACTGCATGTAAATGTAATGTTTGCAGCAGTGTAGACTGTAAAGAGTAGTATCACAGACTTATTACAAGGAGTTGATCAATGAGCAAATTTAATTAAGAAGACTCAGTAATCTGCCCTTACAGTGTAGTGACCCTCCTCGTGGAGGTGGAAGGACAGAATGGACATGCACCAAGCTGCTTATGGTCTTTAGGGAAATGTTAAAGCTAATTGGTCTTCTTAGCTGTTTGCCACCACTAAAGCCAGTTGTGCTTGAATTAATAGTCCCCTTAGCTAAAAGGGATCCTAGCAGCTAAGAGAAGACCTTTGCACTCATGCTGAAAAACGCAGGTGTTTGTGAATTCAGACAGCGTAATCCAATCCTGCATTAGAATCAGCACCATTAGATGACTTATCCACGTGGCTGAGCCATGACCACCGTGCGAAGATATCGGGAAGTTGTTTTATTGATTCGCAAGCAGTTTTGAACCATTGTGTGTGTGCGCGCGCGTTCTTTTACACAGGCACTTTTTATTTAAAAAATTGTGTGCTGTTTAAACTTGTGCTGCTGATGTAAGTGTAAATGCGAGAGCTGTGCTTTAGTAGGGTTTTAACTCTGTGTGGTCAGTAGAGTGCTGTGGATATGCTTGTTTGTTCAGAGTTACAGAGGTAATTGCATCTGCCAGTGTGGTGTCATGTGCTTCTCTTCCAGGTGGGTTAGGAGCAGGGAGGCTTGGTGGTCTTCTGATGGCTCTTATTGCGTTGTTGGATGGGAAATCTTGTTAAAGCTGCCTGGACACTTTCCACAGTGACAAGAGAGAAAGAGGTATCTCTCAGTATGTGTCTCGCCCACGTCACGGTACAAAAAAAGTATGTAAATGCATTTGTAAACTCAATTTCTGCATGGAATTTCAGTGCCAACCTTGGCTCTTTAGTGATGATAAGACTAACTCATAGGCAGTGATTTCAGAAAACATATTTTTTAGCAGCTGTTAACAACGCAGAACATTTTCCCTTTTGGAAAAAAAAAAGTATTGACCTTGTAAATAGATGCAAAATTGAGAAACAGCTGATTTCAGTGATAGCTGTTTCAGTTTTAAACCCATGTACTTGCATTAAAGGTGTGTAGGAGTGAGCTGTACAAATGACTGTCCCTGGCAATCATGTAAGGAACAAACTGATAAATAATATAGGTGTGAATTTGCAAAAAAGTTGCATTTACTAGTATGCAGCATGTATTTGTATGCATATTTGTAAATGCATTAGCTCTGCTACTAGAATATTTAGTACAATACGTTTGGCTGATCCATTATTTCACACATGCAAACACAGTTTTATTAATGAGATATCACACAGGGAATAATTAAACTCAAATTCAAATTTGACTATTGTGAATTTCAGAAATGTGAGTATAGTAATAAAAAAAGCTTCAGGGATAAATTATATTTAAAAAAACAGATTGGTAGTAGATACACATACATTAATTTATTCCATGTGTGTGTATTCTGTCTTCTGTCAACTTTAGAGAAAAACCTTTTCAAACTTTGCTAGGTGCCATAATCTACTCTCAACTCTCACTCTGTCTACTAACATGTCATCTCTCAAGCAAAAGGCCTTGTATTCTGACCACATTACTGTCAGTGTGTCTGAATTATGTTGCGCTGTGGTGGAGGCCTGAATGAAAAGGGGTGGACTGTGCGGGCGACCACTTCCCAGCAGGCCCTTTGTCCTGCTCAGCGGGGCTAAGTGAGCACATGTCTTAGCTCCTCCTGTGGGCCACCAAGCTGCTGGTGCTGACCAGGCACTTTGTGCCTGCCAGCTGATTTCATCAGTGCGCTGCTGGGAGGAGGAACGCAGAGGCCTAGCCGGACTCCAGACGCTATTTCCCCCCCAGATCTGCCTTTACTCCAACATTAACATCATAATTAGGTTGTTGGCGGGTAAAAAAGTAAACAAATTACTCCCGGCTCTGTGTGTTTCAAATGGGGAGAGTGAAATGGGAACTGGAGTTTAAATTTTGGTATGTGCGTCTGCTGGCAAGATGTGTGGGGTCCCTAGCCTTCCTAATGAAGCAGAATTTTTGCTGAAGACTGGCTTTTGTTAATGGAATTTGGCCCTAATTATAAGATTGCATTACAAACATAAGAGACCTTTTCTAAGTGGCTTCCTGCCATTATGTCCTGTGTTTGTCTCTGATGTTAGCACTGAACCATGCAGCAGCCAGCCCCATTACCCCCTCTCTTCCTCTCACATTCTCCTTCCCTCTATCTTTCTGTCTCCCACCTATGCTTCATCAAAATTATTTTCATGTCACATGACGGATTATGCTGTGATCTACCAGTACAGGGCAGTGGGGTATGCCAATAGTGATTAAGATAAAACGGATCATAATCATCAATATCTACCTCCTGACAAGCATATTTAGACACGTGTGAACAGGGATACCACGTCTGATATGGCCTGATATGGTATCATACATCAAAACTGACCAGTCCACGGCCATTGTGTCTAAAGAAAGAGTACTTTCATTTCTTGTCTATAGTACATGCATGAATGTAATGCATTATAAGTAACACTTTCCTTGAACCTTCTGGCATATCAAAGACATGGCTCTTAATTTACTTGTCATTACTAATGCCATGGCAGTTGATGTCAGTTTATGGCAGCTATTGTACCACTGTCGTATAACTGTTTTAATTTCAAACACATTAAGACAGCTGATTACCTAACCTCTTATGTCTGTCACATGGTTTTAGAATACGCTTATGACAACGTCTTATAGTTATACCTGATGTCTCAAAATATAGTATAAGAAGACCTCCCCTGGTGAGACTCATCATGGTAATTCACCATGTGTGTTTCTTACTTCTTTGTAGTCTGTATTGGAGTCAGGGATCCAGTGCAGATACTGGCGAGCTTTATTGGAAAATAGTTTTTTTGTTGTGTTGCTTTGGGCTGAAGCTCAACCTTGGCAAGCATTGTGAGTAATGTCATTGTGAGTAATGTCATTGTCTCTCCTCTCTCGGCTTAAGTGTGACAAACCGTTTTCATCTGAAGAAACTGCAAAGACTATTGCCAACTGCTTTTTTATCTTAATTGATTCTCAATGCTGAAAACCACTTGGAATCATGCTGTTTGAGTATAAAGGGGTAGCTATTTTAGGGTGTAGTCTTTGTTGTTGAAAATAAGCACCTGCATGAACATGTATTGACAGAGACATTGCGATATCCAGTAAAACTCTCTTCCCATTCCCATCATGACACTGAAAACTCTTAAATACCTGAAAATATTATCAAAAAACAAGAAACTTAGAAAATAAGTAAGTTTGGCAGTGACTTTTTTATCTTAATTATAACGTGGATAGTATGTTATGCGTGTCTGGCATGATCGGTTCATTTATACATATGCACAGGTAAGTTGCTTTAAAACCCTTTTTCACACCTGTACTTTTCTATCATCAGGTGCCATCAGGTTGGCAGGAGCAGGGAAGTCAGAAGTCTCTCTGGGTTCCTCTCATAGCATCTGATTGTGCTGTTATCCAGGGATGCCGGGCAGGGCCAGGGCCGTGGCAGGAAGCAGGCAGGCGGGAGTGAGAGGCAGGCAACGAGAGAACGCCACACGCCACACTCCAGCAGCCTACGGAGGACCTTGCCAGGCAGTTTCCAAGGTTTTTGCATGGACTCCTTTCCAGCAGGGTCACCGTGGTATCTCCGGCAGTGCCAGAGAGTGCCGGGATTAATGAGGCCTATACAGTACAAGCCACCTCCCAATGTCACAGGGATATGGCACTGATCAAAATGGCTAGGCACATATCTCTCTTGCTCATAACCAATTTCAATAACTCCTATTGCATGAACATGCTTAGATTAGATAGTTATCTTTTATTTATTTGTTTCACAAAATTATTGGTTATGTTGTGTTAATTTAAGGCTCCTCACAGCAAGTTTTACTAACTTGAGATTATGCTGACTTATGATAACCCCCATAATGTATCATTTTTTGGCAATAGTAGCACCATAAATGAATGTCCAATTAAACGGATATGCTGTTTGAATAACTTTAAAAAATGTTAGTGTTCAGCTTTTGCACTAAACAGAAAGTTTCTGTACTCTTTGTAATAAAAACCCTGGCAGAAAATTCCACAACCCACACAAGTGTAAGGGGAAAATACTTTTGGAATGTTTGATGGCATGCATCATTGAAGATGACAAAATGTAAAAATTGTTTGGAAGGGTGTGTTTAATATGCATGAGGTGGGCTTTTCAAGGTGGGCACAGACAGGGGAATCCATCATTCGCTTTGAAAATGCAGTGCTGGTATTAGGAGATAAATATTTATTACAGCTTCCAGTGTAGCAGAATGCTGCAGTGATACTAAGGAAAGGTGTTGCACACTGAAAATATGCTGATCCAAGTGCTATTTATTAAATATTTAGTGGAATATTAATGTTGACTACTTATAAAAGAGCTCTGTATCTACTTATAGAAAAAACTACAAAGTGTTTTTTTTGCTAAATGAAATGCCATTTAAATTTGCTCAAAAGACTAAAAGGAAATTGATTAAACTGTCACTGATTCACCTCCATTAAATAATCTACTTTTTACACACCTCCACTGTTCTCTCTTTAGGGCCAGGACAGCAGTAACATCTGAGGAGTCCCATTGCATTTTCTTTTCCCTCCAAATGTCCTGTTCTATCTCTTCTGTTTTGTGTCCTTATTAAAAAAAATATCTAACTTGAAAACAGAGATTGTTTTGGACAAGGCCACAACCACTTTTATTTTTTTATCTCAGACCAAGCTGAAGTGCTGGCAGTGTGAGAATTAAGTGAGGTGTGTGTGGCAGGGCGTGCACTAGGAGACCAGTAGTAGAGGCCAATTCCCTTCTGTTAGAGACTTCAAATCTCTGCTGATTTTCTGGTGAATGTTCGTGTAGAGAATGCAGGAGCCCCTGTGTGAGAGGGAACTGGCTGATCCTAAAAGGCCATTAACTCCAACTGAGAAGTGCCAGCCTCATGGACAGTCCATGAAGGTGTGAGTGTGGGTGACCACAATTTTTTTTTCTAATCTTTCATGGCTGACCTTCACCAAGGAAAAAGACTGAAGATTTTTTTTATATTCATATGAACAGTGTGGTCTTGTCATAACTTTAAAAAAAATGGATAGTAATAGATACTGAGTGAGAAGTCTAAAGGCCAAGTTGTAAAATGTCAAAGACTAACAGTGAACAAAGTAGGATATTTAAAGCAGGGTCTTTCATCTCTAGTCTTACATCAAATATAGTTGTCAAACTGTGTAGGGCAGCCTTTTGACCCCTTGCAGAGAGGTTAAGACTTAGAATCATCTGGAAGACATGCAGAAAGAAACCATGAAGTCCTAATCTCCACGATTTAAAGATAGTGATTTAAAGGGAGCTTAATAAGCCTTGCTCGGGTGAGTAGTGGTTTTAGAACTAGGCAGGTCTCTTCTCTTTTCATGTTTAGCTGTCCTATAATGCTGATTGAGCACCAGATTTAAAAGTGTCTTGGGGGTTAGGTTGGTCATATATGATGCATTCAATATAATCTTCACTCAAAAATAATGCATTCAAAAATAATACTCCACTTGATATATTTCAAGGTCTTAGGTAAAGAAAATCATATCATGTGTTATTGCTGTGTTTTTGAATGAATGTTTTATATGTCTTTACAAAAGCTGCATTTTTTAATGAATATGTTTAATGAATATGACTTTGAATGAAAGCTTTAATGTCTTCAAGATTTTTGCCTGAACCATTGTTAAAATAGATACTCTGTTACATAGTTAAAACAAGTTACACTGGCAATTGGTCAGATAGTTACTTTAATGACTCTGCCTCACATGCTTTATAATATGTATAAACATGACATACAGCTTTGCCAATACACCGATCCCCACCCAGCTCTGTTCACTGTGGTCTGAGTGCAGGTTGTATGTCTGTGTTCTTGCTTAGCCTGATAAAAGTAATTAACAACTACCTGCAAACAAAAGTGACAGTGTACAATATATCAACTAGATAAGGTGATATAAATGGGTCATTTGAACAGGTAGTGTGATCTAGCAATGATCTTATGATGAACAAAGGACAAATAAAGGAAAATATTTGTCTGGATTTGCAAGGGTAGTATTGTTTCACAAATTGTTTTCTTTTTATTCTTCTTTCATGCCATCTTTTTTTTAAGTTTGTAATGTGTACCCTGTTTAGGGACTAAGGGATGACATCAAACTCATCAGCAGCTCCTCATATTCTGGAAAATAATTTTTCTTTTTTTTTTTTTCTCTGAGAAAAGTTATGCAAAAAAAGTCAATTTATGCTCCAGTACCTTGGTGGAATTGGGTTAATTAGTTATGAATATACACTTGAGGGCTCTTCTCACAGAAAGTAATTATTAAGGCAACGATGTAAACAATGAAAATTTATTTAATTTAATTGACTGAATCTATTGATTTATCAATTATGAATTCACTAAATACATATTCTTTGTGTGGATTGTGAAAGATTATTTTGACTACCTTAGATATTATAATATTGAAATGTTTGTTTCTCATACAAATTCAAATTACCAGGCACTAGTGATATACCTAGTAATTACAGAACTATACAACTTGACTGACTATTTATGTCTGATATCAGTAACAGTACTGTACAGAAAGACTGCCCATCCATACAACCTGGACACAAAAATCACAGTCATCATCATTTCTTGTCGAGGTGTGTTTAAATGTTTGAGGACATTGTTGCAAAGATCAGACAAATGCATTATGTAATAAACCTATAAAAATAGACAGGAAAGTGGTGCTTACAAATACAGAAAAAATGTTTTACACAAAAGACTCTGAAAATGTCTGAAAAATATACATTAAATCTGGATGAGTAGGCATTTACAGTACAAGTTCTGACTGAGACAAGTACTGTGACTGTGAAAGCACAGTGTAATTAGCGACACTGCATGTTACACATCTTATAACACAATGTGTGCAAGGAGAAACATGACATCTGTAAATATGCAAAAACAGTTACCCAGCAATGCTCAGAGAAAAAGGTCCTGGAGGGTGTAGTTTTTAGAAATGATGACCAGGGACGGTTTGGAACTACAGCGATGTTTTCAGATGATTGGACAGTTGCACTGCAGTTGACCTGAAGACATGAAGAACAAAACCAGGTAGTCAATGATAAAGTCAGGACAGATTCAGAAATTTGCTTTGTGAACCTGGACCAGTATTGATTAAGGGACATTTCTGCAGAGGATGGGGGAAGAAGATTTACTTTTTAAGGCTTGGCCTTCCTAAATGGTGATATGATAAAAAAAGATCACACATGTGTTCTGCTGTCTATTTCCTAGTGACAGGATTCAAGCAGTGTAGGCTGCAACTTATCAAGACAGTTACTTGATATATTCCTGTATCACTTGGTGTACAGTTTATGAAATAAATTACATCCAGAGTCCAAGTGCATGCCCTCCACTTGAGAGGTTAATGCTGTTTTTCTGAAAAACGTTTTTTTTTTTTTTTTTATGTAAGAAAGTTTCATGTCAGTAAGGAAGCAGGCAGTGAGCCCATGGTAGACATGATTTACTTCTATCCAGAATCTCTGTTGAATTATGTAGCTTGTGTCAGATTTTCAAAGATGAAAATCTCCTGCTTTTCATCACTGTTCCATTTAATATTTAAAATTCACCATATAATGCATTATTTGCGACGGTAGCTAAAATTCAAACTTAATAAACCGTCGAGCTGAGCTGTGTTTTTGAGTTGTGCTCTGAGAAGGCTCTGACTCTGCGGTTATAGCGTAAAGTGCTGACATAGCGCCTCTTCCAGCGTGCCAGTTCCTTCAACCCCTAAGAAATCGATAGTATTTGAACTCTTGCCACCACAGCCAACCAATGCCACCACACACACACACACACACACACACACACACACACACACACCCCACAACAGATCAATCCGCTCGACAGCAGTTCTCAGAACCCAGTTAGCTGATCCAAGCCATGGCAGCAGCTTGCTATTCAAGAAGCACCAAAGGGAGATGTAGAATACAGTTTCATCACTAGCCTCATGCAGTGTATTTTTCTCTCCTTTAAATGTTTTAGACTGGTCAGCCTGTGTGAGGTTTAATTCTCACTCTATTTCCTGCTGTCTTCTGCAGATTGTCAAAAAGACATTTGTTGGTGTTGACTGTGCGCTGGACGGTGGGTGGCAGAATGGCTATGCCGTAATGGTTGCCGTGCAACAGTGACTTGATCATTAAAACTGCGCAGTGTGACTTCACACAAATAAGCCACAACTGCCAACAAATGTGTCAGTGCAAGTGAAGTCATTTGTGGACTAAGAAGTAATATTATTGGGAACATTATTTGTCTTTATTTTTACCAAGTCAGGAGTGCAAGATTTTTGTAAGGCTAAACCCAATAAATCACCACAGATTGCCCTCTTTAGGCCTCATTGTTGTTCTAGAGAGTTATATAAAGGATAATGTGCTATGAACAAAATGTTGACAAGGCTCCAAAAGCCCCAACAGGGTGATAAAGACCATGGCACAAATTAAGAGCTACATTTCCTGCAGTGTGATATGATTAGGTGTGAAACAGCTGGCATTAATCAACAGCCATTATACAAAAATAATGACCACCCATTGACCACAATGCTTTGGAATAAATAATGTCATAACCTAAAGGATGTGGAGAGTAAAGCTGTAAACATTCATGATGTTCTCAGATTTTCCCGTCCAACGTGCCGTTAATTCTAGATTAGATGTTTGCCCACCCAGCATGGCCACGGGTCCTACACTACTGAGTGGACAGGGGAGTATGGCAATTTCTGGCAACAGACGAATCGTGTTCTGATCGAGTGACACCGTGTACAGCTGTAGAGTTCATGGCATTACTAAATAATCACTTCTCAAATATGATACTGAGGTCACCTTTAAAACCCCATCTGGGAGAGAGCTAAGCCTTTTACATGGCTTTGCTCTGATGCAATCCCATCCTCATCACTAGTCACTGTCCCATTGTTTCTATATATGTTCGGAATAGATTAGAATTCATGCAATGAATTCACACTATAACATCCCACCTCCGATCTCACTCTCCCCCTCTCAACCTTGTAGCATTCAAGGAAGGCACAGGCGAGGGAAGAGAAAAAAGTAGAAAAGCAAGACTGAGTAGACCATTATGGAGCTGAGGGGGTATCCTCATGAGAAGGCGGCAGGGTTGAGATGGCCTAAATGAGGGAGCCGGCGTGGCCATTCCTGGGGCCTCATTACCTTAATGGAGAACCATCCATCCTGTCAAGGTTTCCTGAAAATCTCTTCTGACACGATTGCCTTCCTGTCTCCCTCCTCGGTGCCATGCTGCTGGCTGGAGGCAGAGAAAAGAGAGAGCAGGTGAGAGAGGGAAAGAAAGAGACAGCGTGAAAGAAATGAGAAACAGGTGGTGGCTGAGTGGCTGGGTGAATGGCTGCAGAAGATTTGTGCGTTTGGTACAGTAATAAGGTCTTGATTAGGACTGGAATCTGCCGTCAGACTCCATGAAGTTCTTTCAGATTGACAGTGCGGTGGGCTTTGCACTGCTCTGGATTTCAGTGGAAAGCCAGATATTGTAGGAAAATGCGTTGAGGATTGAACTAAAGCTATACCACTGGCTGAGTGAGGATTGAACTAAAGCTATACCACTGGCTGAGTGAGTTTGACATGCCAGCGGAACTGTTGAGTCAGCTCAACTCTTGACCACCAACACTGCATACATCAAATATGTTCTATTCATGTTCTACTCAGTCACTCAGATTTGCCTGCCTGATTCAACTCAGTCTATCCTGTTTAAAGAGAGATTTAATGGAAGCCTGTGATAAGAAGTGCTTGTGTTATTTGGGTAGTGATGGTATTGCTGTCCACTTGGTTGGTTTTGTAACACATCATATTTTTATGCTAAAATGACAGGAATGACTAGCCGATGTGCATGTTCTTCACTGTGAGTCAGCTCTCTCACTCACAGCTGTTATCAAACTGAACCGATATGTTGTGCTATTAAAAAGATCTGGGATGAGTTCTGTGAATTCTTTTTTGACTTGCAGGAGTTTTTTTTATACACCTGAATACCTGAATGAGGGGGAAAACATAGCTGTGGAGTGCAGTGTACATGCACTGAGGTAAGTCTTTTGTAAGGCAATGAGTAGTGATGTGTAGAAACTATGGGTTTTAGTACGACGTCACTCAGTGAAAGGAAGCTTTTTTTGACTTGGTGATACAGAACTTAAGTTATCTCTGAACTCCAGTAGTCAAGGACATCTGCTGTGATTTTATCCAGCGAAAAGCATGCAGCATGTTTATCACTGGATTTCACCAGCGCACATTAGTCCCTTCAGCTGGTAGCCTGAGCTGCAGCTTACAAAGGCACAGGAAAATAGCCCAGGGGGTGGGGACGAGGGTGGGGAAATGTTTAAAGTTCCAGGAAGACCTTGAAAGCCATTCATTCATTCGCTTTTCTTTGCTGATACTATCCCATCTTTTTATCTCCATCAGTTCTCTCTCACTCTCTCTTTCTTTCTCCCTCTCACTCACTCTCTCGAATGCTTTTGGAGAAAAATGATAAGTGAAAACTGCAAGAAAAAGGATTCCATACTCAGTTGGAAATTCCAGTTATATTCTGACAATTCATGCTTTTATTATATATTTTCTGTCAGTTTGTCACTATTTAAATTGCATAAATGTAATACCTCAGGAAATACTGTACATTTATAAGCATTGTTTATGACCCTCTGTTAAAGGTAATGTTGGTATTTATATTTTTTCTGATAAATGTGTTTTCCTCCAGCTATTACCTTGCTGAATTCAGTTGAGTAAAATTCATGTTTGAAGTCTAACATGATAAAATCATGCTTGGAACTTTTGAATAAGCCCATAAACCTTTTTACTTTTTTAATGATAAAGGTTACAGTCAGCTATATAATTATAATCATGGAATGCTTGTAAGTTTGATGTATGTTTCATGTGTAGTTAATTGGTAAAAACACTAGTGGTGAAACATATCTTAAATTGTATTGTACCCTCTCTCTCTCTCTCTCTCTCTCTCTCTCTCTCTCTCTCTCACATACACAAACATTTTTATGTGTCTTTATGTGTACCCTGCATAATCTTAGGGAAACAGCTGTATATGTTTCTATACTAAAACAAAACTGAACTATAAACTGAGAAATGTATTGTAATATAAAAACATTTTATATATTGCGTTAATAGTTCAGTTTATATTGATTTTTGGATTGACAGTATTTGTATGTTGTGACAAAAAATAATAGCTATCCCATTTGTAGTCTGCTGGAGGCAGATTTGAAGCTAGTGTTTTAGCCCACTGTCGGTAACATAGTTTTTAAGGAGATGGAATTGATTATGTTACTAAAATTGCTACAAATGTTACTATGTTTATCATTTATTTATTGTGTCATCTTCTTCTTATTGTCATGGTGTCTCCCTTGGTCATTGTGTTTCCCATGGTGCTAGCACCTTTTTCTTATTGTCATGGTGTCCCCCTTGGTTGTTGTGTTTCCCATGGCGCTAGCACCTTTTTCTTATTGTCATGGTGTCCCCCTTGGTCGTTGTGTTTCCCATGGCGCTAGCACCTTGTCCTTATTTCTGTTTCATTCAGTCTCTGCAGTCTTTTTTGTATTTCTTGCCCTTTATTATTTGCACCCATGTCTTGTTCCTCCCTGACCTATCATTGCTCAACCACTAGAAATCAGAAATCAGACTTGTGAACTGGATTTCCAGTCTAAAATGTTTTAAATCTCATGCCAATCTCATCTAGAGTGTGTGAAATGTCTCAGGTTTCAGAATGATCACCATGTGTAACCTATGCACACTTGTAAAACTCACCAAGCAATCTTTGGACAAGCCTTCTTCCCTGCCATCACTGTTAGGACTCTCAGTAACCAACCCAGAGACCCACGCACATCACGAACATAATAATGACTTCCTGCCTTCTTTAGTGTTGCAACTGCAGCCTAGTTATTTTATGTCCTAGTTATTTTTATGTCAGCCACATTGAACATTTCTGCTAACTTTAACTTTTTTAATATAATATTTTCTAGGTCTATTATTGTTATGACAGTAGACTCTAGATTTTCATACTATGGAATAACATGCTTATCAGTCGCTGTTCTAGTTTAATTTTCTAAAGGTATTTTATTGTTCAATCCATTTATTTTGATTTTAGATTTTATATGCATTTTCCCATATAGAATATTTTGTACCCATTTATTATTTACTTTGTTTACTATTAAGCTTTTTAATTTTACTAATCTGGATTTTTCTTTCTTTCTAAAATAAGTGTTTAAGCAGACTAACAAATAACTTTCCAAATATGTATAGTTTGTTGTTGATATTACAGTCATCATGTTTTGTTAGGTTTTAGCCTCTATTCAGTCCGACTGACACAGAGTACCTTCAGGGTTCAACCAGAGATTAGTTCAGCCCTCAGTATGCCTCATAACACACAGGTGTCAAGAAGATGCTCTGAAGTTTATTAACAATATAGAAAGTTTAAATAGAAGAAAGATATTGTGGAAGAAGAGAGTGATGGTGTGGAGTAAAATTATTGGTCTTAAGGATGGGGTAAGAAATTCCAAGAAGTGGCCTCCACTGAGAAGGTGACGTTCGTATCCTTCGTATCTGGGTCAGTCTGACCGTCAGATAGGAAGAGGGTTGTGGATATGCTTAAGGCTGAAGGACAGTCTAGACAATAGTTTAGACGTCAGTAGGACTGGGGTCAGCCCGACCGCCAGATAGTCTAACTAGAGAGAGACATTTAATTCAGATCATGGGTCATTAAATTCCCTTACAGGTTTATCTAATTTTGAGATGATTTTGTCCATCAGACTTGTTGGACCTCTTATTTGTAGAAATAGGTATTAATAATAGTTGTTACTAATCTGTCTATTAGTAGTAATAAATAAGTGTAGGGGTGACCTTCACTGCATGTTACACAATCATATAAGCATTATTCAGATAGATTTCACGGGGCTTTCATATTTTTGTAGATTTTTCTTCAAATAATTGATGAGATTGGGTTCTAGAATTGTGGTCTAACGTACTGCACACAAGTTAACCACAATACATACACACTTGTTTATAGAAGCATGTATATAAATTATGCACATGGTATATTCAGTGCTTTCAGTGGATGTCTTGAGATTTAGACTGCAGTGGAATGGCCCTGCTCCCCCCATCTGATGCATTCACTTTCCTTATAGTGTGGCGCTGTCATCAATAGTCATTTAGAGCAGAGACGGTTTCCACAGCACCGGATGCAATGAAGATTCATAGCTGCCATTTGAAAAAAAAAAAAAAAAGGGTGGGGGAGAATGAACATTGCTCACATAATCCATGGCTTCTCCAGCACTGTGTGTGGCCTTGTCTGCCCATTGAGGCAAAATAAACCGGGGGTTGGAGGGAGTGTCTAGTAAATGGGTGCGATCCAAAATATAGAGGTGACACAAGGGCCAATTCAAGGCTGCCCCTCGTTTCTGGAGCATATATCAAAAAGGAGCCTTAGGTGTAGTCATAACTATTCTAATTACGGTCTGGGTTGCTGTTTCCCTTTAGAGTGACTTAACCAAATTCAACCTCTAAGCTATTACAAGAAGATCAATGAAACATTCTTCTCGGCTTGGAGTGAAAGAGTAACCTTGTAGGTTACCTTGTTCTCTGAGTCTTTCTGTTAATACTATATTCAAAATGCTGACCACAGATCAGTTTCACACTGCAGAAGACCTATAGTAATGAAAACAGTTAAAACATATTTAACGTAATGTTAACAGCAAATGAGGTAACAGGTTTCTTCATTCATAAATATGGATTGCCAGCATGTTTGACCATTTATGTGGCATATGGTGCTACCATGTTTTGTTCTTATTAACACATGATACTAGCAATTAATAACAGAACACCACTCCTTCAATCAAATTATACCACCTGGACCTGTCCAACAGTAAGAAACTTATGTAGACGACCTTTTCTCTAACAATGTTTTATGACACATGCAAGTCATCAACAGAATTCTGCACCATGCAGTCACTTAGCTAAATGACAAATTTATTTCAAATGCAATATATATTTTTTTTGTCTTGTGAGCATGATGGAAAACATTGCAAGTGTAATAGTAGGAGTGCACTAAGAGAAACTGGTGACTTGCTTGAGCAGGATCTCAGAATGGCACAAACCTTTGCCATAAGAAAAAAAAATTTAGGTGTTACAGAAAGAAACTAAAAGACGAGGAGATATGCAATTTTGCTGCTCTGGCGTGATTTAAAAGCACTGATGTTATCGGCTCAGCACAACCGAGTAGTTCCTGTCTTGGTAAAAGTTACAAATTCTTTACATTTTCATGTAACTTGCAGGTTTGAGTGTTCTATTGGTCTCATGGTTGGAGTTAGTCAGTCATCTGTCTCTTTGTGTGGTTCTATGTATGGCCTTTTTTACATGTCAATTTTGATTGGCTTTCAGCCAGGCCACAGGTGAATTTGCCAATGAAGTAAGTTGACACCAGTGTGCTAATTATCGCCATGGTAACTTAATTATACCTTATATATGAACATTGTTATATATACACTGGAGATCAAAATTAGAAAACAATGTATGAACACTTGATTTTTTTCAGAAATTATGTAATAATCTACATTGATCAACATTTGAAGGTTTTTTTTGTAAGGGGTACACCATGCCACTAGAACAGTGTTTTACAAAATAACCAAAGTATATCAACATGAAACCTTTATTTTGCAAAAACCATGATCATAATTTGAGAACAGCAATGACTGTGGCACAGAGAAAGATTACAACTAAACATTTTGAAGGTTACAACAGTCAGTAATCAGTAGGACGTGTACAGGCCTTTGCTTTGAATGACTTCAGCACATCTGCGTCCACAGGACACCACTAGTCTCTCACACCTCTCTAGTGTGAGTTTGGTCCACTCTTCTTTCAGTATCTTCCACAGTCCTGTGACTGTTGTGGGTTTCTTGGCCATAACTGTTACCAAAGATTTTCCAGAGGTTTTCTGTTGGGTTTAGATCAGGACTCTGTGCTGGTTATTTCATTGTTTCAATGTTTTCAGTTTCAAGGAACTGCTTTACCCGTTTTGCTGTGTGACAGGGGGACATTGTCCTGCATGAAAATTGCTGGTTGATTGAGTGATGAACGCAAAGAAGGAACCACGTGTTGTTGAAAAAGGTTCTGATACACACTTGCATTCACTCTTCCATGTAGCTGTATGAGAGGTCCAACTCCTGCTGCTG
>JAOYMR010000006.1:1660074-1678175 GCA_025802075.1 Tenebrosternarchus preto
TGGGCAGACCCCAGCCTATCTGGATCTGAAACCGTACCTACAGCTCTTGGATTACAAACACATGGACCAGCAGGTCTCCCCTTTTTAGCATATTTTTTCAGATTTACCCTTTAGATTCAAGTATGTGTATGTCTGAGTCAGGACCATAATAAGAACTGGAGAACATTCTGAATTATGCTTTTCTCTACACTGCTAAAAGTTGGCTGGGTGTCATTGTATCTGATTATAAAGGAATTAAAGACTGAGTTCCAATTCACTTGTGCCTCTAAATCGATCTTCCTATTCAGCACAGCAAAGCTGAAAGGCTGCTCTCTCTTTGTAGCCTAATCAGTGAAGTCTCTGATTGGAGAACTCTATTACAGAACTCTAAATGCTGCTATTGTGCTGACCTCATCCACGTCATCACCAGGCTGTCTGGCGTAATCCAAGGTGATTTGACTTTTCTTTTTCTTGTTCTCCTTGCTGCTGTCCTGGCGGTAAAGACCTCAGACACTCTAGAAGAAATCAAATGAATGTACAGCTGGGGAAATACAGCATTTTGTGCTCCATAACATTATTGGAGATAAGGTTCTACAATGTTGCTTGACGGTTCTTTATCTTCCTTGATAGGAAAACAGCCTATCAAGCATTTCACATTATAGCTGCAGAACTTTAAAGACTGATGTGGGGCTAATCAAGCAAGATCTAGCAGGATCTAATCAAGCTTAGATGGATTCATTAGAAGGCCATTGCAATGGTGGGGACAATGAAACAGTGGAGATATGCAGGAGAGATGAAGAGTTAAATTGTCCAAGTGGATGAGATGATTTTGCAAGATGTTACTTTTTATGTTGATTATGGGACAGATTCCCAGACATTTGGCCTAGTTCTGCAAGAAATGACATAATCAGCACAGTTATGTCTATGTAATGTCTGCACCCTGTATTTGTTAAAAATGCCCCAAGTGATTGAGGTTTGAGTAGACTTCTAAGTCAGTACAGTTCTATCCATTTTTTGATTACTATTCCTTCTGTATCAATATGCTGTTGTAGTGCTTCACAGCTAGAGTGTTCCTGCAGGCAGTGGAGAGTCCCACCTTTGACCGACCTGATTTGATTGTGTATCAGTGGACCTAAGCAAGACTCTGCCTTTTCTGATCTCCCCTTGTGTTCTTTCATCAGTCTTCCAGTGTCCCAGAGTGACTGATAATGATGGGATGAGAATGAAAAGGATGGAGGCAGAAGTGTGTGTGTGTGTGTGTGGACACATGCACGCCTGTGTATAAAACCAGGGATTTGAAAGACATTTTTATCATATTTTGGCATCTCATTTTCTTAGGGTACTGAATTCTCTCTCTGTGTATGATTATGTGTATGTCTGTGCATCTTTGTTTCTGTTTTTTATTGCATTGCAATTTTTATTTCATGTTCAAAATTGTAGGGAAAGGACTTTTGTTATTTAAACTTTTATACATTACAGAAAAGTTAATAAATATAAAAAAAGAAACTGACACTGTAATGAAAGACTTTTCTAACGTCCTTCTTTGGGGTTGATTTCAGCCCAGTCCGATTCACTAAAATGTGAATTAGTTTCATGAATATTACAAACACCAGAAACGAAAAGATGGGACAGATTGAATGAAGCAGTTACACATGAACAAATGAACCTGCATCACTACTAACACTGGTGCAAAACCTTCATGCATTCATTCCATTTTTTACCCCACTGCCTCTGATGCTTCAAACATAAAGAGCAAGAAATAGTAAGTACTGAATATGAGTATTGCTGTAAATCGCATAAAAGAGAAGCTTAAGTGAATAGAAGTGGGGTGGATATGAATAATAATAATAATAAAAAAAGTTGTGTTTGCATTTTTACTTTTTGTGTTGCGTGGGTCATGGATATAAAGTTACTAGCGGATATTCTGTTTCTCATGTTAGTTTGTTTCTACGGTGATGGAGTATCTTCCACATAGCTGCCACATTTTTATAAAGATTTATTTATTGATATTTCCATTTCCTCTGCAGTGATTAAAAACTTGCAGAACATTTTTTGTTGAAAAAGTTAAGGATACCATCTTACATCCTATAGGCCTCCATTGGTGGAATTATAAGGCTTTTCCCTCTATGATCACATAAATCCAATTTATCTGTGTTGTACATTAAAGCACTAACAGTTTTAAACTTTAAGCTTAATTGTTCCCTTAGACGTGAGTCCCTAGTGATCAGCTGTCAGGTCAACAAACACAGATAAATACTGCACTGCTAGAAAAAAAGTGTGTAAGACCAGCTGGGCTTAAATGCAATTTACATTCAAGGCAAATGTTTATTAATCTGCATATGAAATATAAGGTGCCCAGCTTCATACAGTCTCTAAATCTGGGCAGTGAGCGAATGATTTATTGATTGTACGAGGTGGTATTCCTCCCTGCCATATCCATGTAAGCTGTAATGTTATTGTTGGCCATTAATCAGACGTGACAGAAACAAACTGCACCAAACCACCTTTTTATACACAAGTCATCTCACCGAAAGAGAACGTCAGAGACAGAGACCGATAGACACGAAAGAAGAGCAAGAGAAGAGGAGGGAACGAGAATCTGTGGGTGAGGAGGAAGAGTTGCTGGTGTGATGGCATGACTATGATGAAGTGCCTCTGTCTGAGAACTGAAAGGAAAATCAAAGGCTGGAAATGTAACAACTTTTTCTCAGTGGCCCTGCTTAGAAGGACGAGCGTCAATAGTGAACAAAGGGTGTCGTGCACTTTCGGTGTAAGAGACCGTGTAGGATGAGGTGTTGAAACAAGTTCATTGATCTTTGAGCTCTACACTGGGAGAGGAAGTCAGCGGAACTGGTTGGGCTCGTGACACGGTTTGCCCTCAGATTCAGCGCACGTCCCCAGATTACACACACAGCAAATCCGTGGGAGAACAAACTGTCCCCCTTTCCCAGTTGTTGTGGATACACGATTAAAGTTATGTGACTGAAATATTGTGCGTATTTGCACAGTTTTTACATGCATTTGTGGTCAGAGGATAGAGGATGCACTGCTGTTGTGACTTCCGTGTTTTCTGTTTGTACACAAAGCACATTTAAAAAAAGAAGTGTAGGTAACAGGAAAACCTCTGAGCATTTTGTCCATATGTAGAATTCTATGGAATCTCTCTGACATCATCTACCTAGTGGGTTTCATCTGTTCTGTCCTTCCTGGGGTGTGAGTGGGTGGGAGTATGGGGGCATATTATGTGTCACGTTTACATAAGCACAGGACTTTAATGAAATGTACATTACTTGATGTGAGAAATATAAGTGATAAGTGGGTTGTTCATGCATCAATTTACATCTAAAGGTGTTTTGAATTTAATGGCTTAGTCAATTAAATTCCCTTTAGTATGAGGGTGTCAGCCAAAATGTCATTTGTTTGATAACGTTTAGTGTGTTAAGAATTACGTGGTAGCTTTGGAAATAAATGTGAAGCACTAGCACACCTTTCTATTGTGTGAACATTAAGTTAAATGCATCATTTGTAGCATTTGAGTCTTTTGTATTTATCAGGCTGTCATGACTCACTGCAACAGCAGAAAAGGAATGAGAAAAAAGGAAGAGTAAACAGACAGGCGAACAGAACACTTGAAGGGTGTGTAATTAATTTGATGACATGCTGACTGGGCGTTTCATGTTCTGACCTGAGTTCAGGTTGTTCCTGAGTTCCTTGGCTGAAGCATAACTGTATCTGTCAATCAGCCAATCAGACACAAGCACAGCTTTTCAAGGACCAATGGGATGGCAGCGACTGGAAGAATGCAACCCCAGCACAATAGGACCAAGGGAGCAGGTGTGGACTACATGGCACTAACCTCTGCTACTTTAGTAAAAATTAAACTTTAGTAATGTTTTAGTATGTCCAGCAGTTGAAAGGAGATGCTCTCAACACTAAGAACCACAATCAATAAACTTACCAACTTTCCAGTCATTCGGTTTCTGGACACCATGCTTTGTTATGTTATTTTTGAAGTAGTTTCCCATTTTCTCTGCCTCTTCACTTGCTCCTCAAACTACTGCAGACCCAGAGAGGAAGAATAAAGGACAGATGGCCCCAAAAAGAAAGATAAGGGGCCGCAGAGAGGAGAAGTCTTTTTTGAAAATGTTATTAGCACCTGTACTAAAGGGAAGGGGAGGGTGTTCTGTTCAAAGGCATTAACAACGACTTCAGAAATGACCTTGAGACAGACTATTATCTTCTCTTAGCAGTTGTAGTCTGTTTAACACCCAATTAGCCTTTCCCTCTGAATCCACACCCATTTTTACTGCATGGGCCCAGATTTCTCGACACATATTTAGCCAGTTAGTGTTCAAATTAATGTGCACTAAGGACCTTTAGGCTGGCTGGACAGTGAAGTGAATTGATCATGTTCTCTCCAAAAGCCTTATATATTTCTATTAACTTTCCATTACTTTGCATTGATCATCTCTTTAAACCTTTACAGTCCAGTTTGTATGCAGTGATGTCTACATGCAAAGCTCCTCAATAGCAGTATCTTCTTAAGTATGTAAATGTAATCCCTTGCTATTCCTCTTTGTCACTGCCACTCATAACTCTTCACGGCAGCAATGGTTGCCCTGTTGTGCCAATCAGAGACCTTTTTGTCAGTTCATAATGGTAATGCTCCAGATTTGCTGTTGTTAGGTAACAAGCCAACCACTGAATGCCTTTGCAGAAAATCCTGTTTGACGTATTACGCTGCCTACTGTTGCATGCTTTATCAATATGTTGCTATGAGACCTATAATAATAGAGTGCTTTGTTGCATTTCCACCATGAAGCTGGGCTTTTAAAGCAGAGAGAGGCTCTGAATAGATGCCACTGGAAGGAGAAAAAAGGGAAAAAAGACCCAGAGTCTCATCCATTACTGATCACAAATATGCTATTTGGGCCTTTCCATACACTGGTTCCTCAGTTACAGCTTTCAGATCCAAATTGCAATATTTTTTTAGAATGAATGCTTAGCTTATTTCATGTTGACAGATATGGACAAGAAAAAAACATCACCAAGATTAACTGGCAACCAGCTGAAATCAGCAAAGAGCACCAAAATACCCACACTTGTTCATGTCATTCCCCAGGGTTTTGGAAACATTCCTTTGATATGGAGTTTAATGACATAAGCAATGCAGGTTTCTCAGATATGTTATATCACAAACCTATGGTGCTCCGTTGGATTCAGGTGGGGTTACAGAGGAAGCCACTGATGTTACTTACCTTCATGGCATAGAACCAGTTTAAAATGACTTTTGATTTGTCATATGGCAGATTAACCTGCTTAAAATAGTTATTATAAAATGGGTAATTTGTGGCCACATGATGCTTTATTGGTATTAGGAGACTCAATGTGTGCCAGAATTTCTCACTCAATAATACCACCATCACCTTTACTGCTTTACAAACCTTTACTACTGACACAAGGCAAGTTAGATCCATGGATTCATGCTATTTACACCATTCTCTCACCTTATCATCCTTATGTCACAGCACAAATTGAGATTCATCAGACCAGGCAAGGATTTTTACAATCTTCAGCTGCCCGGTTCCATGAGCTTATTCCCAGTGTAGCCTCAGATTCCTGTTTTTGGCTGACAGGTGTGGAACTTGATGCGATCTGCTGTTGTAGCCCATCTGCTTCAAGATTCAACACTTTTTACATTCCGAGATGTTTTTCTGCTCATGGTGCTTGTAAATAGTGGTTATTCGAACTGCCTTCCTGCCAGCTCAGACCAGTCTGGACGTTCTCCTCTGACTTTTCTAATCACCAAGGCACGGCCGTATCACTTAACACAGTACTACTGCTAACTGCTAACTAAGTTTGTTTCATTTTCCTCTCCAGTCTATGTAAACTCTAGAGATTGCTGTGTGTGAATATCCCAGGAGATGAGCAGTTTCTGAAACACTCGAACCAGAGGCTGTCTGGCATCAACAAGTATGCGACGCTGATCACATTCACCCCCATTCTCCTGTATGGTGTGAATATTAACTAAAGCCCGTGAGCCATGTTTGTCTGATTATATGCATCTCACTGATGTTGCATGATTGGCTGAATGGATAATTACATGAATCAGCAGATGTACAGGTATTTCCTAAAAAGTCTCCAATGAGAGCATAAAGTGTCCAGTGAGAGACTTTAGTCCTTAGTCAGGGTCTTCCATATATACCAGGTATTTACCTGAAAACAAACTTCTACTTTGAAAGGAAGTTTACAAAAAAAGAATGAGATTCAAATGCATGCGTTCATAGAGAGCACAGCTGAAAAAAAAAGTTGCTCTGATAACAGAATGTTACGATCCATGAAATGCAAAAGCCATAGTGAAGAACCGTGAATGGATTTTGAAAATCTATACTGCCTGAGAGAAATTAGCCAACAGTCATGGTTACATGGGAATCTCTCTCTGTATCTGAATCGAAGTCACTGTAACTCACAATATTTTTCAGGGAAAGGAGCGTACTTGCCCATATCAAAAGTGCTATGATTTCTTCAGTGTATATTTATATTTTGGATGGATCAGAGCTGCGGCACATATGACTGCACTGCAGTGTTTACACTGATATCCTGCTGAAAGTGGAGCTTATCAGTTTCTCATAGAGCTCTAGCATCTAAGCGCCGCTAATCCATGAACATGCACCACACAACACACTACTTAAATAAGAATGTGCTACCACCGTCTCCATGACAACACACCTGACTGCAAGCAGTGATGATGATATAGACAGAATAATGAAAGGAACAAATCATCATTTACCATGCAATTACTAAATTTCCGGGGATGTTAGTTTAAAGGGAGACGTTATGACAGAATCACATAAATGTATAATACACTAATGTGCTATGAAGATTGTCAAGGCTGCTGTGGTGATAATATGGTACAAATCCAGGCAGAAAGCCATGGATAAAGGCTCACGTCAGTGCACTGCAGGGCTGATTTTGGGTTGGTGGTTAGTGTGTTTTGCTGACACTTGTGAAGTTGTGAGCCGGCGACCATGCTGTGAGCCAGAGCAATTACCAAAGCCAAACTAATTTAAGATCTCAGTTCCAGCCCGTGCTCTTTATGCAGTGAGCAGAGCACAGCTCCACTGACACATTGTTCCAAGTACACTGCTTCAGATTTACTTCAACCAGCTCATTATGCCAAGTGAGTAACCTTTGACCATTAAACTGTAAGGGATTGTGCCACTCTGTTAAACTGATCTTCTATTCAGAAATGCACATTGCCCAGTTTAAAGGGGCCTAAACGTTGAAGAGTCCCATGGTTAGTGAGGGAACAGAGCAGCCTTACACACACACACACACACACACACACACACTGATCTGAGTGCTCACAGCATTTTTTAAACAAAAAAAGTGTACAGCATCCTGTTGTGCTCAAGCATTTATACACTGCTCAGGTAATTACAGCATCTGTTAAGAGGTTTGCCGATTGTTTCTCATCTCCACATGGTCGCCACTCCAGAAAACCAATTACCCTGGGGGGAGCATTGCATCACTATATGTGCTGTGCTCCTATTTTTTGCTGGTTTTCAAGAAAGCCAGAACACTCTGTAACAATGGTTAATATATATATATATATATATATATATCCCACTACAAAACATCAGAGTTTTTCTGGAGCTCACTGTTATCAACACAATACAAGTACCTCTGTGTGCTAAGTAATTAAGTTAAAAAAAAAGGGGGAAAAAGGGAAATTTACATGTTTATGATGCATCTCTAGAAGAGGTTATAAAAATGTAGAAAGTAATAACATGGTCAATGGTACATTTAATGAATAGATAACAACAATTAATGTAAATAATAGGGAATACCCAAACTAACTGTTTTAAGCTTCTCAATTTAATCAGTAGCACAACATTAACTTTTATTTGACTTTTTCATATCAAATTAAAACAGTAAATATTTTTGCACTCCTATAAGTGAGGGTCAGACATAAGGAATGGGTTAAAACAGAACAACATAAAAGTATGCTCATTCGCTCTACACTACCAAACAACTTTTGGGTTTATTTATTTTCCTTGCATGTATTGTTTTTGTCTGCTTAATAAACTTCAACTGATCAGATGTGTATATCTTGTACATTTAATTAAAGCTGAATAATTGATCACATTAGTGGCATGCAAAAGTCTCTCGTCTTTCTCTTTGACCTTTAGCCTCTGATTGTCCTTCAGCACGATGACTTTGAAGTCTATTTTTGAAACATATAAGCGGATTTGTGAAAAAAAAAAAAAAGATCTGCATTGAAGAAAGTAGAAGGCTTTATCCTCCTGGAGCTCTGCCTGGTCAGCTTTATAGCTCTATCTTAACTCTCCCGGTTTAGTTTTGCAGTCCCTTTAAACTACCGTGTCTAATTGTGATGGCATTTTTAATTAAAAGTCAAGGATACGTCGCTGTTTGTGAGGAGGGACTAATCTGTTTCTGCCTCCTTCTCTCTCCCTGTAGCCATTATCTGCCATCTATCTCGATAATGAGAAAAGGGAAAAGCCTGCTCATGGACTTGTTGATATTTGTCCTTCTCGGCAAAGGTTTTTGAGAGTTAGCGATTGGCAAGAATCCATCCTGGGTTAGAAATGCTTCAGAGACAGGGCTATCAAAGGAAAAGTGCTGTCAGTACTCACACAGGATATAGCACTTTCCATTTTGTGCATTTGTATAATGGTTCAATGTTAAAGATGTTTGTGTCTTTCAAGACCCTTGCGTCAGTCACTGAATGAAGCTGAATCATATTAAATGCACATGGAACGCACAGATTAATATCACACCATAGCACCATCCAGGTATGATTCTGCCAATAATGTCCAGGCACACTTCAGAACCACATCAGTGAAAACACATCGCCTCATTTGTGAAGGCCAAGCAGGATAGTTAAAATACAGGCTTGATATCATTACAGATGATTCCCATTTTCCCATTACAAAGACCAGGTATCCTCTTTATTAACAAACACAGTTAACAAAGCTGACACATTAACATAAGTGTCTCACCTGCATCAGACTTAGAAAAGGTCTTTCATGCATGCGTGTGCATTTGTCTGTCTGTATGACAGATGCGATGATAGTGACAGTTAGTGCTGTAGCCTCTCTGTCAGTGAAGGTATTCTAGCATGTTTGTCAGTGTCGCTGGAGAGGTAAAGTAATATGACATTAGAGGCTGAAAGTGGTTATGACAGCATTGGCGAAGCCTGTAGCATATCAATGACAGTCAGCTGACTATCTCAAACACTAAACATAGATTCCCATCAGGAAAGACTGAGAGGGAAACACAATGTACCCATAAAACAATTTAACAAAAAATTACGAAAAACATCTTCTGCAAAACATTAAGAAATTACTACAGATATTTCAGAGGCATTCTTATGATTGAATGTCATATGTAAAAGCATCTGAAATACAATGGAATTTTTTGCGCATATGTTCTCCCAGTCACTGCATTCTATTCCTAGGAACCCAAACAATTACATGTACATTAAAGGGATATACACAGTAAATGACAGGGCATAGTCATGTATACTGTAAACTGAATAAACTCATAGTACAATAGTTGCGTAATGCAATATTCCTATAGTAGACTAGGAATAAATAAAGTAGCATAAAAACAGGAAAAGGAGTATGAAATGTTTGGATATAGGAAAATGTATTACCAATAGTCTGTTAGATTCAAGATTTCCTGCTTATCCCATTGACCATCCCGTTTTAAGTTGTATGTTTTCCTTTGGTAAATGTTTCTGCACGGAACATGTCAAGGTTGCTTTGTGAGCCACTCTGTATTCTAATATTATCACTTTTGAAGTATAGTGTATGTTAATCAATGTAGTTGATAGAGTGGGTTAAATGGTGAGGCTGTTTCTCACATAAATCATTTGAAAATGTTTGGCAAATGACAAGAATAAGCATAAATATGTTTCTGCCATGGAGTGACAAAGAAGTGTTGGAAAAGGTGTAAGCATAGCTTTACATGTTAATTAAACATACAGTGCTTTTCTAATGGAAGCATGTTGAATAATGCACCATTAACCATCTAAGGATTATTCCCATTTATCTTCAGGACAGACAGGGACAGGACACAGTGTGAAAAAACTACATCCCTGCAGATTCTTACAATCAACCTATCCTGCACATGAATACACACATAATCCACACATGTGCACACTTCATAGACACCTCATTTAGTTTGTTTCTGCCTTAAATCGGTGATATGCTACTGACATTATTCCGAAACTTACTTAATAAAACTTCCATGTGGAGAGAAAGTATGAAGATGGCTTATTTTAGTTGGACATTACACAGCACATTACCAGTATAACCCTCAGCTTTGAGGGCATGGACTCAAGCCATTATGAAAGAGGACTGAGAATTGAGGTTATACTACATGCCTACAGCAGTCTGTACTAAGGGTAAAAAAAAATGCTTATATGCCAGTGAAAATCCCACATTACAATGAACACGGGGTTATCTGCTATTTTACCCAAGGTATCGAAGACAGATGCAAGGCTGCACATACTGCTGAAACATCTTGAAAGTTCTACAAGGTCTCTTTTAAAATTTGATTTGTAACAACAAACAAACAAGCAAGGAGGCAAATAAACAAAACAACAAAACCTCATTCAGCAAGCGTGGTCACAGTCATTTTAGTTTATCCTTTTTAATCTCTAAAACAGAAATGTTCATAAGCTAACATAATTAAAAAAAACCCTGCCATTCCTGTAAGCTATTATAACCCTGCATTATTGTGCAGAAAACCGCTGTTCAAAATGCAAAAGTCCAGTCATGGTTTCAGTATTGGCAGGTGCAGGTGTTATGAATCAATAAGAAACAGAAATGATAGTTAAATTCAAACAAACAAAATTTAAAGGAAAATCCTAAATAAAAGCCTAGAAAAACATAAGTGAATTTGGTTCCAGATTGGTGTATTATATCACATAATCAGTGAAGTGGTGTGTGTGTGTGTGTGTGTGTGTGTGTGTGTGTGTGTGTGTGTGTGTGTGTGTGTGAAAAAAGGTTTGTATAAAAATGCTAAGCTGGGAAAGCTGACCTCAACTTTTGTATTGAAAGAGCATAAAGAAAAGATGTTAGAGTCTTTGAAAGAGGGATCATTATTGTGGCATGAACTTCTGCTGCTCAACTAACTAGTGTTTCAGGGAATAATGTGACAGCGACTAAAGTGATTTTTGCATTTAGATGTATGGGGTAAAACATCAGTAAATAATTGGAAACTCTGGTCAACAGCACACATTCAACGGCCTGTGATCCTTCTTCATTAGTGTAACGTAAGGAGAAGAGAATCAACAGAACAGTGTGGGCCTGAACACTGAGGGCTGTGGTTGGCTTTAGTTCCTCTACTTAAAGGGAAGGTTATTGAAAATAAGTGTACAAACCTAGACCCCATTTACACTTGGTCATTTCATGCATCTTGAGTATGAGGCTTATATCCACATATAGATTATAAATATAAAATACAGGTGTAAATGGACCCAAGATGCACTGAAAAAACTAAATGCATCTATTACTACAATCCACATTCAACCAATGTGGGCCTGAACGCTGAGGGCTGTGGTTGGCTTTAGTTCCTCTACTTAAAGGGAAGGTTATTGAAAATAAGTGTACAAACCTAGACCCCATTTACACTTGGTCATTTCATGCATCTTGAGTATGAGGCTTATATCCACATATAGATTATAAATATAAAATACAGGTGTAAATGGACCCAAGATGCACTGAAAACACTAAATGCATCTATTACTACAATCCACATTCAACCAAAATTCCACGTATTACAGGTATGGCACAACACCCCATCCATGACTGCAAGGATGTTTATTCACATACCGCAGATTTATTGTTGGACCACAGAGGCATTTCCTATAGCTGCATCCAGGGTCACTGCTGTATTAATTGGCCAGTTGTTTTCTCATTAACATTGACTGCTGGAGCTGGTGTTTTCTTAACCCTAGTTAAAAGAAATGCATGACAATCCTCTTTTCCATAGCAGGAAAACAGGAAAATATGATATATAAGCTGATTTGCGCATTACACACCACACAGCAATCAGATTTGAAAATGATTAAGTGGAGATGCCTTTGACCGCAGCGTGTAGATCAGGATGCACTTCACACACTAGTCTTATAGCACAAATGAGGTCTTATTCAGAATAAACACCTTTGTCCTATTATGAAACATTTCGATCTTGATTAGAGTGTTATCTTCCAGGATGGCAATGCTCCCATGCACAAGGCATGAGTTGTCACTGAATGGTTTGATGAGCTTAAAAATGTAATGTAAATAATATATTATATGTTGTTGCAGAGCTCAACCCAGTTGAACACCTATGGGAAATTTGGATCTTTTTTGTGAATCTCACCAGCATTGCATATGTATACGTTTTTCACTTGCGCAATTAATTGACATCTGTGTTGTCACTTGAATCTACAAGTAGATGCTCAGTAGTCACTATGCATTTGATTGATTTGTTTGTGTTTTGAAGGCTGTTTCAAAATGAGCATATTTGCGTTTTTGTGAACGTCTGAGACTGACTGCAGCTACTCTCAGCACCACATTTAAACATGTTCACCTGTAGAAGCATGTAATGCCTCATTCCAACAGTAATGTGTGCATTTTTTTCACCATTTTATCTCCAAATGGATCATAATATTTGAACTGATGGAGTAAACCTTTGCTGAAGTGTCTGAATACATGTTTCCTGCTGTGCAGCTGACCACTGAATATAGCTGTTTACTCTTTATGTAATTTCTACTGTCGTTATATTGGTTGTACTCATGGAACCTGAAGTTCCTCTCTCAATAACAGGGCACATATGAAATATGTCTGTCCTTGGATTGAGAAACCTTATTATATGTATTCAGATCATCCCCATCAGTTTAGCAGGCAAAGGATAATGGCACCCTCGAAACAAAATGCCATTGTATGATGAGAATCATATGGAGAGTGGGTGGGGTGGCAGAGTGCATGAGGGTGTGAAGCATAGACTGTGTGTGTGTGTGTGTGTGTGTGTGTGTGTGTCTCAAAATAAGGCAACATGGAAAATAATAAAAGCAAAGAAACAAGCAAGCAAGAAATAAACAAAACAGAAAAAAATGTAAATATAAATAAAATGTAAATTAACATAAATATTAAAACAAGTAAAATAAAAGTAATTTTAAAATTATTTAGAAAGAAAGAAAGAAAGAAAGAAAAAGAGGAAGCAGCACAATGGCTACAAAATCTTATTTTATTCTTACAGTACATTTGGAGAAGATTGCACATACTATCAGAGGATCCATTAGAAACTTCATATCTGGAATCCTTTACTATCTTGTGTCTCACATGTTGCACTTGTCCCTGAACACCCAGTGCCTGATCATTCCTCCCTTTCTGTACTATAAATCTTTGTTCTTTGTGTGTGTATGCATACATGTGTATATATATATATATATATATATATATATATATGTATCAATTATTCAAAGAAAATTGCATCTTTGTTTTTTTGTTTTATTTTACTTATTTATTTTATACTTTTATCTATCTATCTATCTAGTATTGGGGAAACTACTGTGTTTTCTTTGCTTGCAACGAGAGAGGGAAATTAAAATTGCCCCTTTGTTTATGTTTTTGTTTTAGCTGCATTGTAGTAGAGGAGGCTATTATTACCAGTAGAGAACATTATAGTGGAAATGCCATCAGAGTTAATATTTTATTGTTCACTGTTAAATGCAAATGCAAAAAACACACACACAAACAAACAAACAAAAAACAATAAGTATTAAAACTAGGTGTTATTTTGTGGCATTGAAAGGAGCTTATTGTACAAAACTGACTTTTTAACAAATTGTGAATTAAGTTATTATTGTCAGGTGCATAAAATTAGTTTGTTTAGACTAGTAAAGTAGGAATACAATTAGAGTATATGGAATGATTATTGACAAATAGAATATTTGGCAGAACGTGCGAGACAATGAAAGGAATGAGCCTATGCACCCTAAACACAAATGTACAATATAGTAAATAACAGTAGAAACAATAACTATTATTAATGCTTAAAAGTTGCCTTTATCGCTTCAGTGCAGATTATGAAAGGCTGATGGTCCTCACCAATCCACCATGTGTCTGATTTAGTTCCACATTTAATTCCATTCTTCTTGCTTTTAATGGTTCTCCCCTCTTTGTGCTTAACAATGTTTTCTAGAGTACTCAGCACACTTAATCTGGGGATGCCATCAGTGGATATTGTCTCACTGCAATTAGCCTGATGAGTGGATCTATCTATTAGTGTGTTCATTACATCTCACACACAGCAAGCTCGACACGTGCAATCAAGGAAGAACTCTGCTCAAGTTTAACACGTGTGAAACCAGTGCTAAATTTGCTTGTGTTTTGTTTGTTGGTGGAATGACAGACATTCTGGGGCAATAGTGCAATGGCCCACAGCACGGGTGGCATAGTGGTGGGGTACTGGGAGTGAGGGCTGATCTGCTATCACTGCTTATGCCTATTTTGAACACTTCTGCCCATTTGAAGAGGGGGGGTGTGGTGACAATGATTCTGGATCCTTGGTGCTGGGTAGGTGGGTGCTCCAGCAGTTCTGATGTGATAATACCACTGCAATTCACACTGATATTGTGCAGGAGAAACTGACACAACGTTGAACAGCAAGGCTGACATCCACGGGCCTCATACCCTGTACTACTACCAAGGCTTATTTCTCTTGCCAACACATGGTAACAAAGGAGCACTTAATTAAAAGGAAGCATTGAATTAAAATTACATTGCTTAAAAAAAGCCCAGCGTACGTAAAACAATCAATAAAGTATATTAATAAAATGTCAAGGCAGTCCTTGAGAGCCACATTCAGCGTTGCATTGTTGTTTTCAATGTTTTCAATGGTGCAAGTGGGTTTTTTTTTTTTTTTGCATCACTCTTTGACTGGAAGGATTTTCTTACAATCAGGCCTTGAGTTAGCTGTGAGGACTTGGTCTAAAGGTGCTCAGCTGTGCTGTGGGGCATAGTGTGGCTTTCTCTGCCTGCTCCTGACCTCCCAGTTCCAACACACTTCTGGCTGATTCATTTGCTTTGGGGGTGGTGGGGTGGGGCTAAGAGGTCATCTTGAGAACCTCTCTGAGAATTCATTACCCAGCTGTGCTACCTTGAATGGAAAATGAGGTTTTCTGATAAGGCATGAATTGGAAAAAAAGAAAGAAAGAAAAGAGAGGGAGAAAGAAACAGGGACTGGAGGAGAAGGAATGAGAGAGAGAGAAAGAAAGCCAAATCAAGAAAATAATGTCCCAGTTTCTAAAGCATGCTGTAAGGGTCAGTGGAGGTTAACTCTTAACATATTCTGTTTTGTGAATGTAGTGTCAGAATAATTTCGATACCAATCAGCTGGCCATTCTAGTACATTCTATATGATGTCTGTGACAGGGGAAATTGGAATCTTTATCTTTTCTGTTGAGACAGAGTGCCTGAGTTTAGAGGCAAAACACGTATAGCTTTTTAATTGCAGAGAGAGGAGAATAAAGATGGTTCTTCTGTTTCCCTCTTTAATTTGATGTATAGAGTTTCATTTAATGATATTTGAATGAGACCATGAAAATAAAGTGAAAGGAGAAGAATGTAAATTTTCTAAAATATCTCATTTTACTTTCTTATTAACACACAAATCACTGATAATGCAATAGGTATGTAAGGTGAATCACAAAGAAAAAAAGTGCAGTTGTAATTATTTGGAACATGCTATGTACCCAGTTGGCTGTATGAGATACAAATACATTAAGTCTCTAATTTTGATGGCTGAAGGCAATATGTTTCATGAATCCATTTGAATAGCAATTAATTTGAATAGCCTAAAGTAGCATTCAACTTTTCAACCTACACACTTTTGTACGTGACATTAATGTATAATAATAAGAAGGCCTAAGTATATGTAGGATAGAGGCAGATCCTTGAAACATTAACGTTACTTCTCCTTTCTGCATTACCTGTACCTTCCATGTCTCTCTCACTCTGTCATCTCTTTCTCTTTTTCTCTTCAACCCTCTCTCACTCTCTGTTATTTCCTTCTCTCCCTTCCTCTCTTTCTCCCTTAGTGGCCGGGGTCTCTCCCTCTCCCCTCTCCATGTGAGCTGGGAGGGGGCTGGTGGGGGGGTGTGTGACGGTCGCATTAATAATGCAGCGCTGCCTGGAAGCTGAACGCACTGCAGTGACGTGCTGCGCGGAATGTTAAAGAGGCATTTGTTTGTGCGTCGCTCAGTGCACCTCCCCTCTTCAAAATCACCTCTCCCTCTCTCTCTCTCTCTCCCTCTCCCTCTCTCTCTCCCTCTCTCTCTCTCTCCCTCTCTCTCTCTCTCTCTCTCTCCCTCTCTCTCTCTCTCCCTCTCTCTCTCTCTCCCTCTCTCTCTCTCCCTCTCTCTCTCTCCCTCTCTCTCTCTCTCCCTCTCCCTCTCTCTCTCCCTCTCTCTCTCTGACTCTCTGTCTGTGTGTGTAGGGGATTCTCTGATTGCTCTCACAGGAGGTCTTATGGCTAACGGTTGTAAAAGAACCAGCCTGGCTCGTTGTGTGGCTTTGTAACTGTACTTGTGGATGCTGAATAGATATGCTTCAAGGAATCTGTGACATTTCTTTTTAAATTTTGAAGGCAGGGGACATTGAAGACAGGCTTATGACTACTTGGAAAGAAAAACAATGGAAAAAAAATCATACCAAAGTTAAAACATATGCAAACACACACACACACACACACACACACACACACACACACACACACACACACACACACACGCACACGCACAGATGCTCCTATTACTTTTTTGTAGTGCTTGGTTCACCTTCAGCCAACTGCTTGTTGCCTCTGTCACCTAGATTAGTTCGCTGCCACTTACTCTGAATCTGAATGAGTGACAGTACACTAGTCTACAGTCCTGTCCATATTATTACAACAATATCTTGGATTCATCTGAAAAATTATTTGATATGACTAAAACTGTTTTCTCATTTTGACATTAATCTCTCCAGCAATCTATTTGCTACGCTGGAATCAGGTTTCCAGAGCAAAATCTTAAGAAGGCACAGTTTGATTATTGTATTTTACTTAGTGCTGTTTATTTATTCCAGATAATGTACTGGAGAAGCATTAGGCTCTCTTTATAAAACATTCATTCATAGCACTAAAGCACTGTGTGATATATTTTGACCCTTTCTCTTGTCCATGTATTTATTGACATAGGAATGAGACAATGACTGTGTGAGAACACTTAGTATAATCACCTACCCCTAGGACAGTAATAGAATTCACTACAGCCTGTTTTTCTTAATTAAAAAAATTTACACCATTAGTAATGAATGTCTTACTACAAGAATGCCTTTCTTAGCACTTATGCATTATAATGGTAATTAATTTATTATAAATGCATAGTGTAACATTAAACACACAGATACAATTATGGCAAGAAAAAACACCACGAACAGTGAGCAGTTAATATTTGAAACAGCCTATATGCATATCCTGTATGGAGAAAATGTCATAAGGGTGATGTATGACTACAATAATGGAGGTATATGGTGGGTAAGAATAACAAGACAGTAACAGATTGTTATCACTTAGTGAACATGTAAAGTCGCTGTTTACCTCATAGTGATTCACAGGCTGTTATTGTAATTTCAGAGTCACGGTGGACCAACATTACAGTGACACTTGCCGAGGTTTTTTTTTTTCTGTAGAGATGAGCTATAGAATAAAATCAAAGACAGATGTACCAGTTTTATACAGTATGGAACCCCTTGCCGTTTTTGCCCATGGGGCAGTTGTATGATGGGGTGTGACACAGTATGGGGGACAGATTTCTTTTTGTCACCATAACGTTTACAGGTTAAATTTAGCTATAATGTCATAATGTCAGTTACAAGTATCTTGTAAAGACTAAAACATGCCAGAACTTGGTTAATGCTTTAACAGTTTATAGTGCCATTTCCAGAGAACATGAGACCCCACCTATTCATTTGTGTCCTCTGTAGTGGACATTGGCTGTATTCGAAATGGCATACTACATACTACTCGCGTACTGAATTTGGCTAAATCCAGTATGCAGTATGCAG
>JAOYMR010000006.1:1711492-1738046 GCA_025802075.1 Tenebrosternarchus preto
CCTGTTTGTACTTCAGCCTATAATAAACAACTGTGATATTACCTGCACATGGATCCTTCCCTGCCTTCCACGTCACACTAACATGGTTTGTTGTCTGATATTCTTAAACCTGAAACTTAACTCTCTCTTATGTTCCTTCCAATACATCACCTGAATGGAACCAAACCCAAACCCAACGTGACCAGGCATGTAACATTGTTCATTTCTTAATATGTAGTCTTATGTAGGAAGAAAAACTGGGAAAAAGGAACTGAACTCAAATTAACTTGAATTAAATTGAATTAAATAATCCACTAAATGGTTGAGTAATTGTCATGTATTGTCGAGTGTCCACTGTGCAATAATCATGTGAACAAAAAAAGATTTTTGCATTGCAAGCTTTAAAAATTATAGAGAGGGACGATGGATAAAAGATGCACAACAATTCGCTGTTAAAATGGTGTCTAAGCAAATTAAAGGTTTGTTCTGCGGATGTAGAAATGGCTAGAAATTAAAGGATATTACAAAGAAAAGACAAGAATGGTAAACATGTAACTGGCAAAGGCATGCATACAATTTGTCGAAACAAGCTGCTGTTGCATTACAATTGCTCTTGTCTTCTTTTTAAAAAGTACTTTGATACATTTTAAAAAATTAAACAAATCAAAACAACCTGAAGATTCTAGAAGCTGAACCAGATGATAGGATTTGCAATCTTGTTGTTATGGTAACAGCTGACATCAAATACTGTGCTTTGCATGCATGCATATTTTGCATAGGTTGCATTTAGCATTTTAGAGATGGACATTTTCATCAGACTGAATTTAGGTAGATAGAGAGTGTTGTGCAAAAGTCTCAGGCCACCCCTAGATGTGGTTCTTTATTGGAATACAACCATACACTACAGAAAATTTGTAAGCAGTATTAAAAACAGTATTTGTGAACTCCGCTTATACTTGAGCAATAGTAGGAAATTGTCTCTTAAAGTCTCTTAAAGCCTATATACCAGAAGATTACTTAAGAAAACTTCAGGACTTGAACTCTCCCCAAGAGTTCAAAATGTGCTTAGTGCCAAGGGAGGACGACTGAATACTGACCTTTACCTGGAGAAAAAGTCTACATACAGAAATTTCTTTCTTTTTTTAAATTGTGTATACATGTCCATTATATAATTGCTAAAGAAACAAATCTAATGATTGCCTAAGACTGTACTGTACTTTATATGGTTTATTCTGAATATGCTTGAACCTATTTCTAATCACAAGAATGGATAGACTATACTTATTTTTGTTTACCGTCTGTACTAATGCTATTGTGGTGCTGGGTGTTGGCCAGGGGAGGATGCACCCATCCCTCCTTTGAGTTTTTTGAGCTTCTCAAGGTTTCTTCCTCATGCTTTCAGGGAATGTTCCTTGCCACTGTCACCCTTGGCTTACTCACTGGGGGCTTGGACTCAGACATCATTAAAGCTGCTTTGTGACAATGGTGGTTGTAAAAGGCGCTATATAAATAAATTTGACTTTATTTGGATTGCCAAACATACTCAGTGACATACCTTCAAGTTCTTTACCTTTTATCTATCATGATGTATGCTTTGTTTCTCAATTACCTGAAAGCTATGAAGCACACATCCAAAGACTTTATCCAAAAAGTATTGTTGGAGCTAAAACCTCAAACCTTTGTTACAACCCCCCCACTCTAGGCTGTGAGAGTAACAAGAACGGAAAAAGAACAGAGGATAATGGTAGGAATATGTGTAAATGATGATGAAATTTATTTGGGTGACAGTAGTGGGGATTCAACTTCGGAGGCCCAAACTGCTCAAAACAACGAACAAAAAGGGCACTATAACTAAACAGAAGCTTACCTTACCTTGGATTTGACATGAGCTTACATTATTTTATAGGTTGATAAGCTGTAATGACTTACTTGCATCTAACACATGACTCAATTGACTTTGTAGGAGTACCATTATGCAGTATACACAGTTCCAGCTACCAGTATAAGTGAAATTGAAACAGTTGTATGCAAAAGTATTGATAGGTAATGGGGTACAAAATCCAGGAAGCAAAAAAAAAAAAGAAATCATAGTGAAGATGTGAAGACATCATGGAAAGACAAGTCAGCTGCAAGCTGACTGCTGCAGTGATTTTTAACATACTGTGCTGCACATGTTAACAGTTATAGCTCGTTAGTGCTGTGCGTGAGTTAGTGTGTGTTGGGTTGAAGCCTGCACACCAACACGAGCTATCTGGTTGGTGATGTGAAATGTGCAAGGTGTTACAGTGAATTAAATCCTCTCCGTTACCCTACATGAAGCTGTCCTTTGTGTTATTGACCTGGAGACCGTGTAGATAAGTTTATTCCTTTCTATCCCACTGTTTTTTTTTTTTACCCCACATCTTACACTACACAACCAGAGAAGACGAGAATGATCTATTTTTGACGGCTAGTTTTTCAAAATATTTTGAACCACCAAAGTTTCTAAATACTTTCATCCTCTACCCAAATGGTAGAGTTCTTTTTACAGAGATACACCACCCACCTACAGCATTTCCTATGGACTTTCATGGAAAAAGTTTTTCAAACTGCTCCAGTTTTAAAGAAATTCAAGATAAAAACAACAAACTTGCTGTGAATTGATATATTACCCAGCCATCCTTCACACCATATATATCCCTTCATTTTCTATCCCTTGCTTTTCACCCTGTTGACTTTAATTTATTTAATTTTAGTCTTTTATGCTACAACCACAGCTAGTGTAGTCAATCCACTCTAGTTGTACTGTCCTCTTTGTGTGTATAAACAATTCAACAGCAAAAAAAAGTCCTTTCAAACAAATGCAAGAGTCAGGACGAAACTATGCAACTATAATGAAAATAAAAATAAATAAATGCAGCATAAGGAACATCATTATAGCTATATGCCCAACAACAGTGCAAGGTGACTTAAAACACTATTAATACAATGCTGTTCATGAAACCTACGTACTGCAACTTAACACTACATTGTATGGTTAAACATCGAGGCTAGGCCGGCCTTGCAAGCAAATCACAAATATTACGATTTTAAATAAACAGTTTTAAGCTCTCCTTACATAGATCATCACGAGTAGAATGAGAAGCTAAGCTAATAATCATAGGCAATTTTACATAGAGCTTTTTGACAAATAAATCAACAAAGCATAAGTAAACATGAAGCGCAAATACTCATAAATGTTAATCTAGGATATATTAAAAAATTTGGACACTTACAGACAATGCTTATGACGGCAACAGGATTGCAGTAAATTGACTTTATACATCAAACTGTGGATGCTGAAATATTGACCTAAACTATTTACTGCTTTACCATGGCAAAGGAAATAACAAAAGCTGCCAAACTAAAAGTCCTCGGCAGGGGGTGCTATTCAACATAAGGGCAGAACAATAATACTACACATCTTTTCATTTTTCTCCACTAATTATTTATTTTTTACCTTCATTTTTTATCCATCCATAGGAATCCACTGGTTTTGATATTCAGCTGTAAACACAGAAAATTTTTTTTGCTGCACTGATAGAACTACTAGGCCAAATCACCAAGTTACTTATATGTTGATAGCTTTCATCAATCTACACCTTCATTCCTTTCATTCATCTTTCCATCACATAGAAACCATAGATTCGATAACTCCTTTAATTTGCAAGTAATAGCAAACTTGACAATATGACTCAAAAGAGGCTCCTGACTGGTACAACAGAAAACTGTCCTCACTGTCATTGGGAGATTGTGAGTTTGATTCCTGATTATGCCACAGCCATCTGTGGCTTGGAGCCTGAGAGAGCAAATTAGCTGTGCTCTCAGGGAGGGGTGGCATTCTTGCTCTTCCCCTATCAATTACAGTGACACCCACAATTGTGGGTGTCTGTGAGCACATGCATCAAAAAGGGGGGAATAGTACTGTTCTCCAAGTGTGTTACTCCACCCCCTGGCGTGGCATGAACTGTGGTTTGAAAAGATGCAGTGATTAGCTGCATGTGACTGCTCTTGCCCTCTCTGGTTGACAGCTGTTGTGTGACAGGTTAGACTTACCTGACACGTGGGATTTCGATATAATTAAATTAGAGAGAAATTTGGGGACCCCCCCCCCCAAAAAAAAAAAAAGACAAAAACTAACCAATGCACCAAACTGCATTTCATACTGATGCCTCTTGTCTCTCTACAACTTCTGTCCTTTTGTTCATCCTTCCAGCTTCCCATCGATTTCTCCCCTTTCAAACTTGATAAAAAGGTTCAGCAGTTGATCCTAAGTACCAAACTGCATTTTATACAGCCTGCACTCATCTATCCATCCTTTCTATCCTTTCATTCCTCCCTCCACTGTCCCATAATAACCCACATATTTTATAACTAAGCTTCATTTTCAAGCTGGAGCCATGAAACTTGCTAGAGGTTCAACAGCTGACCGCCATCACAAAACTACATTTCGTATTGACTGCACTCATCTATCCACCCCTTCTGTTCATTCATCCATCTCTCCACCCTCAAACTGATTTTATAATGCCCACAATTTATAGCCAACAAACTTGGTAAAAATACTGAACGGCTGACCCCTAACTAAGAACTGCAGTTTATACTGATGTCTCTTGTATGCCTGTCACATGTTCCTTTCTCATCCTTCCATTCTTCAATAAAAAAAAATTGTTAAAACTCTTTACTTTAATGCAAATTCATTAAACTTGATATGGTTGATGGTTGATGTGTAATACAAATTACATATTCACCCTTCATAATGATAGTCATAGTTTTCATGCCGGTACAATAGTTTTTGGAAAGCCAACTCAAAGTTTGTTCTGGAAATGTACTTTCTAGTTAAGATATTGTGTTTAGTTACACCTAATGTATGGTATTACTCAAATGAAAAATGTACCATATGTCTGCTGAAAATAGTCGGATAGTCAAGAAAATCTCCTTTATTAACGACAAGGGACAAATCCTACCATAGTGTGAGGACAGTGTCACTATTGGCAAAGAGAACACTCCACTAGCTGCTTTGCAAGGAACTTCTGAGCCACGTTATCCCAAAGTTTATCCTGCAAGGTGGCGCCTCGAGTACATTTTTAAACCCTAGTTTGGTAATTAGTTTGGTAATGGAAGTGGAGATTTGTGCCAATGATCCACAGTGTTAATTCCACTTCTTTAACAGCAAATTCAATCAATAAAAGTTAATATATCACAATATTGTGTGTATGTGTATATAATAATTATTCCACTTTTATCCTTACACAATGATGATGCATATATGAAAGAAGTTTTAATAAGATCAAAATAAAAGTTTTGCAATAATGCTGAGTCCCAATGCAAATCAACTTAGCTAGCTAATTAGCTATCAGGTTACAACAGCCAGCTTGTACCGTATGTTCTCAGCAGTTTCTGCTTATTGATCAGGCACATTGGTGATCAACTTATTTGGTGGCCTGACTACTTATACCATGATATGTAGCTAGCAGACTCAGTAATCCTATAACACTCCTGCTACCTCTGATTCCCTGCGCTTATCCTTTCGGTTGTATGTTTGTGCGCGTAAGAGTAAGTCTATCTAAGATATACTTTTTGACATTTGTTTTCAATGTACTGGGACCACAGTTGTTCACTTAGCTCAGCTATCTTTATAGCTCGTTTACATTACCATGTTAGCACTAGCCTTGTTAGCTGTATCGGCTAAGCTTGTGTTTATGAATGCAAAATAATGAACAGATTTACTCATTTTAGTATTCAGCTGTTCAGCTCATAGTTTTTGTGCTATGGTGTATATACCACTGTATATGTGTTTATGTTTGGCACCACACATGCCTCAATTCATTGACAGTACAGTAACACATTACATGAATGTGTATCTGTCCTCGAAGTGTTATATTAACCCCAACTGGATTCAAAAGCATAATCAGTCAATACAAGGAAAAACTCCAAACGGTCTCAAAACACGCAGTATGCAAAATGCAAAATACATTTTTACAGTACACAAAAGATACCCTGATGGCATATACTCCTGCTAAACATCTCAGTATGTGATCAGAGCTGCCTTCGTGGGGTATTTGCATCTCCTCATGCAACAGTGGTGGAAAGTCTTTCAGAAGTGAGTGGAACCTTTGTTCCATTTGGAGCGTTTGTCACATACTGGGTACTATACTGCATACTACTGTGGGGACTAGTATGCAGTATAAAGTACATTACATACTCAGTGCAGTATGCACTATGTGTGACCTCTGCATTCCGTCCCCAGTCATTGATGGACACCAGGTTGTGGATGAATGGTTTTTATTTTCCGCACGGCAAATGAGTTTTATATAACCATAACTCTTTATAACTCTATAATAACCATTTATAACCATAACCCTATATGTGTATATATGTATATAATGATGAAAATTAATGATATATGGCTTATTTGTGCCTCAGATCATTGTTGCAATATTACTTTGAGATTAGGTCCTGGAGAAATGGATCAGTACTTTCTCGCAGCAGTGCATAATCTACTTTGCCGCGAGTATCCCAGAATGCCCTAGTTTTGGCAGAACTGCATAGCGCAGACGTCAGATAGGTGGTGCCAAACTCATTTTAGAAAGAATTTCACATGAACTAGAGAGTACTCATGCATACAATACCTTGATGTTATCTTTTATTAATTTAGCTGTTAAATAAATCAACAATGGCACAAATGTGTTTTACTTTATTTTGTCCGAATCACCATGTCAGTAAATATTTCATCATGTGCTATGGAAAATGAGTTATTGAACTTCTTTTCAAAGATGGAAACACTCGAGGAAACATTTATTTGTGTTATATACTTTGGCAATTACTTGTCTTAGGTTTTATTAAAGGAGAGCATTGTGTTTTTAGCATTATGTAAATCCTAGTACATGGTAAGTAGACTGTTTATGTTAAAACCCAAATTATTGTTATTCTAAGCATTTAACATCAGCAGTTTGCATAGATGGTTACAGACAAGTTAGTGAGTAATTTAGACCAAGTCCAAGTCTCCTGTTTATAATAGCCATAGATAGATTGGCTAAAGTTTAATATTTCATGGAGAAATAATGTTTTGTGGTTGGGACCGTCAACAGCTACGTATTACAGATTTTTTTGTGTGTATGAGACGCCAGTGCATAAACCATGTAGCCACTCCTATGTCTGTCATTTATATAAAGATTTTTTATCCCATATATCCAATGTAAAAGGAATCCCATCCAAATATGGATTTTGAAGGGTTAACAGTTATTCCGGCAATTTAAACCCCACAGGTTCAGTCCTCCAGTGCTGCGCATTGGAGCCACTTTCCTGGTGCACTGAACTGACACTTTGAGCTCATCTCGAGCTGGTTTGTACGTTTCTTGGACATCGCTGCCTTGCTTGTGTTTGTTTAGCGCTATTGCGCCTGTATTGACTGTTTTGTGTTTTACGACTTACGTCGTAAAGACATGCCTCTGCCACCCTGTTTCCGTCTCTTTAGCCGCCCCGTTACATATATGAACTGTTTTAGCTAGTACTAATTTAAGGAGTACTCATGAGTACTCATAAAAACTGAGCAGAGCACAGTTGTATGCCTTAAAAATGTATATTTCAGCATCTTTTGCACTCTATTTAATTTATGGGTGCTATTGGTTAGCTAGGAACATAATTTCATTACTGTTGGAGAAATACCAGGTTCTCAATTATTTACTTAACCCAGGACTCAAACCTTATTTTGTGAACATATAACTAAGGATTCACCTTAGGGATAGGGGCACGCTTAAACATAGCCACTATCGACTACAAGAAAGCATGATGAAGTGCCTCAACAAATGTAGAAATGAACACTAAGAATCACCGTAAAGACAGTCACCATTAAGTGTAATAGATACCAAGGAGCCACACTATCCCCACAAGCTTTATTAGCAAGTATGGATGCTACCTTGAGTGGAGTTACCACTTACTTATTCTGTGTACGTTAATGTTACTTGGGAATGTTAAGACCAAAGAAAGGACACCTTTAACAAGAACAGGAGGAGTGTGATGATCATAGAATGAGGAACGTAAGTCTAGAAGAATATAACATAAATATGCACAGTATAATGTGTTATGTGAGGTGGCAATGGTCTGACTGAGGAGCAATGTCTTTAAGCCTAGACATGTATTTACATTTAAATGCTGGCAGCCTTAGGAAAGTGCCAGCATGCCCCTTTCTTCTTAAATGATGGAAAAATGCAAACCAATAAATAAAAGCATCTGATGGCATTTATAATTCCCTGAGCTTGTTATGCTCTTCTATCCTTTCTTTCTCTTACTCCTTTACTGCTGACTGCAAGGGAACTTGCAGCAACGTATACTGTGGCTTGCTGCTACTAAGATCCAACTATGTGATTTTGCAGAATATAAATCTACTTTATTCCTGTGTGGCTTTTGCTTCAGTGAGATTTTGAGAAGGTGAATTTTATCCCTGGGGGAAGAGAGAGAGAGAGAAAAAATGCTCTTGTGAGCTCACCTATAGCACAGTGCTCAGTAAGATGAAAAAAAGAGGGGGAAACATTAAAGTCTGTGCGTTTACTTTGTAACTGCTATCTTTGTGTATCAGTTCTTGATATTATGTAAAGGTGTGTGTGTGTGACCTTAAGTAACTGAACCATGTGCTCAGATACTATAAAGCCTACACTTAAAAGTTTTTTTTTTTTTCCTTTGAGGGGGCCAATTCCACTGGTTAACCAGATATAGTCAACAATGCCACATTTTGAAATTTTAGCGGCTGAAGAGGACTTCATAGGGGAAGGACTAGAGATTTTTCCAGAATCATTTTTACCTTATAGATTGCCTATATATTTTGCAACCTTGGAATTTTCTTAACAAGCATGCTGATGCTGAGTTATTGTGAGAAATTTATTTTCTCTCATGCTAACTACCACCAATTACCATTGTTAATGTCACGCCCCAGCTGGTACCCAGCCAAACCATACACACCAATCACAGCTCCCTTCCACATTCCTGCTCACAATCACCCACGTATTGATCACTGCACACATGTACCTCATTGCCCTTCATCTGTTTAATTCCCACAGGTGCCAAGAGTCCAGAGCTTTGCATTGACATCCCTGACAATCTGCAAGCTCTTAACAACTCTCTGTCCCTTGATAAGTGTTTTTGTTTGTTTTTGCTATTAAAATACTTGTTTTCTCCACTCATGACTCACTTCAGCATGTCACAGGTCTTTTCAACATAGAATGCATAGCTTTGTAACATTTTAAATGACCCATTGACCTATTATGATGACTGGCATGAGTTTATACTTTAGTTTCGCATAGTTATTTATATGTAACAAGACAAAGGACCATATTTCATTAGACAACTATTAAAAGCGATTTCCACCTGATGAGTGTGATAAATGGTGCAGATAAGACAGAGGATAACACACAATCATCACTGCAGAACCATGTTTTTAGAGCCATGTTCAGTTTTTCTTGGCAGTACAAAAAGGAAAAGGAAGCACTGTACATTATTAATGACGTTTCGCTGTACATAATAAATGATGTTTCAATTACAATTCAGGTTCTTTCCTCCATCAGCCTTCAGATATTATGGTCTAACTTTCCAGTCAGATTGACTACAGTACATGGAGGCTAAATCAACAAATGTTTGTTCTTTTGATCAGAGGATGTATGCTGATAAAGTTCTAATGTTTCTAACATGTAACCACTAACCATTCTCTTTAGTTCTAGAGAAGTGATATTCTTTTGAATGATTGAGTCTAGGTCTGAATGAAGACAACATATCAGGAGTTTAAAAATTAAATCAATAGATAGATAGATAGATAGATAGATAGATACTATACTGATCCCAATTCAAGAATTCCCATATTTAAAAACTTTCTCTAAATTCCCATATTTCTCAAAATCGAACCCTGATACACCTGACAGATATTTGTTGGTAAAGTTGTCTGACCAATTGTAACGAGTTTGTTGCCAGTGTGGAGACCAGTGGACAGGGTTTTTTTTTTGCTGATGTTCCTCACACCTGACCACAAAGTAATACTCTCTGAGTTGTGCATTTCACTTCCCAAACCATTCATCATTTCAGTAACCCTGACTTATGGACTGTGAGGAAGGGAAATGTTGTGCATAGAGCCATGTATTGAATACATGACAAGTTTCAGGGAAGAAATGGCTGAGCAAGTGCCTATTTCTTCTAGTGGACATCCCATCTGTGTTCTACTATCCATGTAAACACTCAGAAACCTTTGTTGTGACGGAGCATTTATCAGTGATGGATGTTTTTGAGGGCAACCTTCTCAGTTCTACTCACTATAGCCTGGAGGACAAAGCTCGCTGCTATTGGCCAATAACATGCCTACTGTTGAAGTCTTCTGAAGGTTCCTGATATGGTGGTGATACAAAACATGGCAATGAAAGTATGTGTGCTTGTTTTGATAAGTGGATCCTGATTTTTTTTTTTTTTTTTATCTTGGGGTCTCTGCTCTTTTGTTGGCTATGCATCAAGCTAAATGCATACATAGGATGTCAAGTCAGAATTGGGTGTCTAGCTACAAAGTGAACTCTGACACACATGTTTTCGACCCATCTTATTTTAAACACATACCTTGCACACACCCTCACTGTCCATTTTTTTAGGTAACACACATGCACAGCCTTGAAATTCACCACATGCAAGTGTACAATTACATATTAGACTACAGGGTGGGCCATTTATATGGATACACCTTACTAAAATGGGAATGGTTGGTGATATTAACTTCCTGTTTGTGGCACATTAGTATTATTATTATTATCCCATTTTATTAAGGTGTATCCATATAAATGGCCCACCTTGTATTTGTTATGTAGAGTTTGTCAGGCATCCAGTCTTTGTTCACCACTGGACTGTCTGTACACACACACACCCTTTTATTAAGTTAACCTTTTTAGTTTCTTCAGACCTGCCTTAAATTCTCCATAGCATAGATTCAACAAGGTGTTAGAAATATTCCTTGAAGGTTTTGGTCCATGTTGATATGACGGCTTCATGGAGTTGTCTCAAAGGTGCTCTGTTGAACTAAGAACTGGCGACTGTGGAGCTAGTATTGGTATTAAAGGGGCTCAATGTGTGTCAAGAAAATGTCCCCAACACCATTACATTACCATTAACAGCCTGACCTGTTGATACAATGCAGGATGAAGCCATGATTTCATGGCTAATTTCTGACCCTACCATCCCAGTTTAGTTGCAGAAATCGAGACACATCAGACCATGCAAAATTTATCCAATCTACAATTTTGGTTAGCCCATGCGTATTATTGTCTCAGTTGCCTGTTCTTAGCGGGCAGGAGTGGTACCCAGCTTGGTTTTCAGCTGCTGTAGTTCAACTGTTTCAAGGTTTGACATGTTGAGCATACAGAGATGCTCTTCTACATACATCAGTTGTGACGAGTTGTTATTTGAGTTACTGTTCCCTTTTTATGTGCTCAAATCAGACCGGTCATTCTACTGTGACCTCTGCCATTAACAAGGCATTTTCGCCAAGAGAACTACTGCGCACTGAATATTTTCTCTTTTTGGGCCATTCTCTGTAAACCCTACAGATGGTTGTTCATGAAAATCCCAATGGATCAGCAGTTTCTGAATTACTCATACGAGTCTCATCATGCATTAATGAGCAGGTGAATAGGTGTACCTGAAGTGGCTGGTAAGTGTATATATAAGGGTGGTGGTCCAAACGCAATGTAAGTATACTGAACTATACTGAAATAGTCCAATTCATATATAAATGTGACAAAGGCATGGGATTGGAGTGTTAACAAATGTCATGTAATGGAGTTCCGGAGAGCTGTAACAAACAAGCCGGACTCCAACGCACATTAGTTGAATAAACCGTTTATTTTCGGCTTCGTTTCACAAACACAATGACAAGGGGAGAACTGCTTACCACAACGAGGACCAACGACCATGACAAACCATAGACCGACAAAGACGTAGTGACATGCAAACGCTTATATACACACACCCTAACGAGACACAGGTGATACGAGTAACACTGACGCGAACATACACGAACACCGACAAACATCCACGAACTCCGACGAACATTCACGAAACCAACACAGACACACCCTCACTCAGTCGACACACAGACACACACACCCACACAGACACGCCCACACAGAAACATGGGAGGTGGCCAGGGCGGCCACCGTGACAACAAAGAAACAAACCTTTACTGAAGAATAGTTTTCTACCCAGAATAAAGTGATTAAATACACTTAAAAGCGTATATAAAGGATCAAAATAGAAACAAATTTGCAATTAACAGTTCAGAGCAGTTACCAATGACCATACTGTTTCATGACTATTTAAACACACAAACATCTTGTCACTTTTGGCCCCTGCATGGAATAATAACTATTCTAAATTTTGCTAAAATGTTCAAAAACATCATAATAAAACAACACGCACAATTACAGTCATAGTTTTATCATCTGAATAATGAGATTGCCACATTATGAAGAACTGCAGGAAAAGATAAAAGAAAAGTCTGGAAACGTTGTGCGGAGACACACTATGTATTGCGTGTCCAGTGGGGACACTTGAATTGAGATCAGTTTGGTAGGACTTTTCATTAATTTGTATAATCAAGTCACATAATGTCACAAGCACTTTGCTAGCACAGCTGTCCGAAACATCCTTTCTTTGGAAACTTTGTGTACTTCACTCCATTTTTAAATATGTCTGCTGTCCTACTACAGTACACATCAGTTACTCATCTGGAATATCATCAGACTTACATTATATATATATATATATATATATATATATATATATATAATGTGTGTGTTTTAATACTGTGTGTGCTGATGTACAAAGTTAGCAATAGTATAACTCTTTAACTCTTGACTGGATGGCCATCTGCTGTGGTTGCAACATCTGTTTGTGGGACTGGTGATCACCTAACACAAGATTAAACTTTACAAACAAAAGCTTCCATGGGATTTTGCAGAATACTGAAGCTAGATATATAAAATTATTTGAATCTGCATACTCTTTGGTACCTCGTTACATAAAAAGTGAATGAGGTAATTCCTCTGTGTATCTGTGTATATTCTACTGCTGTAATTGGTCTGAGTTCTGTTTGAGACTCCTCTCAGAGACCCAACTAATACTATCTCTCCCCAGCACTGAAGAATACTATTGACCTTTCGATTATGTTTTCCTAAGCCTAGGTGGTTGTGAACAAGGAATTACGGATTAAATAGAGAACATGGACACAAACGCTCACCCCCTGTGCAAGACCCCCTTGCTGTGTGAAAAATCAATCTCTCTCCAAATGTCATCCATTAATGTTTCAGAATACAGGTGGAATGTTGGCATCTAAATAACTGGTGTAAGCAAGACGAAATATAAAAGCTTTGAAAATGTTGGATTGTTTTACTAGGTTTTGTGTTTGTTGTGCAAGAACTGAACTACAATTAAATAAACTGGCAACCAATCACGGTTGATCATTTGAAGCTTATTCATGCTACTATGATTTGTTGTTCCATACACATGGAAATATTAATTACTATACCCACTTTCTCACATAGACTGACGAGAAGAGATATACAATCAGAGAAGAAGTAGTTGCTCTCGACCAGAGTATCAGTTAAATCCTGTAAATATATATAAAAAGAAGATAAGCTGATTTTTTTAAAAGCAGATCACACTTAATGGGATATGGCATTTTAAAACTTGCAATCCTAACTATGTAACCAATAAAAATGTATTTATTTTCTTTTTTCCTTTTTTTTTTTTTTTTATAGATTTTAGTCTTTTTTGTAAGCATAAGAGAACTACTAAGTAGACATAGAGGACAGAGACTAGTATATTCAGAAAAAAAGGGAAAAAAAAACCTGAAAGGAAAACTGAAAAGAAACTGAAAAGGCCATCTATTCTGACAGCCACCTTGGCAACACGAAAAGGGGAAAATGGCAGTGGTGATGCCCTCAAAAATAAAATGAAATAAAATGGGGGAAAAGAAAAATCAGAAGAGGTCTTCTTAGTATCTGCAGTCTCTCCTTGACAGCAAAGAGGTGAAGAAGCAAAGGGAGACTTTTGATTAAGTCTCCTCTCTCTCAGTTTTCTCTTGAGTAAAAAGGCAGCTGTTATCATACATGTCCTCTCTTGAGTTTCAAAAGAGATCTAAATAAAGTCACACCCTGTACTAGGATTACCAAGATGTCAAAATAATGTTTCCTGTGTTTGTTTACATCTGATCAAGAGAGAGCTTTCCATATGAACTCAAGTATTTCTCATCCAAATCACCATTTTAATTATAGCCATGCTAGCCATGGTTATTTTTATAAGTACCACTGTATAGTAATTGTCTTTTTGCCATTGCAGTTGTGCTCATCATTTCACACTTAATATTGTCACACACATTTTACACATTCATTATTTGTTGATATTTTAATTAGATTCTATGGTTTTCTATTTTATCACCTGTATGTTTGTTCATCCTCCCCCATTTATCAGTACCTCCAATAGCAAAGCAAAATGTAAAGCGTCTCTATATCTCCTATATTTAGTGTAGTAAATTTCAATACAGATTTAACCATTAAGATCCAGTGTTTACTATTTGTGATGTGTAGCTAACAATTTAATGAAGGCATACTGATAATAATACATACAAACTTTAACTGTCCTTGCCAGCCCAATTTCATGCCTATTTACAATAGAGACACAGGTAGGGGAGTGTATTTTCTGACATAATCACATACCTTTACTATATTATTTACATTTAACACTGTTATCCAGAGCAACTTGCAATTCTCAATCATGTTACAGAGATAGGCAGGAGTAGTGTTAGTCAACTTGCCCAAGGACTCTTAATGGTATATGATAGAGCACTTGTTGAGGTGGGGATTGAGCCCTGGTACCCCACAGGAAAGGTAACATTGTTCCCTGCTACACTATATCAAATGACGGCGTTGTGATTTTTCACTTAGAGGAAACTAATATGCCACGACTGAATGGTATTGTCTACACTTTCTGTAAAATTAAGATAATTTAACTACTTTTTTTTTTTAATTCACTAAACTAACAAAGCTAACAAAGCAAAACTAACAGAAGCAAACAATGTTCTTTGTTATCTCTATTTAGACTTAATGAGAATGAATATCCAATAGGCAGGTCAGAATCAAAGAAACAAATATTTCTTGTTAAGGTGAATAAAGCAACAGTGCCAGTTTTTTGTTGATTGAAGTCTACATGCAAAATGCTTTCACTGATTGTGGTCAGTGACGTAAATCAGTGAGGTAAACTAGCACTCATAGCTTAATGTAGGTCCTCTCTCTCTCTCTCTCTCTCTCTCTCTCTCTCACACACACACACACACACACACACACACACACCCACACACACTCACACACACTCACTCACACACACGTTAGTGGGCACGTGGAAGACAGTATTAGAGGCCAACTTCTGACCTGTATCACAGGTCACCATCAAGGATTTACCAAGGAGATGTCCTGTTCCCACTGCTGTTCTGCATACGCCTAAATCCCCTCTGTGGATCTCCAAGAGTGGGTACGGATACTGACTATGGAATGGAGCAACCATCAGCCACCTCCTCTACATGGATGACATCAAACTGTATGCCAGGAGTGAAGGAGACATTGACTCATTAATCCACCAGGATATACAGCAGTGACATCGGAATGCCATTCAAACTGGATAAGTGTAGACAGACGGTTACAAAGAGAAGGAAAGCAGCAAGAAGAGAGGGGATCATACTAACAGAAGATAACATAACAGAAGTTGAGGGCAGTTACAAGTACCTTGGAATCCCACAGGCAAATGGGAAGAGGCCACAAGGAAAGCTGCCATAGCCAAATACCTAGAAAGAATGAGTCAAGTCCTGAGAAGTCAGCTGAATGGGAAGAACAAAATCTAGGCAATGAACACCTGCACACTACTAGTACCCCTGCTGACAATCAACTGGCCAAAGGACGAGATGGAAGTTACTGTCAATATCAATAAAGACACTGCTCACAATGCATGGAGTTTTTCATCCCAAACCCAGCACTCTGAGACTCTAAGCAGAAGGAGAGGGGTCAAGGACTAATAAGCATCAAAACTACTATCCAATATGAAACAACAAAGATCCAAGAATACATCAGGAAGACAGCAGAAACCTGAGAAGGATGGAAGTGTGGAGGAGCATGAGCCATTACAGGGGGATAAACCTCTCTCTCTCTCATATATATATATATATATATATATCTCACCGGCAATTAATGGCCGATATAGAAAAATCCTACCAGTGGCTAGAAAAAGATGGATTGAAAGCATAGAGGCACTAATCATGACAGCACAAGAACAAGCTCTAAAGATCAATAGAGGCTGGGATCTACCACAACAGACAAGACCCCAGATGCAGGCTGTGCAAAGATGCCCCTGAGACAATCCAGCATATAACAGCGGGATGTAAGATGCTAGCAGGCAGAGTGTACATGGAACACCATAGCCAAGCAGCTGGCGTTGGATACAGAAATATCTGTGCTTAGTTTGAACTATAAGTTTGTTACGACCCGGCCTAGGCTAGTAGGGTGCAACAGAGAAATGACAGCAGTAAGGGAAAGTGGGGGTAAAATCATGTGTTTATTAGTAGTGCTGCTATATGCTTCGGGAGCCAATATAGCCAAAATAATGAATCAATTCCATTAAACAAAATACAGCTAACTTCCTAATCAACAAACCAAAGAAAAGATATACACAACAACCTGCCCCTTCTCCCTAACAGTAAACAGACAACCAAAATCTAGTAAATAAAACGGCCTCAACTCCTTACGTTCCGACTGCTATCAAGTGGCATTTACATGAACTATGTACATAAAATATTTACATGGGCGACCAGATCCGAGGAGGAAGCGAGCAAAATCAAAGTCACTAAACCAGCGTAAATTCAGAAGCCGAAAACCGAAGCCAACACACAACACAAATACCAAGACACACGATTAAACGTACAAAGTCACAACAGAGCAAATGATCGAAACACAGCGAACAGCGAAGGTCAACCAGAAACGAAAAAGGAGGGTGCTTCCTGTCTTCCTGCTGGGTCCGGCTTTTAACAGGTGGCGGGAGAAGGAACAGCCAACGAAATCCTCGTCTCCAGCGTGGGGTAAGCCGATTGGTGGAGTCAGACCTGAAGCCTGAGAACACACCACACACACATACACTCACAATATACAACAAACATAACGCATCACATAGACCTCCCAAAGAACGAAATGAAAACATAACGACATAAAGGGGTCGTAACAAAGTTACAAGGTCTAAGTGGGACACTTAGGTGGTGGAGAATGACCAAGCTAAGATCCTTAAGGACTTCCAGATACAAACAGACAAAATGGTAATGGATAACCAACCGGATTTGTTTGCAAATTCTAAATAGATTTTTCATAACAATATCAATATGCATTGATAGCTATATGTCTACGGTAGCTAAAAAGTTAAGTCCATTATCCTAAAAACAAAAGCCCACTGCTACGAAAATACTTGTTGGCCCCTTTTTACAGGCCCGTGTACTGAACTAATGTTTACATGATATGACGAATGATTTAAATGATCTCCGTATCACTTGCGTTTGCGTAAAAAGACGGTAGCACTGGTGGATTATAAATGTCACATCACTTTTGCGCACTCCACCCAACTTCTCGCAAGTATATTTATTCCCATCCACTACAATAACAAATAGCAATAAATGCGCTTTGAAAAATAGTAATAGTAATAGCTCGATCGCCACAGCACAGCAATGAAATTAGAGTCCTATATCACAAAATACACTCTCCCATTTACGTGACTATATGACAAATAAGAGTGAAAGTGGTCTGTCCTTGCCCATATTCTCTAGTAGAACAATTCACTGATGTGAGTGTACTTTGTCATTTCCGCGTGAAGCATAATGTTATTGTTCACCTAAAGATTGAAGTAATAGATAGTTACATTAGTCTATAAGGATATTGTGCTTACTGGACGATTTGAGACACGGTGTCATACAAATATATAAATAAAACAAACAAAACAGGCACTCTGCAAACAATGAAAGTGAGCATCCAAGGTGGTAGAGAAAACATCTTTATTGAAAACATCTTTATTTCCTGTTATCATTCCCTGCTCCTCCTCTGGATTGTTTGGGAAAAAATACCATTATTTATTATTTTTCTGACTCAGCATTTTTCTGTACACTATGATCTTCAACCCAAGTCTGGGTATTTTTTTTAAAACTAGGCCATGGCCTGCAGTTTGCCATGTTTCACTTTTGCAGCTTTAATTGCACATACAGACATATTATATTCTTGGCTTGTATAGGTATAAGATTTATGTATTTTTATCTTCAATTTTTACAGGTTTCTAGCCAGTTCATTAGTTTAAATAGAACTTAGTTTATGAATTTTTTAAAAAGAATCTCATATAATGAAAAGGGACCCAACGACAGGACAGGGCCATCTATGAATATTCTTCCACTATATAGACCAGGCAGTGACCACTGAGTGGGAAAGAAATGCAGAGATTTGTTTCTTTCTGATTACTTCATTTTTTGAGATTACTTGATTTTTGGAATAAATACAAATAAGACAAACTTGTCATGGCCTTTGCCAGTTCAGTGTTATTGCCTTAAAAAGTCTGGAGTGTTTTGAAACACATTAGCCACTGCACAGGACTGCCTTGTTATATTGTGTTTGAGCCAAAAGAAGAGAAATAATCTAGGAGACTTTTTCATCCATATGGACTTGGGCAAAGTAAATGATATCTAAGATGTAGAGGTATGCTGTATTATAACTTGAGTATCTGTGGTTATAAAACCTACTTAGAGACACTGTGACTTGCAGCATTCATAGGTTATGCAACCCTCTACTATCCCAATCCTGCAAAGAGTCAAAGAGACTTGACAATGGAAATGTAATTATTTAATAAGTGTTAATTCTATGTTAATTGTATAAGTAGGCAACTGTGTGTCTCAGATGAATCACTTTCTTATTACGTTACTCCATATTGCATCTCTAGAATCCTCAGTAGGTTCATCAAGTTCATCTAGAATACTACAGAGGGGATCTCAATGCATATATTATGCAGAGCACAGACTGCATAAGTGACATGCCCTCTCAGCTGTGCATAAGAGAATTCCACCAGGAGATCAATACACCTAAATCAAGAATTTACCACTTCAGTGCATCTTTCCACAACACCTCTTGGTTCCCTTTGGGCCCAGGAAAAATTGGCATCATCAAACAGTGTCTTACTGGTAAGCCCGTAGGGGTGTAACAGTATACAAATATTGTGGTTTGGTTCAAACTGTGGTTGGGACATCATGGCTTGGAATGAGTTTGGTACAACAGGAAGAAAGCAACAGAATCTCCCAAATGCATAAGGCTGGATTTGTTTTCATTTATTTCAAAGAGCAATGCAAGTTTGACACTAGTTCAAGTTACTGTATGTTCATCTAGGTGTAGTCCTCCTGAGGTAATTGTTACTGCCTGTAGTAAAATGTACTATGTAACCAGTCAGCTATCAAACTGAGAAGCATCTCATTATAAAAGTAAAAAAAATCTATAAATAGAATAATAAAAATGAAAGTTGAACATCTGTCAGCCCAACCCAATGAAATGAAAATGGCAGTTGTTTCAATAAAGTGTTTTTGGCTTTGTCTGTTTTCACATGTAGATGGGGAAAAAAATAAATAAAAATGTTGCTGGTGACTGATGGGGGTGGTGGTGTTGGGGGTTCAGTGATTAATTGTTTGATGTAGTATCATGGGTAAACAACACTTTCCCTCCTGTGGGGGCCTGGATTTCAGTTCCCTGTCTGGACAAATGCACCGTGCTATGCAATGCCAATAAAAGTCCTTGGGCAAAAATCCAAATGCTACATTTGCCTACCTCTATAACATGGCTGAAATTGCAAGACACAGTGGGTAAGAATATCTGCCACATGTGTGACTGTGAAATGGAAATTATTGGCACATTTGGTTGACTGTTGAATATGTATTAGCATGTCTGTGTGTTTATGCACATGTATATGAAACACTATTCCTGTCAAATCCAGATGTAGTTCACTGGGAACCTGAAACTCTCGTACATATCTAATTGGAAACTTGAAAACAGTTGAGTCTTCTAGCTCCTGTGTGATGTGCATTTGCCATAGTGTGAGTGACTCACTCAGATAGCAGTAAGCTTGAGCTAAGCTTAGCATAGCATATTGCTAATGGCTTATGGTTTAAGGGTTCAGGTTAAATTTAATTCTGTATTTTTGCACCTGGGCTACTGTGTAGTCTCCATATAAACAGCATGCACCAAACCATAATGTCTGTTTTGTCATGCTTTGGGAGGACTGCATGTATCATTACTCCCCCTAGTAGCCAATATCTGCTGTAAACAAACATAGTCGCTCATAGCTTAGTGAAGGTAAAAAAAAATGAAATCAAAAAATGAATTCCTATTGAAAATGTTTACCTTATCATTACCCATCAGGAATTGTGGTTGACATGCAGCTATATAAAAATTATGATCTGAGTGGGTTACAAAAAAATTTCTGGAGCATCCCAGGAAGGCTAATCACTGCAGCAGGAGGGTGAAAGTCACTCCGAGGCAATCAAGCAGGCCTAAAGGGCAGGTGGAACCACAGCAAGTGTAGGATATCAGGATCACGCACCGGCATCATGTCAGGCAGATCCAGGGGGCAGAAGCAACCGGAGCCAGAGAAGCATATCAGAATCTAACACCTGCATTTTTGCATATGCTTAAAGACTGAGACTGTGTCTTGAATACTGACATATTATCCTATAGCTGTTGGGTTTTGAAAAAAAAAAACTCTGCCTTCTGTTTTCATAATTTTAAGACATAGAACTTTCATTCTATGAACAATTTTAAGAAGAACTTAACAACGTTCTTAAACACAAATAATAACAAACACTCACAACTAAAAGCAAAATGCAAGAAGAAAATGACCTTTAACATTATTAACATTAATCTCCAACACAGGTGCACCATTACACAGCTCCTTAACCTGCATTTGGTGCTGGGAAGAAGTGGTAAACTTGCCTTCACACATTCACGTGTTTTTTTTTTATTTAAGGAGCTTTCTGCTCCTGACTAACCTACTGAGAAAACCTATGGCCCTGTATCCTTCAGGGACTGATTAATCACTTGGGTGCATATCACACCTGCCACTAGACATGCTGGAACTACTGGCACATAACAACTCCTGACTTGCAGTGTTGGTGGACCATTCTCAAAAGGAATGTTCAGAAGTGCCAGCAGTCAGTCCCTGGTTCTAATGAGTTGAGCAGGTTTTGACATCTGCTGACATACTGGAAGAGGTCTGTTTCGATGTCTGCTGTTTTGAAGTAGAATAAATGAGTTGATGGACGCTGATGAGAGGCCTCTGAATGCAAGTCTGAACAGCAGTGAATCTGATTATCAACTAATCACATCAGCCTTCATCAGCCAGTGCTGTTTTCATTAGTCCTTTCAAGATCATCAGGGAGATCAACTGGGTGATACATCATCTCTAGTTATCTCACCATTTCTCATCTCTCTGTCCTCAGGCATGTGGTCCCTGGCACCCTGCAGAAAGCAGAATTTGAAACAAAATGCTATAAGAATTAATGTTATGTATGAATTTGGTGTAACAGGTTCATGTAATTCTCTTATAGTGAGATGACTTGAGAATCATTACCAATTACACCACTGACTCATTTTATATGGAACCAAATTCAAAAGATCTTTCTTGTTTGTGTTTTATAATGGAATATCTGTGGCTGCTGTAGGTATAATGGAGTTTACATTCTCTGGTTCTTATTAAACTATGTCACCATGATGGATTTCCAACTGTAACCCTTCTATTAGCTATCCTGTACCCGACCTGGTGATTAGAGGAACATTAAGAAATTAAAGGCAAATCATATTACTGGAGAAGCAGATGGAGTGACCATGCAGGGCACGCAAACTGCTGAGACAGTGGACCTTTCCTGAAACCACAGATCAGTTCAGTCTGATGCTAAATATCATCCCCTATATATATATATATATATATATATATTAGTCCCAGACTAGAATTATATGCATAATCTGGCCTTATTATCTGGCTTCACTGGTGACTAAGGCTGTACCCAGTCCCACTGACACAGTTAATACATGTTCAGTGCCACCAGTTCCATATGGGCTTTACACATTACACCAACAGCAAATACTGAGTTAATCTCCTCATATTTACCCACTGTGCTGCGTCCACACAGCCAATCACTTCCTAAAATGTAAAATCCATGTTCGCCTCCCCAGTGAGTAAGGCCATGCCCAGCCCCATTGGCACTGTTAATGCTTACTCAGTGCCACAAGTTCCATATGGGTTTTTACGACTATGCCATCAAGCATTTCCCAATATAGTCGATCCATACTGGCCTTTTCGGTGACTAAGGCTCACTGGCACTATTGATGCATGATCAGTGCCACTGATTCCATCTGGACCTGCCTTTCTTGACATGACACAACTATCTGCTCACTTGCCCAGTCCTCCATGTACCTGAACACTGTACACCTCAGATGTGCAAGAAACGTGCTTCTCAAGTTCTAGTAAGTAAAACCAATTTAACATTTGTATATTACACCAGAATAATTACAGTATATAATAGTGCACTGGACCTCCTTTGGCCTTCAGAATTGAAGCAATTCACCATACTATAGATTTTACTATGTGTTGAAATCATTCTGCAGGAATCTTGGCCCATGCAGACAGGACAGCTTCTCACAGGTGCCACAAAGTAGATGGAGGTATTTACATGCTCTGAACAGCCCGCTCTCATCAGAGAGATGCTCTTGGATTAAGATTTGGGGACTAGAAGCCAGAGAAGCAAGGAAAACCTGCTGTCATGTTCCTGGAATTAGTCCATGACAATACAACCCTTGTGGCATGGTGCATTGTCCTGCTGAAAGTGTCCTTCTGCCACAGGGTAAACAGCTGCCATGAAGAGGCGAAAGCCACAGTGCTTAAGTAAACCTTAAGCATTGGTCAGCCACAAATCTTAAGTAAACCCTACCATACAAATGGCCATTCACATATATCAGAGGATCCAGGATGTGCCTAGAAAACATTCCTCATAGTGCATCTCCACCAGCCTGAACTGTTAACACCTGACAGTAAAGGCTCATTGAGTCATTCTGCTTGTGCCAAATTCTGATAATCCCATGACCATGATGCAACAGAAATCTGGATTCCTATGACCAGGCAGTGGTTTATCATTGTTTAGTCATTTGTCCACACAGTCCACTGGAGTCTTGCTGTTTTGTTTCCTTGAGACAATACCCCACAAGGTTGGCAGTTTTTTGAAATACTGGCTCGGGCTAGTCTAGCACCGATGACCATGCCTTATTTGAAGTCACTCAGATTGCTCGATTTTCCCATTCTAATGTGGATTCATAACAAAACTGATTCATGGAAAATTTGCTCACCTGATTTTATGCCTCACTCTGGTATAGGGGTTTTAGTTATTATATTTACTTACCTCTTCCCCACCTACCTACAGCCAACAATGGAAATAGGAGTGGGTGAAGACTTAATACAGGTAAAATGTATTATGTTTATATGACTCCAAGTTATAATTACAAATGTGTTATGAAGGACACATTCTATTGCATATTCCAGCAATAAATCATGATAGTATGCGTAACTAGTTTTACAAAGATCCTTAATACTAAAACAGAGGTTTACCGTTTGGCTATCCTAATTTATGGTTTAACCTAGTAAACGTGTGCCACAGATTGGATACTCTGCAGGGAATTGGTATCGGCAATCTCTTTAACTATCTCTCTAGTTAGTGAATTCTTATTAAATCATAATACTGGATGAAGAGTTTAGCTTTTAAGGGTTTTAAGGGTTTATTTGAATATTACAAGCTATTTAGTTACACATTGCAAACGGTTAGATATTGCAATGAGGCAATACATGTTAAGAACACTTGCATCAGCAACACTTGCAAAGAATATTCCCTGAATGTTAACTAATAGATACACAAAGAAAGAGAGAGAGAGAGAGAAAGAATGAGAGAGAGAGAGAGAAAAGGAGAGCAAGGCCCAGGAAGAGTTTTCTCCAAACCTGACTCCTCAGTGCACCACCTCCAAAACCCTCATCTCCAGCTCTATTTTCCCCAAACCTCCACAACTCTCTATCCAGTCTCTCTGCAGCTCTCCCCTGTGCCAAGCTTCCTTCTATCTCACCTTGACCAAGAACCAGGTTTTCTACCACTGACCAGTCAAAAGGGGGATGCCACCTGCTAGCATCCCCCTACCACAGAAAACCGTCACAGGGTCTTAGAGCTGTTAGTAAGACACTCATTTACATTAACTATTGACCCTTTGTAGTGGGGCACGGCCCAAGTGACCATTGTAAATTAACCACCATTATCTCTGTCAGACATCAAAGGTATGCATAGCAGTAGGGGTAGATGAGTAGAGACCACCATCTGGCCTACACTGGAGTCACATGTCTTATTTCCATATGTATCTCTAATAAAGTGGCCATTCAATGTGGATAGAAAATTCCCCACTTGCCCTCTCTGGGTTGTCTTTTTCCTTCAAGTTGAGACGCTCTACCAGAGGATTGGGAACTTGTGGGTATCTCGGCTATTCCTAAGACTCCACTCTTCTGGAGATCTGTAGAAGAGATATTGTTCCTGGGATCTGCTGAAGTCACACTGTCAGTTTGGGGGTCACAACATTGTGTTCTGATTACCAGGGGAACCACTGCAACCTTCACCTTCCACATCTTCTCTAGCTTTTCTTTCAGCCCTTGGTATTTCTTGAGCTTTTTGCGTTCCTGATGTTGCTATCACTCATGTCTTTCTTCTGTTGTTTGTGCATTACTGCTGCATCCAGTTAGTTAACCACAACCAAGATCTTAGCTTGGTTATATATATATATAATCTCACCTGTGTCTAATTTATGAGGGTTTTTAAACTCTCTGGAGTGAGGGAGTGAGTGTGTTTGTTTAAATTTAAACTGGCTCCAATTTAAACTGATTTCTCCACTTACAAATTCAGAAGCATTTTGCTCAGTTGATGAAGAGCCTTTGGCCAAAATGTCCTGTTTTTCTGGAAATCTTGTTTACATAAATATTTAAATCTCTTACTACAGTGCCACTGCACTTACTCATCTGAAATTATTTTCAATTTTATATTTATTGATATTTATTGCGCCATGCACCCAGACCCAGCGCCAATCTCCCATCAACACCATGCCCATCTCTCCTGCCTTCCCAATCCCCGGTTAATCAAATACACCTGACTCTGATTCCCACTAACCACTTCTCCCCTGTATATAAGTCTGCACGTCCTGCCCGTCCATTGCTGCACATTCGCTTCGATGGACTGAGCCTGCTGCCTCCAACATAACCAAGCTGCCACCAGCCTTCGCAAGCTTTACTTTTGTTTTGTTAATCTATAATAGTGCTATACGCAGCCTTACGCTGCTTGTTGCTTTTTCTGCGTTGCTCTGTCGCTCGCTGCTCATCTGCAGCCAATAAAGACTGCAGCCTCGCCTCCATCACAGAATGTGCAGCCTGAGAGGACCGAGGCACTAAACCCAGAGCAAAGCCCCACTGCGGGATTCCAGGCGGCAGACCTGGATCCGTCCAAGTGGAACTCAGGTCCATGATTGTGACCATCACCCAGCACCTGCTAGCCCTCTCCGCAGAGGCTCAGGCTAGCCAGCCTGCCGTGCCCACCGTGGTGGAAGGCTTTTGCTGTTATCTCACGACTCCAGGTCAATACAACGGGGATCCGGTGGCTTGTGAGGGGTTCATCGTCCAGTGTGACCTGTACTTCTCCTACCAGCCCAGCCTCCCTGACACCGCTAAGGTGTCCTTTGTCATCTCCCCCCTCACGGGGAGGGCCCTAGCTTGGGAAGATTCCTTGGTGTCCAGCTCTTTGCCCCTGCTCGCCTTCGTCCTGGAACACAAGGCGATTTTCCACCATCCTCGCCAGGGTAGGGTGTGCAGGCAGGCGCTGCTGCGCTCCATGTCCCCTGGCACAAGCGCAGCAGAGTATGCGATGGAGTTCCAGACCCTGGCAGCCAGGACCAAGTCGGGACCAGCATTGGTGGATGTGTTCATCCATGGCTTGCGCGGGGAACTGCAAGCTGAACTCACGCTCAAACAGGAATTGTCGAGCCTGGCTTAAGTCTTCAGCCCGCAGCCCTCCACCAAACTGCCCCCCCCATCGACCATGGGATTGTGCTGTGGAGCTGACAGCGCAGTCCTGCCGCGAGGTAAGGCCTACCTTCCCCAGGAGGAAGAGGACTTCATGGCGTGCTACATCCGGGAGGCTCTCGCTCAGGGGTACATCCATTCTCCACCTGTCTGGAGTCTGCTAGTGTCTTCTTTGTGAAGAAGGATGGTGGTCTGCGCCCGTGTGTGGTCTACCGAGGGCTTAATGCCATCCTCAAGTCCTACCTCTATCCTTTGCTTCTGGTTCCGCAAAGCCTAGAACCTGGTAAGAATCAGAGAGGGCGATGAGTGGAAGACCGTGTTCAGTATGGCCTCTGGCCAC
>JAOYMR010000006.1:1738146-1750542 GCA_025802075.1 Tenebrosternarchus preto
GCACCGTGCTGAGTACTTTTTACTCTGAGTAACCAGCTGTACTGCAAGCTTAGAAATGTGAGTTTCACCTGTCTTCACCTGGTTCAGTGTGTATGCAAGGTGGAGGTGGTGACTGAATGGCCTCAGCCCTGGAACCACAACACTTCCTTGTGTTTGCGAACTTTTATCCGAGGTTCATCAGGCTGTTCAGCACCTTGGCGTAACCCCTGACAGACCTCCTGAAAGGACAGAGGAGGTCGCTGTGTTGGGGCCCGGAAGAGGACCAGGCCTTCCGGGACCTGAAGAGGGCATTTACCACCGCTCCCGTCCTGCAGCAGCCCGACCCCAGCTTGCCGTTTGTAGTCGAGGTGGGGCGGTACTGTCACAACGAAAGCAGAAAGGAGGTAAGCTGTGCTCTATTGCTTACTCACTGTAAGAAACTCACTCCTGCAGAGCACAATTACGGAGTCGGCGACCGGAAGCTGCTGGCCATCAAGCTTGCGCTTGAGGAGTGGTCTTGAGGAGAGGTCTGTTCTTTTCTCGCATTGCTTTTCAGGTGATGTACACAGCACTGGATTTCATAACGGATCTACTAGAATCAGAAGGGAACACCGTCATCATGGTAATTGTAGATCTCTTCTCCAAGATGGTGCGCTTCTTGCCCCTAACCTCTCTTCCACCCAGGCACCTGGTGTACGTATCTCCCCTGGGCCGAATATGCTCAGAATTCCCAGCAACACTCTGGAACCGGACTCACCTCATTTGATTGCGTGCTGGGCTTCCAGTGGTTGGACCAGCCTGCTTTCGTGCAGTTGTTCCGCAACAGCAACCGCGTCTGGGAGGAGACGCACCAACGCCTCCAGAGGGCCATTGTGAACTTCAAACGCAAGGCCAACAGGCGGGGTGGAGAGACCCCACACTTCAAGCCCCGAGTGTGGGTAGCTACCAGGGACGGTACACTCGGGAGCGCGGGCAAACTTACGCCCAGGTACGTAGGCCCTTGCCCCATCATCAGCCAGATTAACGATGTCACATACAGGGTTGGCATCCCAGGAGGAAGCTATGCATCCTCAGCCTTCCATGTATCCATGCTGAAGCGAGTGCGCCGCGGACCACTGGAGGATGAGGTTGCACAGGGGTCCCCCCCCACCTCCTGTGCCGTCAAAATTTGCCCGTCACTTTATTAGGTACATCTGTGCAACTGCTTGTTTAGACACATATTTAATATCAGCCAATCACATGGCAGAAAATAAATATATTTATAGGCTTGTATGTGACTGTTTTCACACACAACCATCACTGTTTTTTTGGTCCAAAAGACAGAAATATCCAGTGAATGGCAGTTCTTTGTGAAAATACCTTGTTTATGCTAGAGGTCTGAGAAGAATGGCCAGATTCATTCATTAATGTTCATTAATACCAGTTGAGCATCATTCAAATGCCACAGCCTATTGTTTCTGACCATGTCCATCCCTTTATGTCCACAATGTACCCCTCTTCTGATGTAACATGCCATATCACAAATCTCATCATCTCATACAGGTTTCTTGAACGTAAAGATGAGTTTACTGTACTCAAATTGCACAGTCACCACATTTTTTTTATTTTCCTGGAATTTTTAGAACTTCTAGTATTCTTTTCATTGGATGTTTGTATCACCTGGGACATCTATTACCACCTGCTGTTTTCTGCATTTTGTCTATCACAGTGTCTGGTTGGTTTTGTACGAATTTTATCGTTTATCTGTCTGGATCTGGAGGTCTCACAGGATCTCAGCCTTGTTGTTCTCCAGCACTCTCTGCAGTTCCTCTCATTTGGAGTTGGGGGGGGGGGGGGGTCTATAACTAATAAGCATTACATGTTCCTGTATATGATCCCTACCCTTTGGTTGTCATGCACTGTATACTTTCTGTGTATACTTTATACGTTATCAACCTATTGCATTCTGCTACTTGGTGTTGGATTGTCTCAGACTGCTTTGTTCAATCTGCATCTTGGGTCTTCTCTGGTGTAATACACCCTTTTTTCGATTGATGTTGGTTCCTAGTTCTCGATCTTGCGCTGACATGATCAGTGATTTTGTGCTATGCTTTAGACCTATCCGGCCTTTAGTAGGATGGTCTTACATCAGCCACGTGTGCTGTCTTTTGGTGGTATATTCCATTGAGAGCTTGTCCTGCCATGGCACCTATGTTTCAATGTTGATCATACCATCTGACTGTGGAACCGTCTCATCCATTGGATCTTTTGTGTTTCATGCTCGTGCTTCTTGTAGTTAATGCAGGCAACACAATGCTACCTCAGTACACAGTAGTTACTCACTGGAAATCTCCAAAGACGATTTATCATATATAAATATATATGTATATATGGTAACACTTTGTTCATTTTTATCAACAGCCTCACTTGGCAAGCTGTGTCATATCACCATTATGCCACCCTGACATAGCAAAAAGCTACTGCAGACTTGGTAGTCATAATGTGCTCTGTCAATTCACCCTACAAAGGGTTATGATGTACCTACAAATAACATTTTTGCTAATGTCTGCAAAAATCTGTGACTTGACAGTTTTTGTCAGCAAATTTTGACAGTTTACGCTTGTTGGAATCAGCATGTATAAATGTATATGTACATTTGTCATTAGGTATGTCAGCACTTATGAAAGAATCATATAACTTTCTAAACAGTGTCCTTCAGTAAAGTGTTACCAAACTGGTGTCTGAGTCAGCACTGGCATATGGTTTACATTTTTTATAATGTAAACAAACCGTTCAGTAGATTTTGACATTCATACATGATACAAAGGATGTATAGTACTTCAGGGGAGGCACACACATTGACGCACCTGCTTCCGAATGCCTATTTTATTCAAGCATTATTTCTGCAGGATTTTTAATTATTATTGCTGTGTAGTGGACAAAATAGAAGAAACTGTTTGGTTGAATAAATGTCCATAGGGATGTTTAACTAGATTATGCCAGTGTTTGTGGTATGCCAGCATTATCTACATTTGTTTTTTTTTTCTTGTTAAATGGAAATTTCATGAGTTGAAAAGATGAAAAGTAGAAAAAAACTACCTCTTTCTCTTTCAATATGTCCTCAGGAAGCTTTTTTTTTCCAGATGTGCGATCCAAAATATAAATACTGTGATGCTATCTAAACTGAATAAATATAGTTTCTATTCTATAGTGTACTAGTATTTCACTGTTCAGTCTAAAGCAAAATAGTATTTGGCGAAAGGCAAGATTACCCAAGGCTGTAACTATGATTGAGAGAGGGTACTGTCTTTTATTCATGCAACATTATTTATAATTTTAATGATTCCTCCACTGTGTCCCTACTTCTCTCAAGGCTGCTTGTGAAAAATTCATATTTTAAATGCTCTCCCAATAAAGATAGGTGCCATAACTCTTTGTCTGACATGTTTAGTGTGGGTGGAGAGGAGAGGGGTTTGCCAACAGAGTGATGTGGAGGGCCGGGCCTGTATCCTTCCTTAACACAGTCAAGAGGGCTTTTATTAAATGACTTCAAATATTAATGTTATCCTTTGGCCATGTTTGCTTACTGTTCCAGAGTCTTCAATTTTCAACCATTTTCCTCTCTCCTTGAAAACACAAACACTTCACTTAAAAACAATGTAATTATATGTATATAATTATATTACATTATTATGTTAGAATATGCGTATACGTTTTTATAATAAGTATATGTGTTTATATGCACACTCACACAGATTATTTTTATTTTTATACAGACGTGTGTGCATGTGTATATAGTGTTCTGTGTTATATACAGTGTTTTCTCAGAGCTCAGGTTATAAGAGTTGTAGGGAATTTATCTTGGTTTTATGCCTGCATAGTTTGTCATGTGCACTGACAGCCTTAATTTGTTGTAATGCTGTTTTTGTATGTTTGTTTGTTTATTTATTTATTTATTTATTTATTTATTTATTTATTCATTCCTACTGTATCATCAGATACAGTCTGGCCCTGTCTAAGACTGGTGGCAGTGCAATAGTTGAACACAGCAAAAACAAAAAAAGACAACAAAAAAGTATTCTTGAATCTATTTCAACATTGAATTTAATATGTTTTTAATCTCATTGCTGCATAACAAAGAAATAAACAAAACATACATGGCACTATACATTGCAGACAGGGCTTGTAACAATGACTACAGACATGTCTGCAAAGACCATTATGGAGCCAATACATGCTTGTGAATTCACAGACAAAGTACCTTCATCCTTTTGTTAGTAAGAGATAGTGTTGATATGTAAATGTAGGGGTACCAACTCAACTAAATGATGGGATATAAAGGACTAGGGGAGGATATTGATCGTTGTTCGTCTAACAAATGTACTAGTAACACAAAGCATTGCAGTCAGTTCCCTTTGATTTTGAAATTAAAGAGGTCCAGAGACTCTGTTTACTTATACCAACACCAGTACACACACACATGACGGACCTTGGATCAGTGTGCAGTTTAAAACTCTGCCTGCCTTTACAGGTCTTAATCATTCTAAGCCAGACTTCCAAAATTGAGCATGGGCCATGCTGTTAAGTAAAGTGTTTCACTGAAGGAGAAGTGCACTGGGAAAACGATCAAATTCCCTGCCAGGTCTTACACTTGTATCTCTTTGACAGCTGATTAAACTGAACAGAAATCAGTAGGTATAATGTAGTTGTTTGTGTTTGAAATAGAAGTTTGATCTAATAGCCATTCACTTTGAGGCAATATTGAAAAATGTATAAAATGTAAAAATTACAAACTAAAAAGGTTGTTGATTACAAAATTTTCAATACAAAAAAAAGTCACAATGTAAATGGACATCTGTCAACCAACAAAAAGTGTCCTCTTCATTACCCTGCATTGATAAAACTGATCACGTTAATTATTCTAGGAGGTGACACACTGAGGACTCTGTGGAGGCTGCAGTCCTCGTTTTAATTAAGGGGAGATTTGTGATGGTGAGGAGGCCAAACAGAGGGGTTTAGCTACCAAAGTTCAACACAGTAATATGATCTTAGCTCCTCATCTGTCCTTTCTCCCTATTCTTCTCTGCTCTTTATATAAGAATTAAAGATGTGTGTGTGTGTGTGTGAGAGAGAGAGAGAGAGAGAGAGAGAGAGAGAGAGAGAGAGAAAGAGAAAGTGTGTGTGTGTGTGTGTGTGTGTGTGTGTGTGTGAGTGCACTTAAGAGATGGACATATTGAGAGATAAAGGGAGACAGTCTGAAAGAAATTGCTGCAAGTTATTCTAGGTGTGTAGTGCACAAATCTGACTCTGACATGCTCTTGCCTTGCCCATGGATGTCTGGTCCTCATGGTGTCATGAGTCAGGCTTTTTGACTGGACAGCATTAACAGGAGAGAGGAGGGGTCAGAGTCTGACTGGGTTTCTCTTAATTGCACTGTGGAGATAATAGTTTGGGAGTAAATGAAAGCCGGTTGATGCTGGATGAACATTCTTCCCATTTATGTTTGCCAATTATTTTAAATCTTTTATGGGTTTCTAAAACTCACTACAGCTGTCTGTGCAGTCTTGGTATCTGTCCTTTTCTCTGTGTAGTATTTGTGCCAGTCCTTCTCTCTGTTTTTCTAATACGTCAATAACAGGAATTAATTGAATGCCAGTGAGCTATGGGTACACTGAGGCATGACAAGATGCAAAAACATGATTACTGGAAAACTGTAACGTGTTAAATAAAGCATATCATTGCTCATGCCATCAAAATTTTATAAGTGCCAATTTTTGCATTATTACAAATGTGTCTAATTGAGTGCCAATAGATATATAAGACTGATATCCCTCTGTTTTCAACTGCACATTAAGTTTTTTTTTTATATAAAATTGAATGCACTCATTGACTTATAAATTTGAAGAGTCATCATCATATGAATATGCACTGCTGTTATATATGCATCTTCATGTATCTTCACCTCTCAAAGTATCAGTCTGTCACCACAGGTGCATCACAAGGCTGTGAGCTCTCATGTGCTCTTTTCTATACACCAGTGATCCCAGCACTTCCAGCAGCCCTTCACATAAATGACTTACATTTGCAGATGATACAGTCCTTAAAGGTCTAACCACAAACAACTATGAGAGCAAGTCGATCCCTCCCTTAATTCAGCTCCTCTCTAGGAAATGTTCTTTAAGGCATCCAGAACCAACAGGCACCTAAAGAGTTCTTTTACCCGTGTTATATCTCTGCTGATGAAGCATTAGCCTCCCTGATCCCCTGCTGAATTATTGCTGCAGCACCTTCACACCTGTCAAGCTTACACAACCACAACTTACATATTACAATTTTGAATTGTTTATGCACACTGAAGTGTTAATATTGTAAAATACACGTTGTTTATTCCTGCCATATTTATTATTAATGTTACTTATGAATGTACAAGGTTTTATGTTATGTTCTTGCCCTGTGCCTTGTATATTTATACCATAGTTGTCAGTATTCAATGCACCTGTGTATTGTTAGTGGTATGTTCTTGCAGTTTCCAGCATTTCAAAGCATATTCCTGTAGTTGACAAGAAATGACGAATAAAATTATTATTATATGATTATTATTCGAAATATTTAAAGCTGCATATCTACATAACTGTTTTTGTTTGGTTTTTGTTGTTGTTGTTGGTTTTTTTTTTTTTAGATTTTTATAGATCCAAATCCATGTTGCAAACAGAATACAGGAGGAAATTTCAAAGCTACTGCTTATTTCGCAGCAATTATTTCTAACTCAGAAGGAGTCTGCATTCTGCAAACCCTCTTTAAAAAACCACAGTGTGGTTTTACAGCTGTCACAGCAGAAGACTAAATGTACAAGTATAAGCAAATCAAATCATGATCAGATCATTTCAATGATGCTACACACATACAGTAACCATAATACACTGCAGACAATTAAATGATCAAAATGACTTGGTGACAACAGTGACATTTCAGGAGCACGTCTTGGAACTCAGTTGATGTAGTAAAACCTTGTGGGACCGCTATGTTTAAGAATGCATGAATCTTCTGTTACACTGGTAGTTCAGTATGCTGACCATGCAGAGCAAAAGGCATGATTTTGCCTAAAGCGATTGTGATCAGCCTAAGTGACATGATCATCATCTTCTAGTTATCCTTACAAGAATAAAACTGATTAAACACATATCACCCCAACAGTGGAGAAGGTTGATGTGAGCCTTTGTGGATTAATACAGGCAGCAGAGCTGCAGAGTTTAAATGTTAAAGAGAGCATCATTTTGCAGATAGCAGTTTTCTTGGTGGGTATTACCCAACCATAACTAGAAAAAAGAGTAGGTATTACAAGCATACAGTGACTCTCCTAGACATCAACAATCAGTTATCAATATCATCCACTGTAATGCACTCAGCACACTGCTATAATAAACTCCTGGGATTCCAATTACAGTATGATAAAACTCCCATAGTGATTCTGCACATTTTTTATGCTAAATTCTTTTGCTATTGAATATAGTCCCATTCCTTAATGAGTTATCAGAATCATGATATTCTTTATCTGATAATCATAGTAAAGATGATCAAGATTGTAGCTTTAATCAGGTTTTTCAGTGCTTCCTCCAAAGGGGTTAAATGGTTGGAAAATTCAGGAAAAAAGCTATCACATCACATCAGCATAAATCATTTGCCATACCACAATCATCATCACGCATCACTGCATGCATTATTTCTCAGTCCTGTGTCCTTGTGGGGATTGTATATTGAGCTTGGAGTAATCCAAGCTGAATCACAACAAACCATCTTTCTTCTTTACAAGGACAATCTGAACTGCTCATAGACTGGAGCTTTCCTTTACAGTCTCACTAGTGATCATATTCTGTAAAAAGCTATGCAATCGTGGAAAGAAAGCAACTGTCCAGCATTGTTCTCCTTGCTGGTACCTGTTGGTATTTGAAGATGAATGTTACTGGTTTGACCTAAATCGTGGTCAGCAAAACAGCATTCCAAGTATGCACAGAATTTCAGGGTGTACACAGGACATTCAATAAGGCATATATAGCACACTTAACAACATAGGACACAGTACACAGCACACTGAACAAGTTAGGACACTCAATTACACAGCACACTCAATATCAGCAGGCAATGATGTTTTCGAAGGCTCACTACTCTCTGCCCATGCCTAAAAAGTCTTGTCACACTCCTTCCATCTGTACTTCCTTTGCCAATATATACCAAGGGCTAACACGAAATTGCTCCTGAGATAGGTGGCACATAATTTCCTCCACCTGGGTTGCACTAAGTGCATACAGATGCATTAGTATTTCCAGTAATCAATTAGCTCATCAATCTTAGTTACATGAATTCATTTGATAAGTACATTTAAAAAGTTTCTTTTGTGTTAAACATTTTTTCTTACAGTGTGAAAAACAATTGAAACATACTTTTAGTCTGAAGAATACCAGTGTTGTCTCCAGTGTTACCAACTGTAGAGTGGAAACGGTGTAAGAAGTGCCACAAGACTAGAACTTACTAGATTTATCAAACTCTTGTAGTCTTCTTTTCACATGTCTATAGGTGGAAATGTAATACAATATCTACGTCTTGCTTGAGTCAGCGAATAACATTTCAGTAGTACCACAAAGAGAACCTACAGGAGATTTGCTCTTCACACACATTAGCTGTATGTGGAGAGACAAAAGGGAATTGTTCCTTTACACTAGTTACTGCCATCTCCCTAGTGTGGTAATGATCAAAGTACTTTCCTTCAGTGAAACTGATAATTAGCCTAGTTTAGATTTGTCTTTTATCTTTTCAATGATTATTCCTGTCAACTGTGAGGATTTTCTTCACAAGTGTAGGTGAGGATTTTTCAGGAAGGCATTGATGAGGTTTTCTCTTACTTACCTGAACAATCTAATAGAAGACAACATTGTGTAAATGTACCAACCATTTTCATGTAATTAAGGAATGTGTATACACTGATCTTCATTTCATATTTTAAAAATGTAATATTAACAAACGAGATCCACTTTTAGAAGTAATGTTAATGAGCTTTGTAATTATATACTACACAAAATAAATTTTATGGCAATCATTATTTCAAAGTCAAATCAAAGTGAATCTATAATGCCACATACTGAATAAGACAGAAGTATTTTTTATTGCACAGCAATGGAGAATTATTTGAAATATTACAGTAATCAGAAGTATCTTCAGTGTGTTGTTTCCTAGCAAATAATCACCTTACAAGCACTTTGCCCATTATGAGTCACATCTAGTATTCACTCAGATCTGAGTGTCCTTCACTGGATGGGAGGGATGCCAACAGAGGTCTGTTTACATGTTTTCCCATGGAACAATATTCTCTAAATTGTCATGCAACAAGTGGTAGAAATACGTCAGGTTTCAGTCTTATTTTCTACTGTCCTCTCGCTCCTTGGGCTGGAGGGTGAGGTCTGGGAAAATACTGATTGAGGCTTTGTCGTGACTACTTCTCACCAGGGCTCTTGACAGGTCTATGCAGTAATTCTTCAGATGGCAGAATCCCATTTTCTGCCAACACAATGTGTATTTCAGTGAGTGTGAAAACAAGTCACTCCACACAGCTGAGAGAAGGTCTGTGGGCTGCCACTCAGCCCCAAGGATGGAGCCCTCATACGCCTTACTGCATTAACACCTTCTGACCTGAATGGCTTACTTACTGCTGACAGTGAACATCTTCAAAGAAGGAATAAAAAGGGGAAAAGCACTGCACATCCGTTCCTCTCACACTTTAGAGCACATATATGCATGCGCAGTATGGGAGGTATATTTTGTGGTGAATGCAGCGGTTGTAAGGAACATCTAGGTTTTTGTTTGTGTAACTAAATACCGAACATTCTAAAATGTTGTTTCCTTAAATACATACTGAAAATAGAGAATAGTAGATACATATTTATGATGTATCTAGTAATATTAGCGGTCATTTATCAGAACCTCTCTGTCACTCATTTCTGTCTGTCTACCAGTCCTATGTCAGTCCTGTTCTTTAATCTGAAGTTTTAAATTTTCAGTCAATAAGGTTGAATTTACCTCTGTCTATCTCTCTCTGTCTCTCTGTGTCTCTCTCTCTCTCTCTTGCTCTCTTTTTCTCTCCAGTTGGAGACGATGTGGGTTCCAGTCTGAGGCTGAAACACAGTGTGAAACGCAATGGTTGTCCGCATGTATGAGGGAGCTGACAGGATTTGGGAGCGTGGAAATGGAAATAAGAGGCACCATTGGATGTGCCCCAGCTGCCATCCTGGAAGAGTGATTGGTGTCTCTCGCTCAGCTACTGATTACTCTGCCAGGCCAATTTCAAAATTGCCACGTGTATTTACTCTCCACCTTTATTTACACAGAACCGGTTTGTGGCTCTCTCTGCTCCATTAGCCCAAACAGCTGTATTAAAATAGTCAAATCTACTGCAGTGTATTGATGCTTTTATTAATGTGCCATTCTCAAGGACCACATCGCAAAAGTAATGGAAAGTGCTCGATATAGCAGTGATGTACCGAATACATAATTAACTGTGGCTGGTATGTTTGGCCATTAAGCGATAGACATGTGAGCTGGTTCTAAAAATCATCATTTTGACATGTTAAAACTTGAATGATATAGATGGTATTGTGTCACTTTTTCTGCGGTACACATTGGTTCAGAAAAGCGTTTATGTGCGCTTTTGAGATGAATATGTTTCCTTTGCTCATGTCCTGACTATAAGTAATAAATGTGAAACCATGTGATGACTCCATATGGAAGTGTAAAGGATCATTTTCTTTAATCCTCTGTGGAGCAGTCACTCCAGCACTTGCTGGGGTCGATTCTCAGACATAATATAAATATGCAGAAGAAAATCTCTTTTTTGTCATTAAAATCCTTGATGTTTATTGCATGTCTGCTGCCCTTCGTTTCTGACATACAATCTACTGCACCATGTACTGGCATCAGGCTCCCCTGGAGTAACGGACAGTTCAAATACCTGAATGCAAATCACAGACATCCGAAATCTCATACCCATTTTACCAATATATTCCCAGTTTTAGGTGGGTTATATGTATTCAGGTTTGAGGGATTATCTGGAATCAAGACTACTCACTCTTGGACAAGCAGAAACATGCCGCAGTCTGAGCCTAGCCTTGAATATCCAGTCCACTTTAAATAAAACATTACAATGATGAATTTAGGCAGGATTATCAGAAATAAGACTGAATTGACTAATGGTGGAGGGCCAGATGGTACAGAAGTGTCAGAGTACACACCAAAATGACCAGTGTTAAATTAACACCCACAGTGTTAAACTGGTATCTGATGCACACTGTAGGTGTTAATTTAATCCTGGTGTTTTTACTGTGTAAGAGCAGAGGTGGTTTTTGAAATAATCAGTTTGTCTCTGCAGATGAAACATTTACATGTTGCAACACTTTGATATCAACTCTGTAATATTTGTTTACCAGGTATTATCCAGTTTTTACCACCCTGTACCTTTTACCTTATAACTACTACAAGTGAAAAACAACTGAAACTGAAACCTTCGTTTGTTTGCTTGTTTTTTCACCCTTTCACGTGTTTTGATGTTGTGTGTCTCATGTTCTATCACTTAGTCTGTGCATTATTTAAAATGTATTCAGTTGGCCATTGTTGTCTAGATGTCCTGGTCACAGATATTATGTTTATTTAATTTTTACTTTTATTAAACCACTGTGTATATATGTCCTGCACGTCCCACACACACCACTGTGATACATGTCTAAAGGTTGCAGTGAACATTTGACTGTCAGAGTTAACAAACAATCCTTAACAGACGTGGCACATTTTAAAAATAAACATATAGTAAACACATTTCTTGGATTAAATTTGAGTCTTAATTATTTAACTCTGGGGTCTGAAGTGATAATGACGGATATCCCTTCAGGACATCTTAACAGTGTGAAAAGCTTCTGTCTTTTTTAAACAGATTATGTATATGAAAGATAGTAAATAAAAAGAATAAGACAGACAAAACACCACTTTTCTTCATGCTAGGATCTTCAGGGAGCTGAAATCACTTGAGGTGATCTTGTTTTATCTCCCTCCAGCACCTGACAACTAGACAGCATTGCCTGTAATGTTAGGCTCTGTTTTCTAAACAGATTTTACACTGTTTTTAGTTTGTCTTTTCCTCTGCATTTCCATATTCTATGGGTTTGTTCTCTATGATTCATCTTAAAAAGTACACACATACATACCAGGACAGTTTTAAAGTAACTAATTCACCTGACCTCCATGTTTTAAAGTAGCTAGTTCACCTGACCTCCATGTTTTAAAGTAACTAGTTCACCTGACCTCCACGTTTTAAAGTAGCTAGTTCACCTGACCTCCATGTTTTAAAGTAGCTAGTTCACCTGACCTCCATGTTTTAAAGTAACTAGTTCACCTGACCTC
>JAOYMR010000006.1:1752494-1763853 GCA_025802075.1 Tenebrosternarchus preto
AAACTCCCTGGACAGGGGTTAGGAAGAAACCTTGGGAGGACCAAGACTCAAAAGGGAACCCATCCTCCATTGGGCGGTTCTTCATTTTCTTCCTGAAGGATCAATAAGAAACTGCGTTGCTTCAATTAAGTGATTTTGCAATACTCTTTATGTCCAGAGAAAGGATTTTTTGAGCAAAATCAGGTAATCAGATGAAAGGGAGAGAGAGTGAGAGAGAGGGATAAACGCAGGTAAAACTGAATAACTATGTGGATTTTATGATAAAAAAGCATCACAATATACTGTACATTGCTCTCTATGCCTTACTATTTTTTTCCATTTTCTTTTCACGTATACACCTCCACAATATATTCTTTGCTATTCTGAGCCCCAACATGCAACAACTGGATCATCCTCAGTAATAAAACTTGGTGCTATATCAATATTTTTACATTTGCTATTTTGGCCATAGCACCCCCCCCCCTTCGCACAAGTACTTGTGTGTGCATTGTGGCCAGCTGGAGAGTGTTACACTGGGTACAGCTCCAGCTCCTGTGAAGACAGGAATCCAGCAGAGAATAGAAATGGGGCCCTAGAACTGTGGGTGTTATCCAGTGCACAAGGCTCTTAATGGCTCCATGGCTGGTGATTTGCTTCTAATGTGTTAAGAGTTCCCTTCTACATTTTTACAATTAGTGCACAGTCACACCATTGATTAATTCAAATGCGGTGGAGTTTCAATCTTAACAGGAAGAGAAGAATGTGGAAAAAAATCATTTGGGCTTCCAAATATACATCCCACAATTCTCTATCCAAGAATAAAGAGCTACTGCAACATGAAAGACGGCAAGCAAAAATACTGGTTGATGTACAAGAATATAAAATGTGAACTATTATCAAACACAATATGTATATATTGTGAAACTACATATATATATATATATATATATTTTTTTTTTTATATATATATATTTTATATATATATATATTTTTTATATATATATACTGTATATAGTCTCAGTCTTGAAGAACCACTATGTCACCATAGTTATAAGCATAATTATATTCTTGCCATCTTAACACACTCACTTCAACTAAAGCAGACAGAAAGATGATTACTTTAATGTACTACCAGAGAAAACATGACATGGTGAAGAGGAATGGGTCTCCAGGCTTAGAAATGAAGTTTCCTGATTTAAGAAGTCGTGACATGCTGGTGAGTCTTTTTATTGTGGCAACTTACCGATCTCTGTCATCATGGGGATCACACTTAGACCGCAGTGTTATGCAGTGTTATGTGCAGTAGTAATATTGCAATGCTAGTGGCACTACTCACAACAATTTGTAAAGCCTGGGCAAAAATAATCGTACATTTTTCTTCAGAATTGCATTGTGGGACTGTTTATAAAATCTCTCTTTTCATTAAAATTCTCTATTATATGCTTGTTGCATTCTATTGCAACAAAAAGCCTTTGGAATGAGGTACACCTTTGGGAATGAAATGCAATATAACTTTGTGTTGAAATAAAGGGGGGGGGGGGGGNNNGGGGGGGTTCAGGTAGGGGACGCTTACATTTTGTGGGTCTCAATCTGTGCTAACTCAAAATAAAGTAAGGGAGACACCCCTACATACACACACACACACACACACACACACACAGAAAAAAACGGTGGTGGTTGACAGATCATTCACAATCCTGGAGAAAGAGATTAATGATGTATCCTTGAAACAGGCAATCAACAAGCACCAGGGTACATGCCTCACTGAGAACAGCAAGGAAATGTGCCACCCAATTTATCTATCACTATGAAAACGGAAATTGGAAATTGTATTTCTTTCACCTAATTTCATATCCAGTAGCATGAAAAGAACAAAAAAAGTATTTTTAACTGCAATTTGCTAAGTCAACCATGTTGAATAACCCCATATACAATTTGTGAAACTTCGTGTCAATTAAAGGAACAGAGAAAAATGAAAAATGAAAACAAATTATGAAATTTGATATAGTTACTTTTAAAAGTATGCATAAAAATTCATAAATATTTATTTTCATCCTTACCTTCTACTGCATCTCTAATGCATTTCTCTAAATATTACTAAGATTCTTAACATGGCCTACTTATGCCAATCCATGAATATTAATATCAAAACCTGATGTATTTTTGTTAACACTGACTATTATAGACCTGGATGTGCCCAAACACAAGCATGTGCTGTAGTTTCCCCCTGTTGGCACAATTTCTGCCTTCAGCATGTTTAAGAGTTTACCAGTCACCATAGCAACTGATAGCCGTTTCAGGTCTCCAAAATGTATGACTGGTGTGTTAATGCAGGCTATTTTAATTTACGCTATATTATACTTTTTGTTTAGATTTTTGTAAGAAAAAAAAAAAAAAAAGAAAACCAATATGAGCATGTATGTTTGGGCAGAACCCTTTTGTTTCAGCATGTACACAGCAAAGGTGCCCTTTTTACATCTAACATGCATGTTAGGCAGATGCACTTCAAGATAACTTCTAGTGCATCCAAAATCAGTGCTGATCACAAAATGGCATCTGATCAGTTCATAGTGTTTGAAGACTGTTATCATTCGTTGAACATTCACAATTTGCCTATTAATTAAAGGTAATTTCATTTCAAGTTTTAAAATAAGAATTCTAGTTCTGCAGCTCCTCCCTTATTAATAAACGAATAAATAAATTAATTAATTAATACTAGCCTATATGACTAGAATAAAGTTTGATGCATTTTTAGCACTTGTGTATTCTTTCATTCTGATTACATAAATCATATTTTAACATCAACAACTAAACAAAACAAACAGACAAAGAGAGAAAAATATAAACATGCAGGCTTGAAGCAATGAAGGCTGTCTTGATACTATGATACACTTAGATGAACAAAAAGCAATTATAAACAGTGCATATATGCTACAAGATCACTTGCATTTTCATGCTCAGTGTTATGGTCAGTCTTTTTGTAACCTGTCTGCATCAAATAATACAGAATGCAGATGATGGGAAGGTGGAGCCAGGATGCCCCCCCCCGCCATGTATATCTTGGCTGTGTGAACAGTTTGGAGCTAGATCAATTTAGCCCATATTAGTCAATTCATATTTTTCTTATGACCTGTAGGTGGTGCTATTGTTTTTATCTACATGAAAGTCCAAACTAATCTGTTTTAAGGCATTTTTAACAGCAATGAGGATGGCAAAATACATTATAGATTGCTCTAATATCTTTATTAATTGAAAAGCAGGGAGGATTTAACCCTGCCTAGGCCACAAAATACAATCCACATCCCAGCCCCTCTGTCCCGCTTGGAAAGATAAATACAGATGGAAGTCAGCAAACTGACAGAGCTACAGGAGGGCATAAAGATCAAATATGGTCCCTGGCTACAAAGGAAATAAATTGGGATGAGCCTCTTCAGTCTGTTAAATGAAAGTTAACAGCACTGGCAGTCAGACTGCAGAGACACATAAAAGAAACAATGGTGAAAAGAGTACATGTCCTCTTCATCAAAGATCCATCCAAAGTAAACTCTCAGTCACAGTGCAAGAGAACCCTGAGCATGTATCTACACAGGTCTGAAACAGGACAGTACTAAAATAATATTTGAGAATGAATGATCACAAAACACCAATGCTCAATGCTTAAGAGATTTATTAGCAGAGCATAACAATCTCCCAAAGCAAGAACCAGCCAACATTACGATAACAGAAACCTAGAAGTGTTTCTCAAATATGAAACACCTGGGCCTAACATGGTCCATGCCATTTGCTAAAGAAGGTTATGCATGGTCAGCTAAGCAGAACAAATAAATACCTGCTCCTATTTGTGCTGACTAACTCAAGGTAGGACAGTTCTTGTCATGAAAGACCGACAATAGTGAAACACTATCCAAGCACAGAGTGTTAACCTGTCTGAAAACAACATGGAAGGTTTTGTCAGGATTACTAGCCATCAATGTTCTATATATGCAAGTATATGAGCACTACTCACAAGGGAACTGGAATCAACACCAGAGGCTGAAAGCATGATTTCTTGATGAGCTGTTCACCAGAGTTTCATGACCAGATAGACCAACCTTATTGTTGCCTAGACTGACTATAAGAAAGTATATGACTCAATGCCACAGACCTTCATATGCCTTGCCTGTATAAAATTCAATAATACATAAAAGCCTTTAGACAAGACCCAAGATACAGACTGCTAAGAAGAAGTCTCTAAGCAGATTTTACTACATACAGAAGTAGATAAGATTCAGAAGACAGCAGCAGTAGTAGTTGTGACAGTCCCAAGTGATAGAAACATTCAAAGGAAGGAAGTTGAAAAGTTGAACAGAAATAACATGGACTGAAAGAGAAAACAGAGAATGTAGAAGGTTAACACCAAGATACTCACAGTAGTGATAAGGGGCATTTGAGGCTGTGACCCCTAAGAAGAAAGAGTGGTCCATACGGATCCCAGGAATTATATCGATCTCAGTCCAGAAAAAAATTGCAATCCTAGAAAGTGCAAAAATACTGAGCCACAAACTCAAACTCCCAGGCCATTGGTAGAAAGGCCAGAGATTAAGGAAAAAACATATGACCACTGATTAGAAAATGTTGAAATTATTAAATATGTAACTGTTTAAATCTTTCTTGTATTTATGTTTTTATGCAGGGAACGTCCAATCCAATTTCAATAAAAGATTTTGCATTTTAAAGGCAATGTACTTTTTCAGTGATTGTTTTACAAGGTATCAGAAGTGCCTACCAATCCAGAAACTGTGTAACAAACAAGTAATTTTTTGTCAGCTGCCTACATCAGAAAGTGAGTTAAAACAAAATCTTCAGATTTGGCTCCCTTTTCTATACCCGGGAGTATCCTCATCCATGTGTTAAGAACTACCATTGAGAAGGCAGCCATTTTATGGTTTTATTTACATCCACAGAAGTGCTGAATGGTTAAACTTTATTTTTGATAGCAACATCCAAGTTATGTTCAGCAAAAATCTGAAAGTGTCTACAAACCTAATGCTAATGGCTGATGTAATACATTCAATTTTTCCCTGAAAATTATTGGTGTTACTTTCTCCAGGAACCATAATGATGTTCTAATGAACAAATTAAGAAATGTAAAACGTGAGAGTAAAAATTTACAATTGTGTTCCACTCAGGTAATCAGGTGTAGGCGATATTAGCATAGTGTTCTAGGGTAAAATATGCTCTAAATCTATAATTTGGCAAGCAGACATGCTTTGGAGTGTGTATGTATTACTTTGTATGTCACTGTTAGAATAAGCAAAGACTTCACATCAGAGCAAACTCAGGTTCTGACTCCAGTTCAAAGACGTATCGTTCCAACGTTTTCTATGGCAGCCGTATCTCTCCCAGGGTGCATGCAGAAGAGAGGTAGTGATGTGAACAGTAGCTTCTCATCGTTTAAAGGAGAAGACACTGAAACTTATAAGCACCCTGTTTTGTGAGGATGAGTATGGGGTGTGGTGCTTGATCATGGTGGTATTTTAACCAAAACACATTATAGACATTTCAGTATAGACATTGACGTTGGGAAACTGTGTAAAGGTGGTAAAGATCCTCTTTAACTACAAATAATCTCATCCTTTATAATCATGCCAAGCTGCACCAAACTCTTCATAATCAATAGCAGATATTGTTTGCAGAGTGATATTACTTCTACTAAACAACTATGATTATTTATATAAGAACAGCCTTTTTATATAAACGTTTGAAGTCTAAAGTCTCAGATCTTTTTAAATTGAAATCATCTATCTTTACTGGAACCTGTACTGAGCTAAGCAGTGGTGAGTTTACTTAATTGTCTATTGGCCAGTAATATGTTATATAATTGTGCTTTAATTCCTAGATTGGAAATAATAAACTATATTTTTTATGCACAGTGTATATAATTTTGCACATACATCTGTCATCCTGTCATGTTGTTGGGGCTTAAGATGAAACCGTGACATTTACTTTGAGGGCATGAAAATAAGTGCAGACATTTGGGATTTAAAGTGTGCACTTTGAAGTGCACTTAGCTGCAGGTATAATCAACATAGCAGGAGGGAAAATAAATAACTAAACAAGTAAACATAAAAATGAATGAAACTCATCTTAGTGGCCTCAAACCACAGCTGTTATTATAGCCCCCATTATGGCTGCCACATCCCTGGGATTATGGCTTTTATTTATATATTTCTCTTTCTGGAAAAGAGTCATCAATCCTGTGTGACAAACGAACAGTGTAGTCAGCTCCCTTAAGGCAGTATGTCTAATGAAATGCTACAGCTTCCTGTCCCCCTCTCAAGGCGTACCACGCACCCCCTAAATAAATAAATAAATAAATAAATAAATAAATGTATTTAATTAATTCAGCTCCACGTTGCTGAACTAATTTATTTCAGCTATCGTTTGGTCACTGCGATATTAAATACAGTATAGGAAGCATTTAAAGGGCATTCTTGCATAAAGGAGTGACAATTTAGCACTTTTTAATATGTGTGCTGGAGTACAGGCTGCTCTCTAAGTGAGACAGTGACAGAGGGCCAGTATCACTGAGGAGCTGAAAGAAAATGCAGGGCTGGTATGCAGTGCAAAAGACATTGCTTAACTTTAAAGAAAAATGCCTATGTAGTCATATGTTCAAAAGGGGAATGTTTTGTAAGTGATGCAGATCATTTAAGAAGGTCTCTAACAGTATTTATATAAATTGAGTGTACATAAATGCAAAAAAGCATGCCATCTGCAAACATAACATGGACATAAAGTAGGTAGTAAGAGATTCGGAGTGGTTTTGTGTTTTTGTGGTTAGGTCCTTACATAGATCTACCATGTGAGTGGCTCAATACTTATGATGTGTGATGCTTGACGTAACAATAATCTACACAAAATATACATGGTGGTTCCCAACTCTGTTCCAGGAGGTCCAGAATCTAGTATATTCTTTTTTTGAACAATGAATTAAATATTTTCCAAATTAATACATTTATTTGAGAAGAGAAAACAAAATATAATATAGTGCACAAATCTGCTATCAAATCCCAAGTCACAAATATACTATCTATATATAGTTATATGTAATGCAGACAAAGCTTTAATTGTCTGATTTATCTGACTAAATATCTTGTATACAGCTGATACAGAGTGTAGATTTAAATAAGAATTGGTTTGCCTGTGTCTGATACTGCACAATATGTTGTAATGCAAAACCTGCAGCAAAGTATCATTTATGACTCAAACCCATGACTCAGTTACACCAAGGAAAGAATCATCATTATTTTAAGATGAACTTAGTCCTCATCTTTGTGCTTCTCCCTAAGGACCACTGGAGATTGGAGATGTATGACTTGCCTTTAAAGGTATTACAAAAGAACTATACGACTGCTTGATATGAGCCTTCTAGAATGTGAAATACCTTTGATGCTATCATCGCCTACTATTTCTAAAATTCTGTCTACCATCTTTTCCATTCTCTTTCTTTTTTTTCTGACATCAACAATTAATGAAGAACTGAGATATATTCTGACATCGTAAAAGCAACAGTCTTACTTTTGCTACTTTCTGGTCACACCATCAATTATAACATGAGCTAGAATACTTGTTATGTTCCCTGTAGTATCTGCACTATAATTGTGCATATAAATATAATTGTTATAATAATCCACCAGAAATTGGTGTTGTGATGTAGCAAGGCAGGATGACGTAAGGGGTTTATAAACCATGAAAAGAAAGAAATGAAAGAAAATGGTGAAAACAAGACAGAAAAGAATACATATATCATACATGAATATCTAGAATTGCAGTCAGAGAAATATAACAATACATGAATATACTTCCATATGAAAACAAACACGACTACAATCACAATAACCAGCAAACAAAAGACCAAACAGAGGAGTAAATATCTATAATGATTATGGAGAATCAGGGGAGGAATGGTGACAAGGGGGGGTGGCAACATGTGGAAATAGGCAGGTAAACAGGAACACAAGGTGTCGCGTTGATAGCACAAAACAAAACATGGAAGGTTTGTCACATTGCCAAGAAAGGGAGGAATGGAGTATGAAAGCAAACTGGTCCAAGCAGCATCTACGTATGTTCAGGGAAAACTCAAATTAAAAACTAAACAAGCTTGATGCGAATTTGAACTGGGTACTTTGTGCTATGTTGATCAGCATCCAGCACTAGTAGGTAGAAAGCACAGTTCTGTTCCATGTCTAATTTCAGCACCATGGACAGGTCTGTTGAAGTACAGCCTGCAGCCCACATCATACTATTATACACAGGAGATGCAGCCCTTGTATTGTTTGACACTCTGTGAATCTGGCTTGCTGAAACTTTACTAAGGCCAAAAAGTTCTTGCAGAGAAAAGTATAAAGTAAAGAGCTCGTATTTTATAAGAACTGGAGGTTTTCCATCTTGTGTGAATCACTAAGTGACGCTGACTTAGTACCAGGTTCCTCTCCCTGAACACTGGCATTGCGCTAGAGGAAGATTCTTAAATTTTTCACGGTCTAGTAACATCATCAGTGCCCCTTCTGTCAAAACCCTGGTGAAGCTCTTACAGGATACCAGAGATCTGGGAGGTTCCTTAAGTGTCCTGCAAATTATTTTGGTAGGATCCTTAAAGAACATTTATAAATATTTTCAGAGATCTTTCAAATTGATATTTTTCACTCATGTATTTATACCATTTCGCAGTGTAATTATTTCCCCTGCTCCAACTTTTTGATTTCTTTTATAATTTCCATAGGCAAACAAGTGTACAGTATTGTTGTAAAGTGAAAAACTGCTATTTGATATTATAATATTTTTGATGTAGAAGATACAATCAAGGTTTAGTTAACATAACTAGAGTATAGGCTAAACCCTGATCTATGAAGTCTTGCTCTCATCCCCACTCCTGTGCACATCTGTTGTCTTTCACAGAGCTAAAGTTAAAATCAAATGACAATGCTCACTTTGGCTCTGCCACACCAGAAATGGTCATTTGTTATTCAGGGTGGAAAATCAATGTCCTACCAGGACATTTCATGAATTCCTGATGATTATGTTACAGTGATGGATGGTACTAGTGAGGTCGGTTTTGACTGGTCAGTGGTGAGCAAACTGTTCTAGGTTAAGACATAACTGGAGGAATTCTGAACCTGGGAAGTTGGAGTGGAGCTGAGAGTTGAGCTGGGGCAAAACGGGTGGACTGGTAGAGAAGGTCTTTGCCTTGGTCCTGTTGTCTGTTTCTTGTCTCTGTAACAAAGGACGAGGGCTGTGCAAACACAAGTATGACAGTGTATGGCTTTTAAACAATGAATGTAGGTATTCTGCTTCAGGAATGTACAGGCTAGACATTGCAGAAAGGAACAAAAAGCATATTATATATATATATGAGAGAGAGAGAGAGAGAGAGAGAGAGAGAGACACTTTTATAAACAAAGTTTATAAAATCATACAACTAATAACACATGTACATAACCAGAATGGACAATCAAATACAAAAGAGACTAAAGAACATGGGTAACTAGGGAAGCTAAATAGAAGCAGGATAAGACAATCAAAGCCATCAGAACTTATACAAAATAACCAGGTAACAAGGAAAACAGGACCAAAGAAAGCAAACTTAGGAAGAGAAGATGAAGGACACAGGCTGGAATAAGCAGGGATACTAAACAAACAGAACTAAACAAGATCTAACAAAACTAATGAGATCCCGTGGTTAAATCCTGATCTATGGATAAAGGAAAACTTAACTAACTCGAAACAGACAGTCATGCGTAGAGATGGGAAAACAGGAAGATTAGCTGAAACATGGAACACAGGTTGACAAGTTAAAAGAAGGCTAACAGGTAAGCTTAGAAAAGAACCAAGAAAGATGAGACAGAATACTTATGAAAAAACCAGGAGGATGATTCCCTGGAGGACTACCAAGAGAAAACAGAGAAGTACTGGGAAAACAAAGATGAATGACCAAAGAGAAAAGAAACCCGAAGTGCTTATATACAGAAATTAATGAAAGAGAACGAGAAACAGGTGAATAATGAGATTTAACAAGAAAGTGAAAACCAGGAAGGGAACATGGAATGGAGTGACATTCAGGAAAGGACATAGAAAGGAGAAGAAACCATGTAAACAGGTATGCTAGCAGAGGTCAGGCATGATCGTTTTCACTGTTTCTCTCCCTCTCTCCTTATTAATCTGTCAGGTAAAATTCAGATGAGCTGAATTTGCTATTAACAGTGTCATTTGTATATCATTATATAAACACCTATACTTACTAACCACAGTGAACAATATTCTAAGAACTAGCTATGGCTTTATACATTGCATCCACCAATTCACTGTATTTCCCACCATGTTCACTGCAATTCAGTGTCCAATATCATGTTATGCCTTTTTACTAAGCTGAATTATAAATCATGCTGCTGTAACTGTATACCTCTGACAAAGACCTTTATACCAATTAGAAACTGTATAATGTTTATTGTGTAAATTCCCATGACTTTCATGGACTATGCCACAGAATACCTTCTTTCCAACATATTTGTTCAGTACAATTTGGAGTCAGCTACATTTTTAAATCTTTGCACATATTAAGCCTTCCCACACCTGTTTCTGGTTCTGGTTATAGGTAAGTGGCATGATGTTAGGACATACAGTATCAAAAATGCCTTTAAGAGTCCAAGAAACGTTGAAAGAGTGAAAATTAAAAAGCACATCTACTGTGAAATAACAAAATAGGAAAGTAAAATGTAGAACACAGGAGTAATATTTTAAACCCCATGTCTTATAATTTCTCTTCTGAGAAATGCCCTTTTTTGAGAAATAAGTACTCGCACTGTTTATTTATGTCCATATGCAAAATATGTGGCTAAACTGCACTGATCCCTCTTTTACCTGCCCAAAAGAGATAAGCTGTTTGGTTTCATTTACTGTTTGACAGCGAATAGCTTTGTGCCACTCTGTGGAAGCTGTCATTCTGTCAAATGAAGAAGTGGCAGAAAAAAAAAAAACAAGAACGAAATTGTTATGGTGTGTGCCTGCAGATGTCTTATGGATGAGATGGAAAAGTCTTAATTGAACCCATGGAGAATGGCAGAGAGGAGCTGAATAGCTGAAATTGGCATACATGGTACTGATTCAGCCCAACTTGAGTGAAGACACTCAGCAGCTGTTGAGGATCTGTCATTGCCTAAGTTAAGTGTTTAAATGCAGTACAGCTGCTGTGGGCTAAGGGACATTGCATGAAATGTCCTTGATGCCACATAGTTTCAACATAGCAACAAGATTTCACTTTTTAAAATTCACTAATACAAAAGGAAGGTTTAGAGCAGAGAATAAAAACATGAAATGCAGAGTTTTAAAAAAGTTTATATAT
>JAOYMR010000006.1:1763953-1782575 GCA_025802075.1 Tenebrosternarchus preto
ATATATATAGATAGATAGATAGATACCTAAGTAATGATAAGAAAGGGCCTGACTAGGCTGGGGGGAGGGGCTAACACATTCACTTTTGGTCTAGGAAAGTGAAGTGCTGTCTTCAGAATGACACTGCAAGCTTTTCCATGGTTCCACTGGGATGGTAGTGGCCCAGTGAGAGGATTGGACTGTGATTGCAGGCAGGGGTGAATGAAATGAAGCAGGAACACAGATACTCTCAACACTTCAATCTCACAGCTGACCCTGAAGGCTTGGTACAGCCTCCTGCAGGTGTTAGGCCTTCAGCTTCTATTACCCTCCTCCCCATTTCTTTATGAAAGGAATCTAAAAGACACAAGTGGGGCCTCTTTGCACTATACAGGCTTGCTAAGGCTATTCACACTGATTCTTTCTGAATTCCACTACTGTTTCTGATATTTTAACAGCTAAATTTCACAAAACTGAATCATCTGCTTTATAGGCAAAAATGGATGAATTATCTTTTGTCAGATCATACTGCAGTGTTTTACATATGAAATCGCATGAGAACAATGAGAAACGGGAAACAATGAAAATCATACCACAGTGTTTTAGGGCCATTATCAAAAGGGAATTAATGCAAATAAATAATGTGATTAGTAAAAATCATATTATGTACATAACATTATTAGTATTATATGTATTAGTATTATGTCCATATTGTTTGATTAAATCAGTAGAGTAACACCAATATAGTAGAGTAATATTACAAGAATATAGGTGGAAAAAAAAATTCTCTCTCTCTCTCTTTCATTTTTACCTAGAAGAAGTGTGTATGTATGTATGTGTATGAGGGTAAATGCACCCAATACCCAGTGTAAAACCGTGAACTAATACATCAGTGGTAAATGGACATTTTTATTCTCTATTCAAGTACATATGCAAAATGGTTCATGTTGGAAGCTTTAGGTATTGCAATAAAATGTTAGTTAAAAATTAATTTATGAAACTACAAAGAAAAAGTATAGCTAGTTTAGTTTTCCTCTAATAACAAATTTTGACAGTAACCATCATTTTGAGAAAGAAATCATGGAAAAATGAGATATTCATTTATTAACTAAAATCCAACTGTCACGCTGGCCGCTCTGGCCGCTTCCCCTGTCTCGTGTCTGTGTGGGGGTGTGCTCGGTTGTCCTGTCAGTCTAGTGAAGCGCGTGTGTACGTCTGGGTGTGTTGTGGGTGCGGCGTGTGTGATGTTTCTCGTTGTTGTTATGCGTTTCACTTGTGTCTCGTTAGGGTGAGTGTATAAAAGCGTGTATGTGTCGCCGAGTCTTTCTCGGTCTTTGTCGATGTTGGTTTGTTGCTATACGTTGTCGTTGTCAAAACGAAACCGGAATTTTTGCAGCTCTCAGTGACTCCACCCGTGACACCAACAATGCAGCATGCTCTGAGAAATGGCCCTTCCTTGAACTTGGTTTACTCAGATTTTACCTCAGATATCTGTTTACTAAGGGAAGCATTCACTTCCTTACCCCAAATCCTTGGGTCAATACTGCTAGTTCATTTTTTTTTCTTTTGAAGCTCATTTGCTGAGCTTTCTTGCAGATACATTATCTTAAAAGCAAGGCCTACTATTGCTTAAACTTACTGTTATTTCTTTTATTTTTATTTTTGCTCTGAGACACAGCTGGAAACCACCCAGAAAGCCCAGGCTATGTACACTGTTTCAGGCATGATGCTAGGGTTTCAGGCCTTTAGTGCTTGATGCTTGCGGTAAACTGACTTTGCAAGCAGACATAATTAGAAGGATTAAAGCTGAGGCAGACCCTCCTCGTTATCCCTGTCTAGTATCTCAGGCTCACCCAGGTTTTAATTACTCTCGACTGAGGAGCCCCCAACACTCCTTCCAAAATCTTTTGATCTTCAAAGGCCCTCCATGATGCAATGAACCAAACTGCCTGGGCCTCCTTCTTACTCTGCTTCCGGAAAGAAGTCACTGCTGCGGGTAGGTCTCATGATTAACTGTGCTGTGTTGTGGTTGTGTTTGATAATCAAACATTGAACAGTAATGATGCAGAGATGTGTGTGTGTGTGTTTAAGTTGTGCAGTAATAAAATGAGTATGTGTGGAGAGTTGAAAGACTGGTTTTCTTTCCTTTTCATTTTCTCTTTTGGCATGGGGCAGCTATTGATTGTGGCTTAAAGGGGGCATTGATTTTACTCCTCTGTCCTGCCTGATTGACTTTCACAAACCTCAGCCCACACCCTCTAGTTTCTTTCACTCTCTCTCACTCTTTCTGTTTCTCTCTGTTTTTGCCAAAAGTCCTGTGACATATTTCTCTTCTCTTATCTATTGGTACCAGTTGGAGCTGCCTTTTTAAACAGATCCTGAAACACAGTCTCACACATGTAGTATGGGTAATAGGTATAAATACAGTAGGTGACGTGCTCAGCCCACTCATTATTTCTCAACCTGTGAAGCCATTTAGGTAATTGACAAATATTCTAAACATCAAACATTTTAGAGCATGTGAATAAAAATTCAAAAGACGCAGAAAAATGTCCTCCATAGTCTATGCATATTTTGTTATGGTCTTCTACTTTAATGCTCCCCACCTTGCCAAATGATGTATTTTTTGGCAAATGTATGCTAATACTAATAATACAATATCTAATACCAATGTTGCATGCAAGTAGTTTTCCAAACCTTAAACAGAGCATGCAAAACAATGTAAATTCTACCAAAAATAGAAATCAACAGTCAAATTCATACAGAAAAAGAAAGAAGTCAGAATCAGAAACACGAAAATAATCCAACACAGGAAATATATACAGTAAGAACAAGACACAAGTGAAACTATACAAGTTCCACTTATTATGAGCCTTTGCAAATGACACTGACAGACTCAGGATGTGAGTGCCACTCCAGATAAATCTGTGATGCTGAGTAGATGATTGTGGTGAGAAGAAGCCAGGGAGTGGAGAGAGGACTGGAGCACTGCTTGATAGGCCTGTGAGGCTCAGTGCTGGTAGCCTGGTGTAGAGGAGACGAGTTTGTCACATTTTTTACACCACTGCCTCACTGTAAATAAATAGTCAGTGTACCACATTTTCTATTGCCTTGGTTTTGTTTTTAAAATGTCTTATTTTAGAGTGCTGATTCATTGGTCTGAGCAGGTTACATTGTACTATGGCCGACCCAAGACAGGATGTTCAGTCAAAGCCAGCGAGGTCACCATGAGATGCACCTTCTCGTTTCTGCAATGCAATTATTGGTTGCTTATGCAGCTGTTTGCTGTATCTAATTAAAAGTGGAGAACATCTACTGTGTGGTTGAAGCGTTTGAAAAAGCACACAGTAAAAGTTGGTTGCTTTCAGCTATGATAATGTATCACTAAATGTTTCTAAGTCAATGTACCATTAATCCTCAGGCCTACATTTCCATGGTGCTGACCCATGCATTATTCTCTCCTTGATTAATTCTCCGTGGGTTTATCTGTCCTTTTCCATGTCCAGCTGTTGGATGGCATCATGTTGAAGACGAGACAAAGTGAACAGTAAAACATTAAACATGTTCTATAGGAAACTAAACTAAAATGTACACTATCATTTACTGACAACAACAAAAAAATAAGCCAGACAGTTCATTTTTGTCAAGAACTGAAGGAATTAGAGCCATGTAACTCTGTAAGACTGTACTCCATGTGTTGGTATTCTTCACCACTCTCCATAACAAATATATTTTGTCTATTATGAAGACCCACTTCATAATGAGGGACACTACAAATTTGTAATAAAACATGTTGTTGAGTGCAGCCTTGTTTGACAGGTGCCATCATGTGATTAGAAGCAATTTCACAGGCTCTGAGATGAGACAGAAAGATGAAGAGATAAGAAAGGTTAATGCTAGTAGGCCCAAAAGCTCATTAGATGGCCAATCTTCAGCCTATGGTTGACTGAATGAATTGTTTCACTTCTGATTGGCAGCTACTCTGATTGAAAATGAAGGTTCCTTTGTAAAGAAGAGAACAGTTGGAGAATAGAGTGAGTAAGGAGAAGAGAGGCACCTATAAAATAACAAAAATAATAGGTGATCAGTTCCAGTGTAATGGGACCTACAGAGCACCAATGGCTCCCTATGAACATCTGCATTATTTTAGAGATATGGCATTCCTATTGGATGACAATTTCAGGTTTTGTGAGCTACAATAGTAACAATTCAAGGCAGTTTCTGCATATCAAATCACTACAATCATTTTCATCCTTGCACCCCGAAAACATGTGTGAAATTATTTTTTTCAATAACCATCAATGTTCCCTAATTATTTGATTAAATATTGAACACAAAAATGTAGATTCTTAAGAAATGTTTTGCCAAAATATGATGCCCAAGCACTTTTCAGTTTGGTAGAAAATTAAGTTGGGAAATCCATTTGTCATGGATGCCTTTACACTATAAGACTGCCAGTGACAAAGCCCCCTGGGAAAGATTGTTCTCTGCTCTTAACATCATAGACTTGCCAGTCTGGATTACCATCGCTGCTAAAGTATCTGTAGAATTAAACAAACAAACAAAAATGCTTACAGAATTGTGATATTTCACAACTTTCAGGAGTTTCCTACAGATACAGTATCATGTTATTAGATTTCTTTCTCAAATGCTAATCTGATAAATCAGCAAGAATGGGTCAATGCTCAGGAGGCTCTCTCTGACTCCTATCTTCAAAAGATATTCCATCATCCTCAAATAAATAAATACTTTCAAACTCTTTCAAACTGGGTCTTGACAATTTTAACAGGTTTTAGGTTCGCTGTGTTCATGTTATTTTTACAATTTTAGAGAATTTTTTTTTGTTGTTTTCTATCTTTTACTCATTGGTGGTAATAATTGCTTATAAATGTATCTACTGATGGGTGTGGTGATTCATCACAAAAAGATGGTGCAAAAGTGGCTCCTTCTCTTGTCTCTCACTCTTCCATCACCAATCTGATCACCAGTCTGTAATGTGTCAGAAACTGGCAGATGCTTGCAGATTATACAAGACGTAGTTTTACTCATAATAGGAAGATCCAAGCTCATAATCAAAAACAAGGCAAAAAGCCAAAACCAGAAAAATGTAATCAGCAACAGTATCAAGGGGTACTTCCAAAAACAAAACAAGGAGACAAAACAGGGTCAAAGATACAATCGGTAAATAGATAGACTCTGTCAGTACACTAAAGGAAAGATTTATAGCAGTGCTTTAACTAAGAATAAATCCTAGAATGGGACTTAAATACAGTTATTTAGGTGGGAATAATGAGTAGTCCGGGGATAACAATATGGTAGCTGATTGGCTGAAACTGGAGGTGTGTTTCCCTGTTGGAATTGGTGTAGCTGGGAACTGAATTTCTGAGATGCTGAGCAAGTTGTGACTTTTACCTCCCAGTTCTGGTACTGTAGAGGATGGATCCCCAGATGGTTCACAGCTGCGATTGGTAGGAGGTGCCTCCAGCCACATGATCCAGGATGTTACATGCAGGCACCTTGCACCTCTCCTCTGTGAGCGGATCTTGAGTGATTTCTGCCCAGTCAAGATATTTTCACCAATCCGATTGATTATTATGGCAAAATAGTCTTATAAGTGCTTGGTTCACCCTCTCACACTGTCCATTAGACCGAGGGTGGTACCCAGATGTGAGACTAATGGTGGCACCAATGTCTTACAAAAAAGCAGTCCATACTCAGGACATAAACTGTGGTCCCCAGTCAGAGAGTATCTGAGAAAATGGAGCTTATGAATGTCATTTCTCAGTCTCCGACCAGCACCGGTTCATTATAAAATGCTGGGTATGGTTCTCCCCTGGATGTCCTGAGGTGTGTAACCAGACAATCACAAAATCGTTCTGGCACATTTTTTTTTTTCCCCAGGAGGGCACTGTCTGAGTACAGTGACATTGGTTAAGGCTTATTCTAGCTGTTCATCAGGTTCCCAGCGTACAGATGCAATGATAATGCTGGGAGGGAGTATGTATGGGGGTTCTGATTCTGATGTACTGTTCAGAGAAAGAATCAGCTTTGGTATTTCTAGAACTGGGATGAGAGAAAAAAAAAGGTACCAATTGGCCTATTGAGGATTAAGTCTTTTGGCTGTTCACAAATATTCTAGGTTCCTTTAATCTGTCATCACAACAATCGGATGCTTAGCTCGCTCTAGTCAGTGTTTGTACTCTAATACAAGTATAACAGCCAACAACTCCCCATCACCAATGCCGCGATATTTTTATGTCGGCGTGAGTTTGTGCGAGTAAAAGGCTATGGGATGTAGCCTAGGAGGGTTCTCGGTGTGTTCATAGAGAACAGCTCATTTACCTCCACCATGAATGGTTCAGATCTACTTTACTGTTATCCGTAGTGACTCCTTGTTCACTTATTAGTTAAAAAATGAAACAGAGGGGAGATGGAATTCACATTTTACTCCTTTTATGAACACATTGTTTTTCTGTAGACAATTTCAAAATCTGGTGAATATACAACAGTGTATCCATGCATGCAGTTATGAACTTCACTATCATTTCTCTGAGCACATTGTTAATGAAATCTTGAAAGATGAAGGGGGCAACACCGAGGCCATATGGCATTAACAGGCACTCATAATGACCTCTAGTGGTCACAAAAGCTGTTTTCTACTCATCTCCCTCTCTGACCCTGATGAGAATGGATGCACTTTGAAGGTCCAATTTGGTAAAAACTTTTGCTCACCTTAGTTGTTCAAGAGCCACCGCAATAAGAAGGAGTGGGCAAGCATATTTCTTAGTTATTTGATTCAACCCACAATAATCTATATAAGCAGAGAGACCCCCATCTTTCTTTATCATGGACAAAAAAATAATGCAGAGGTCAAAAGACCTTCCTGAATACAAATCTCCATAGTTTGCTCCAGCTCTTGAGTTAAAGGGTAAATTTGAGCCTTGAGGAAGGTAACGTTCTCTAAAAGGTCAAAGGTCTTAATTTCCCTGAGGGAACCCTCCCAAAGGGATCTGTAAAGTTCTATCTAATCTAATCTAATTCAACAATCTTAAAGATGATATGAGGGATATTGACAAGCTTTGCTTTTGTTAAAGACTTACTTCATATTCATATCTTCATGTTCTGGGGGATTGCAGACCTCATCCTCAGTTAAAGAACTTTCTATAGTAGTGGAACAAACACCAAAGACAGCTAAAGGCAATGTTTGTGGCAATACAGAGACCAGGAAAAGTTCGTGTTCAGCCCAGGAACTTTAATAAGGGGATTGTTTTGTTCTTGCCAGGGCATTATGGAAGATTATGGCATATTCCATTTGGTCCAAGATTAGGAAACTAATAAATTCATTATGTAAGGGCACTGGTTTGAGTGCAGAAGTCCCTGCCTCAGCACATGGAGTGGCCTCCATGCACTGTTTAGAGGGTCCTGCTTGTGCGGCACAGACCAAGTTGACACTTTTGTGTGTGATGGCCAGATCCTGGCTGCAAGAGTATGGAATTCACAAGCATACTCAACAACTTTACGATTACTATGATGAAGCTTCTGTAATAGTTCCACGGAGGCCTTTTCCTCACATGGATGTTCAAACACAACCTTAAATTCTGTGAGAAACTGCTTGTATGTGACATGATAAACACATTGCCAGACAGCATTATCAGTAAGGTGAGACCCAAAAACAACATTTTGGCTTGACTCCTCTGCTGAGAGGGGAATTATTAAAATAGAACACTGCAATAGGAAGCCTTGGCATTTTTTTTCTGATTTCCAACAAAATATGTTCAGTTTGCTTACAGGGAACATCACAGCAAGGGTGTAGGAAGAACAGGCGGCAGATTCCCAAGCGTCTGTATGAGAGCAGTAAGTTTGTGAATGCTAGCAACTAGATGATCAAGTTTTTTCCTTGAGTTGTTGCTAGACCAATGACTTTTCAAACTGAGAAACACCCTCAAACATTTGTTGATGTTGCCCCAAAGGAACATTCTTCTGGGGGTCCGAATCCTCTGTCTGCATAGCTTGTGAAGTATTCTGTAATGTGCCAGAAATGGACAGATGATTGCAGGTTATACAAGACATAGTTTTATTGATAATAGGGAGATCCAAGATCATAATCAAAATCGAGGCAAAAGTCCACAACTAGGAAAACATCAGCAACAGTAGCAAGGGGTAGTTCCAAAAAAGTAAGGCAAAACAGTATTCCAGGAATGATCGTGGTAGCTGATTGGCTGAGACTGGAGGTGTGTTTTTCTATTGGAACTGGGCGTGATGGGAACTGAACTGGACTTCTGAGGTATTGAGCCAGAGGATATCATTACATAGCCCAAAAATGTGCTTCTCTCTGTTTGAATGTTTGTGATATTCGAGCTGGCTTAACTCGCTGCTTATTTTTCATAGTTTAGTAAAATTATTGTGCTTTTGTCTTGATTCATTTAGACGTGATTCATTTGTAAAGATGTGTTATAGACCATCTTGAAAAGCTGTAGCGGAGAGTGCCTATTTTCTGTTGGCCTTGGTAATTTTTGTTTATGGTTTGGATAGATATGTTGTTTCTTTTTTTCTTGGTTAGAAGTTTTTGTAGGGGAGCCATTTTTTGTTAGTTATTTTGGGTTGTAACCATTTTCAAAGCCATTTTTTCCTGAATAAAAATAAATCCTCTGTTGGCTGTCTTTGTTATGGTATTTGTTATGGTGGTTGGGGATGAGGACATAAGGAGACACTTTTATGTGTGGCCTACCTAGATGGGCCATACAATAAATGTGAGCCATTCATTTGTGCCCACGGCTACACTCTTCTTATAGGTGATTTCTTATTCTGTTTGTCACTTTTCCTTTGGATGGGTAGGGGGTAAAGGTTATAGAGGTTTTTTTATGTTGTTAATTGACAGATATCAAGTGTTATGATCTGGAAAGTACTGTTAACAGCCAATCTAGGGTACTTAGGCCTCAGCAGGAGCTGTTTCCTCACTAGTCTTAATTTCAAACTATCTCTGCATGTCTGCCAGACGTGAATTTATACTGAGCATGACAGAATACCTACTCCTTAGCAGGAACTCCACCCAGCAGACACAGGCTCACCTCTGCTGTAGAATTACGTGACATCAGACATTCAGAGTTCATTTTTTCCTTTTTTTTTTGCGTAGGTTTGTTTGCTTATTTGTTCTATTTTTAGGAAATACATTCAGGAGGGAGGAAAGTGAACAACATACTCATGTCTCTCCAAACAAGTTAAAAACGTTACATAAATCTTTGTGTTTTCTAAACTATCACTTTGTCTTTTCAGAGCAGTAAGTGCTTCTGCACCAGAGTTTGAATACTTTTAACACGTTACATTTTTTTTTACATTGTGGCATTTAGCAGATGGGCATATCCAGAGTAACACAAGATGATATGAATAGACCAATAGACCAGATACTATGAAACTTTCTAATGAGACTTACAAATGTGCACAGAACAACGGCAATACATCTCAGTGACACAGATAAACAGGAAGTATTTATAGTAAGGATTACGATGGGGCAGCACAAGCTATAGGTGTCTCCTCCTGGCCCTTTTCAGGAGGACGTGAGCTGAAGCTCAGATGTCTCGTTGCCCTGGAGCTCGAGCAACGAAGGGTCCCCTCAGCAGACTTGTCAGTATTCAGGGTGATGCGCTTTATTCACTGCCAGGATCTCCTCTGCACACAGGCAGAAAGGAAGCTGCTAACAGAGGACACGCTGGAAGGTTATCAAACTGGAGAAGGTGTGTACGAGGGTGTTCTGGGCATGCTTAGCCCAGAGGAATAATTTACTTTGGCACCCTGTCATTCCCACAATATCTATGGAGGTAGGGACCAAGCTTATGCCTCAGCCTCTCAACCTGGCCTTTGCACTCAGGATTGTGCGTTTGCAATGATACCCAGCCATTTCAAAAATGTTTTTTTTTAACACAGATTCAGCAAACACTTGTAAATCTTACCAGTTGCCATGGTAAATAGCTGTTTTATAGTGTGAATTCATGAGCATTGTGTATTACATTATTTGACTCCCCCCCAAATGCCTTATAAGACTAAGCATCCTGCCTTAAGTTTCCAGATGTCATTTATGCCATTGATGGGTAAAAAACAAAAGAAAAACAATAAATAAATAAATAAATAATGTAATTATTTCACTACAATGCAATAGCATAATTAAAAAATGACAGAGCCAAGCAATGGGAACCAAATGTTATTGGAGTTGTTCATGACATTTATGAATAGTAATTATTGAAAATATGAAATTTCACTTATGAAAGTATGAATGTAGGTTCATGCTTTCACATACAAAAAGGTATGGTTTCACATACAATAAGATAAAACAAACAAAAAAAAACCTAACAAAAAACATGCTGAAACACAGTAGTACATATCTAAAACAGCTGATGTTGCACTGGCAGGCACTGTCAGGTTACAATTGACGATTTTAGCAACTGTCAATATCAGTGTCACTAAATGCTAAAGGGTGTGAATTAATTTTAAATGATAGCACATATGTCCTTTTGTATAAAGTCAGTGAGCTGTGGGGTGGTATGCAATATCAACATTATACAAGCAGTTTACATATGAATCTGTTTGCATGAGTGGTTCTTGCATTAGGCACAGGCTTCTGTTGCAGACTGTAATGACAAATCATGCGAGTGGGTGTTACATGCAGAGTGTGCATGTTTGGTTCAGCAGACTTTTCTCTGGTTTGTGTGTCTGTGTGATTGTAACACGTCTGAACTCACAGCCGTGGGTGGGGGTTGCTATGGGTTACAACAGAGGGGCAGAACAGAGGTCCTTCTGAGGCTGCAATACATTGGGATGAGTCTGGTTTCTCATTTTGCTGCTCTTTGTATGTACTCTAGGTTGTAATGGTCTGTGTTTGCACTGAATGGATTCAAGACTCTCACCAGTGATTACTTGTCTGGAGCTAGCTTGATGGCTAGTACCTAGCTGATGACATCCTAAGTATTGTCTGACTTTTGGAAAATTAGTGCGGAGGGTAGAAATTTGGGAGATTGGTCAAGAATACCTAGAATGGGGACTGTAGTGTTTTAAGCTAGTTTAGCAGTGTGGTGCCTGTGTTGAGTGCTTTTAAAGAGTATAGTAAGGGGTGCAGAAATGGTATTGTTTTCGATAAAAGGTGGATAAATCTATTTTAAAAGCTAGCACTGCCCCTCCTCATCTAGGGCTAGGATCCAGTACTGCCTCTACACTGCATGTGTTTACCATACATAGGAAAGAATCTAATCTGTATCTTCAGTCACACCAATACAGTCTGCATTGGAATGACTTGATTAATGCCGCCCTTACAAGATGAATATGCTCCATCAGGTCATTCATATATAAGGATGTCCTCGGTGTGAACAGCAACAACCGTTTAAACATGTCACTGAAGAACGGTTGGTCAAGGCCTGAGACAGGGAGCTGTCAAGGCAAGGCTTTTATAATGACTTGTCTCTGGATGTGAATTAGCTTACATGCATTCATAAGGTCCAGTTTAGTGTATAAACATGATCCATGCTGATTCTCCAGTTTGGCTTGCACCACAAGCAGTGAATATCTACATTTTACAGTCATCTCTGTAGTAGTCCACACATTGCTAAAGGCTACCATCCTTATCTATAAAGGAAAAAAAAAAAAACTTGCAAAGGCTATGAAAGGGTAAGGAGGACCAATGGCTGCCTAAGGGCCTTCTCTATGCATTCCTCCATAGCTGCTGTCTCTTTCACAGACAGTGAACAGACCCATAAGCGCAGTTATAGCAGCAGACTGGAGGTCAATGGTGCGGCTCGAAGGATGATGTGTTAGTAATTCTGTGGCCTTGACCTTGTTAAGCACCAAGGTCAAGGCCACAGATATTTCTGATATTCTGCTGAAATGTCAGTGGACTAGGACACTACAAGAGTGTCCATCAAGATACAGATGCACCTCAGCTAGAAATAACATTCATCACTCAGGGGACCAGGCTGCAAAAACTGACTGAGAATAAAGTTGCTTTTTTAATTTTGAATTGATTAATTGATTATTATCAACCACTCTTTTCCCCATAGAAGCTGTATTTCATTGATTCAAAAAAGCATTTTCACCCCACACTAAAAATAGCAATGTAAAAATAACTATTACATAAACTGATTTTAAACTTTGAATATGTTATTTCAGTTTTAAAAAATAAAAGGGACAACAGCTTGTGCCTGTATCATGTCTTTTTGCCACCTCACACCAACGACCCCACAAAGGTTGCAGATTGTTGGCGCGAGGGAGCTGGTGAAGGCGGTTCTCTGGATCGAGATGCCAGCGGACAAGGAGCGGGCACGCGAGGCAAAAAGGCTCGTGCCACACCGGCTGGCGGACCTGCTGGATCGCACCTGTCTTGCCAGCATTGCTCGACAGGTATGAGTCAGCCTTGACCATACACTGTATAGGCAATGGACCTCACCGTTATCTCTCATTGTGATTTTTTAATCCGAGATAGTCAGCATGGTAGTTGACATTTTGGGTGATCTTGTGCAGTAGATGACAACTGGGGCCAAATAATCCGTAGTAAAGACCATTGGGCGGAACAGTATCTCCTCCCAAACGCCAGACATATTTGTTAGCAAACATTATTTTAATACTCAACCCGAATTAAAGTTGTATACTAAGTGCTTCAGGGTCAACGTAGCTAGCTATCGAGTTATCTAGCTAGCTAGTTTGTTATCCAATGTTAGGTAATTTAGCGCTAGCAGCTAGCCACTTAGTTAGCTAACTGCTTTAACAAACTGAATTGAACTTTGTCCTGAGTCTGTTAGAACAATATACTGTTGAACAAGACAATACTTTACTACAAAATGTAAAATCGAACAGTCTGTATTAACACAAAAGGGGAAACAGTTAATATAATTGCAGTTGAGTCAGCAGCCTGTTGTTCACGATGTTTGCCAGTATTAGCTGTTAATCAACACAGCCAATCACTGAATCACCTCATGGCCACACCCCCTTAAGTGTCATCAAATAACTTATATAAAACCTGTTCTTTGTAAAGAAAAAAATATTTGGAGAGATATTGTGGGGACCTTATAAAACTGTCAAAACACAAACGCCCTCCCAAAATATTTGATGTGTAATTTCAAATGAAAGTTTGTCGTCTCAGCCGTTCACTTACACGGAAATGGACGGGATTAAAAGTTGTACTGCAGCCAGCCGCTAAAGGGCATCTGACACATTCACTCTTCACCCACTGTCATAAGATTTTCTTGCACATACGGTCTACAGCCTTGACTGGGGTTTGCCTCAACCACCTACCGTCTCCCATAGACAATCCAGGCCAATGCAACCAGCATTGGTGGTCCTGCTATGGTTGGCCCAAGGGTGTGCCCAGGACTCTGTTTGTCTGACTCTCTCATTTCATCCTGCAGCACAAGAGACATTCAGAGGGTGCTCATCTGTTCTTTGTTTGTTATCATTGACATGTGCTTTCTGTCTCCTTTCTCTGTGCTCCCCTCGCCATTCCTGCCAGTCCCCAGCCTATGTCTGCCCATGTCCATTTAGTCTCCCTCAGTCCCTTCCCTGATTCATTCATGTATTTATTACTCCTGTTTTCAGTCCTTCATACTGATTGGTGTAGAGCTTTGTGTTTGAATAGCATTTGCCTTACTTTTCTTTCTATTAACCACCTTTTGTTGGCAACTCGTGCCTCCATCCTGCACTTTTTTCACTGCTGAATGCCAGAAAGATATATTTTGGTACAGTGCCACATCTTGTGACAGGATCCGAGGCCTTGGTTAACTCCCTCTTCAGGAAAGAAACCTTGCCAACCAGCAGTGAGTTACTAAAGCATGTGCTAATCTTTAGTTCTTTTTCACTCCTGAGTAACATTAGGAGTTAACGTTAATATCTATATGACATTGCTTAATATCTATATGACACCACTGCTGTCAGTGATGACAGAAAAGCAGAGGAAAGTAGTTAAAAAATGCCGGCGCCGCCAAACGCTGGCACAAACCTTTCCTCAATTTCCTTAGACCATGGACATCAATTCCCCAAACTGTACTCATGAATGGTGATGTTGACTTTTACCTCCACCTATGTATACTGAGAAAAAAAAAATAGATCAGATACAACGTAAAAACCAGCCTGATGTTGGGTTTTATAAACAAGTGTAGATACTCAAATTGGACTGGGGGGAAAAAAAAAAAAAACTGGAAACCAGCAAACCTGGAAAAGGCTACAAATGCTACAGACTCATCTTGAATGTAACTATACTGGTTTACAGAAATTTGCAGTTCAGTGGAAAAAGTGTCATGGCAAAAATAGAAATATTCTGTCATGTCACGTCACCACAGGAATAGGCCCACATCCAGGCAGCCCTCTTGCATTGGTCCAAATTACACTCACGACACCAATGCCCAAGAGCCCTCATGCACCCTTTTATTACATCATAAACATGCCTCACGTCATTTGTGCACCTCCCAATCACTGAGCCTTTCATGCCTGAGAGGATCAACACACTTCACTTGTTAACACTTAACCTGCATAGATATAAGCCTTAAAGAACCAGTGATTTTAGCTTGTTTCATACCTTCCACTAACTCCATTCTCACCTCCATCTTTATCTTCTGTCATCTTCCTCTTCATCTTCTTCTCAGTTTGAGCTCATTTTCAGGACTGTTGTTCTGGTGGCTAATTTCTCTGTGTTTATAGTGTTTTTGTATGTTTGCACTCATTTGTGCTTCATCATATATAGCCTTTGTTACTTCATTTCCTTCATTTCCCATGTCAATTTTAAACCATTCATCACCATTTGAGTATATAAATCATTTTAATATCATTTACATTAAAACTTAATATTCAAAATTATGTTAGGCCAAGTTAAACATGTGTAATTTTATTCTTGAGCTGTATCAGCCCACAAAGCTCTTCTTATCAAAAGATTAATCTGGGCAGACAATGGAGGTGACTACTCTCTGAAGCCCATTTTTGTACTTAGCATCAAATGAACCTTGAGACTGGCAATCGGGCCCAGTCTTAGAGTGTACAGCATGCTGACATCCACCCTCAGCATTAATTTGATGAGCCTAGGCAGCTATTTTCTGGCAGCTGAAGTTACAGTAGAGGAGCTGGATCAATGGAGGAATGAGTAGAATCTTGGTTGGTGGTTAGGTCATGCTTAATTATTAGTGTGTGTTTTAATCCATGGTTAATTGGTAAAACATTATAACTAATCTCCTGGATCTGATATTTCTTGTATCTTCATGTGTGGATGAAACTGCAGATGTAAAAGAATTAGCTTCTGTTTCACTCATTGTGACACTTTTTAAGAAGCACTCTCTGTTCCTACAATCCCCATGATTGACTCAAGCCATTTTCACATGTGATCTCTGGACAGTGCCTGGAGAATCAGATCTGGGCATTGTCCAGAACTGCCCTTTCACACATGCAGCACACAGCAGGAGACTGACTGTGTCAGACATGTGCGTACCACTGGAAATGTTCGGTTTGGTTTAGATGAAGGGTGTTGCCCAGGTAGAGTATGCAGGAGACATGGCATGAACCAAAAGTACACTGTGGAAATTGCAAGTGATTTGTTTACAGCGCATCAAATATGGCATTTGTAATGATACCTGTAATGGCACATGCTTTTTGTTGATATTAATACTACATATATTTGGACATATCTGTGATAGCTGAGGGAGTTGGACCTTACTGAGAGAAGTTCATGAATCTCATAATCTCTCCACTTTTACACATGAAACATGACAAAAATACAAACTGCAAGACAAAGTGTCTATCACATGAGGGAAATGCCATCAGCATGCTCACTTACTCGGTGGGAATTCTCTTGACAGTGACCTGCTCTGTTCATTCACACATGAGCTCAATCTGACATTACCCAGACCTTGTAGGATTTTTGTTTTTTTCTTTTTCAGAGAGAAATTCAAAATCATTGTGAGGTACACAAAGTTTCCAGAAAAACAGGTAATTTTGGGCAGAGGTACTTCATCAGCTGTGCAAGCAAAGTTCTTCAATGAATACATCTGATGAAGAATGTTTGTGTGAAACATCCTGAAGCCTTGTGTACTTCATTACAGTTGTGAATATCTCTACATACATATAAAGCATGCACAGTTTTGACACTTACCAGGGGTGAAGTATAGAGAAACAATCAAGCTTGGATTTCACATGATACTTTTCGGTCCAATATCTGTGAGGATGTTCTCCATTTTAAGGGCTCCAGAAACTACAGAAAGGTCCATTTTTGAGGTTAATCTGTAGACACAGATCACTTAGCAGTTTCTTCAATCTGACTGAGACACTGAGCGCTTTTCCAGTGCCACAACTCAGCTTTCAGCTTTCAGAGTACCCAGCTGCTCACAAGTACCAGGGCTTAAACCCAAGAGAGGTTGCAAATCCCCAGATTGCCCCTTTTCTCATTCTGTCATTTTCAGCACATGGAGAAGCATGTTTCAGCACTGAGTGAAGGGTAAGAGATGGACATGTATCTCCTCCCAGCCACCTTTCACAGCCACATGGCTTCATGTTTCATCTGTAAAGACTTAGCTGGATATTACAAACCAAAAGAGGACCACGACTGCAAAAGTTGCCCAAATGGGCTTCACACAGGGCATTGCTCATTGTACAAGAAAATGAATTCAGATTCAGGAAAAAAAATACCCCCAGAGATAAAGTACAACAGCACAACACAGTACTGGACCAGCTCAAAAGGAGGCACTGATTTATTAAAGGGCTGAAGCAGACATCCACAGGCATCATCTGAGCAATGTCATGCCTCCAACAATGATTCACCACCACAGCTCTTTTCCATACGAGTGCGAAACGATGACTACTGACAGGCAATTTTCATTCCATGACATAACATTTAAGTTGATAGGCATTGTTACTGATTCCAGGCATTGTGCCTAATTATCTTCCATTTTAAAAACTTTTTTAAATCAATTTTTGGAAAAATTACCATAATATATGTGAACCAGTAGAATTTATAGAACTTCTGATTCTGATAACTTTAAAATAATATTGAGCTGGATTTGAACTAAATACCCACCAGCATATATTGCTAACCAACATTGTTAGACAGATAGATACTTTATTGATCCCAAAGGGAAATTCAAGAATGTAATCAATGTAGTCAATATTCAAAATAATAATAATAATCCCCTCTCACCTTTCCATGTGGTCTTTTTCCTTCAAGGTAGGGTCCTTTACCAGAGGCCTGAGAGCATGGCCTGTCCTGCGTAGTGTTCTGTTCCCAGGGCCGCACTCTTCAGGATGGACTCTGATGTCTCAGATATCATTCCTGGCATCTGCTGGAGCTACTTCCCCAGTTTGGGGGTCACAGCCTCTAGTGCTCCGATTACTACGGGAACCACTGTTGCCTTTACCTTCCACATCTTTTCAAGATCTTCTTTCAGCCCATGGTATTTGTCCAGCTTCTACCTTGTGTCTGATGTTCCTATCACCTGGGATCGTTACATCTGTCACTTCGGCCCTCTTCTCTTGTTTATCCTCTACTGCTATCTCCAGTGGGTTAGTCATTACCATTTTGTCCGTCTGTATTTGGATGTCCCACAGGATCTTAGCTTGTTTATTTTCTACCACCTTTGGAAGATTGTCCCACTTAGACCTTGGAACTTCCAGCCCAGATGTTTCTGTATACTATGCCTACCACTGGGTTAAGGCATTCTATGTATGCTCTGCCTGCTAGAATCTTACACCTTGCTGTTATGTGCTTGTGTGTGTGTATATATATATATACATATTAGCAACCTGGGTTATATATATATAGCCCAGTTTGCTAATGATAATGAAATAAATCTAGATTTCACATAATTACCAATGTTTTGCTTGATTTGTGTTGGATTGTCTGTAAGATCTGTGATTACAAATTAGCTGTATGTTTCTCCACTTTGTGTGCCCTCAACACAATACATGTTTTTTTTAGCCAAGCCAAAGCAAACATTAGAATGAATGAATCATTTGCAAGTACACAAAAGACTGGAAAAAATTACTGCCTAATCTTAGATTAGCAAATCTTATGTTCATCAAGAAATCAACTTTAAACACACAGCTCTAGTGCCATTTTAAAATATTGTTTTGCCTGCCTTACTGTGTTTGTTTTGTGAGTATGCCACTTTCATGGTCACACTCTGTGAGAGAAAGGTTTGATTTGCAGGGAAAAGAAAAATAAACAGAAATTAATGAGGATTTAAAATGGTTGCAAATGAGATGAGAGGCAGTGGCGTCTGCTTTCATGGAGGGCTTCTGAGAGCATTGTGACCCTTTTATGTATAATAGAGTAATAACACTGGGTTTTCTGAGGCAGGTATTTCATTACCGTTCCCATATTGGCTAATCGGGCCTCTCTCAGGATCTGATTTCCTGTGTGTTTCTCTAAGGCCAGGGAGACAATAGCAACAAAGACACAGCATGGATTGTCTGATACGCTTTTACTGATGATTATCCCATTTTCTACTTAAACATGTTGCCACTTAAGCTTTCAGTTTGTCAGTATCTGAAGACATAAAATAGCATAATAGATGACTTGTATACACTACTGGTATAATTGAGATTACCTATTGCTGTCCCCAATGAGAGTACAGTATGTGCTTAATGCTGTCTCAATAATAAACAAAATAATAGACGAAATAATAATAATAAT
>JAOYMR010000006.1:1782675-1813919 GCA_025802075.1 Tenebrosternarchus preto
ATCCCATTTTCTACTTAAACATGTTGCCACTTAAGCTTTCAGTTTGTCAGTATCTGAAGACATAAAATAGCATAATACACTACTGGTATAGTTGAGATTACCTATTGCTCTCCCCAATGAGAGTACAGTATGTGCTTAATGCTGTCTCAATAATAAACAAAATAATAGACGAAATAATAATAATAATAAAAAGACTAAATCCGTGAACTAGATCTAACATAAAAGCATTTCAAGTGAAGGAAATAAGATGTGGAACTCTAAGATCCCACTTCATTCACCAACCTTCTCTATTTTATTCATTATGACACTTCTTAAGAAAATCCCCCATTTCTACAGTCTCAATGATTGACCATCAAAGAAAGAGAGAACCACTATCTTGCAAATCTCTTCCAAGAGCTCCTGGTCTGGCTGCAATCATCCCAGCTTTGATACTACTTTTTACATATCTTACTAATACTAATGAGCTCTACTCAGTGCTCCTGGATCTTCTTTGGATTTTAGTAATGAGGGGGATCTTTACACGTAAATGAAGTCCAGTCTCAATGAAAGGGCTCTGAGCCATTGCTGAATAAATCCATTAGGGGTGTAATCACAAGGAGAAAAGCTTAACAGGGATCTTTCCTCAGTGCACTCATATCAGAGATTAGTGGTTCACTCCTTCGTCTACCATTGCCTCTCTGATACACTGAACTTGATGCCCCCCCCCCATCTGAAATACCCCCGCACTCACCAATGCTGCACACGTATACGTGTTTATCCATGCTGTCAGTGTTTACTGCTTATCTGCAGGTGTATTCCAGCGTGACTGTGAGCCTTGCTGTATGTAGCGCTAATGCTGAGAGGGGAGAGGTGCTTCATTTCTTGATGAACTGCCTGGGAAGTGATCCCATTTTTCCCAGCCCTGTGCCTGGCGGCTTCTGTAAAAGACATAAACTCCTGGTGTCTAATCCTGTTAGTGGCAGAGCCTCACCGCTGCTTCCTGGCTCGGTGGCACAGTGACAACATTAACGAAAGAAGATGGTCTCCAAATACACACTTACTAAAAAAAATGCAGTTGTTTCATTTGTTATTATAAACATATAACATCATTATGATTAATAATAATATGACAAGGACCATATATATATATATAGTAGATAACACAGTAGTTGTATGATTTGTTTATAAGGAGTTACATTTTACTGGAAAGGTGAGACAGGTTACCGTTAACATCTGTTGGCAATTTGATGACAGTGGAAATAAAATGTACCCTGTTCCTCATCTCCTTGGTAGAGGGCAGTCTGATACTGAGACGTGCTGGGGGGTGAAGATGGATTGGGTTGTCAGTGTGGGAGATTTGACAACGTTGATGATTGTCAGGTTCCTGTCGACCCTGGGATTGGGGGCCACACCTTGGGGAGAAGAGAACGAGCGTTGATGCACAGAGGACAGGTGGAGGGGAGTGGAAATGGGAAATGGGACAGGCCTTCTGTGCCAACCCTCACCAGCCCAACAGACCTGCTGAGACTGCTGTTAGTGAGGGCTGGCATTTGGTAAGAATAATATGCATAGGCTCACAAGATGAGCCTCATAAAGCCTTCTGTAATTTATCTTTGGATTCCATGACTGATCCATGCCGAATGTTATGATACAATTGTAAAAAAACAATTATTCTCCATTTGTTTCTTCACACCTTGAATACACATAGTGGTTCTTTTGTTGACATCAGAAATATGCACCAGCTGATTGTTGTAGATTATTATAGACAATATCTAATAAAACAAAACTTTAAGAATAATATTAATTTCTGTGTAATTGGATATCAAGATTGAGAAACCCTTTCATACCCACTGACCCTCATCGTCTCCAGATTTGACCTATCTCCAAAATGTATAATCTGTTCGACGGTCTCTCTAAACATGAATGATGAATGACTTGCAATGTTCATCTATAAATATTTCAACTCTGACACACAGCCAGTGCAGTGTTCCTGTTGAACAAAAATCCTTGGTGTCTGTCAACCACATTGCTCATTAAAATCAGATATAACAGGGGTTTTCATTTTCAGATACAAATGTATTCATGGATGGACCATCAGTCATTGTCAAAACTAATCTAATTTATTTCATGAGAGGCAGACAGACATGGGAAGGGAGAGCGACAGGTTTTTTTTTTCTGTAAGGAAGGGAGGAGGAATGGAGGAAGAGATACACCCTCACTTTGGGAAGCTTTTAGAATTCCAATTTTGTGATTTATCCTCCTGCTTTTTTTTAATGCCAATATTAATTACACAGAAAAAACACCCCTGCGACAGTGTCTGCTGTGTGGAAAATAGATGAATTAGCAAATGAATGCTGCAGTGCCCTTCCTCATGTTACCTCTGCTGTGGTAATTTGTTATCTTTCACCAAACAGCTGTGTACCTGTTTGGTTGGAACCCTCCCCCTCACATATGCCTTCACTTTACCCTTCAGCATATCCAATAGCATTTATTTATTTATTTATTTATAAAATTTCCAGGTACTGTTTTCCTACCTGATGTTAAATACAAAGTAACAATTAACAATATCATGAGTGTAAAAAGGAGATAGATTTGTGCACATGTGAACTGGTACCTCTTCCATCAATATTTAAATCACGTTCCCCATAATCTGGTTATACAGGACAGGAGAGATGTATAATATTCCACCTTAACAGAGTGTCATGTATGATAAATTCATAACATGGGCAGATTTAAATGAGCATATTTACACATGTATAATTTTATCTGGAAAAACCCAAAGTGCCAACACTACATTACATCCCAGTAAATGTGTATTCACACAGTGCAGTGCCAGGAGCTTACAGAGAAAAGCAGCACTGGAATCCTTCCTTAATCTCAGCCTGATTTGAAAAAAAGGAGAGAATGTTGCTAGATTGGAAAAGCAGTGGTAAAGCCAAAATCTGTTTACTACGGAGTGCTGGGTAGGTACTAGGCCCCATGTGTAGATCATAAATTTTTTTATTTTTTTTAAAGCCACAATAAATTGTTCAATTAAAAAAGTTGTTACATTTGTTAGAGACACTGAAGTAATGATCAAATTTGATCAATTATCATCAGTTTACTAAACTTTATAACATCAGCACAAATGCAAGCTAACATAAACCACATCAAAAAACAAACAAAACAAAAAAACATAAATATTCACCCTAATTCATGATTTACTTGCAAAATAGTGCATAGTCACTGTTTGATATTTTAAATTAGGTCAAACTCCCTACTGCTACACACCAGCTACCAGACACATGCTGATATCTCCCTCTTACAGATAGTTATGTATAGAGCTAGTGTTTATAGGGTTTCTATTCTGTTTTTGTATGTTTTATGTATCTTGATTTTGATTACTTGAAGCAATTTGTGCCATTTCTTGTGAGATCACACTAAAAATAATGCAGTTAAATAAAGGACTTGTCTAAAACCACCGTTGTAAGCTTTTGTCAATATGGCAGACTTCCAGCATTTAGTATAGTTAGACTCAATCTGAAATACTCATATTTATTGACATTTTACATACATTTATGAGTTATACTTCTAAAACATTGACACTTTTAAAAGATTTATTGAAGAGTTCTTTCTCTGTTATTTTACTTGGAAATATTCCAAGTTAAGCCTACAGCGCACTCCCAAGGCACTTACCTCAAGCACTGTCCTTTTCTTTATCATTGTTTATATCTGAATGAGTGAATTAATGTTCTTATGAAATCATAAGTACATCTTCAGAAACTGTATTCACCTGGGGTCCCCAGGCCCAAATTCTGCTTTAATGGGGGCTGTGATCTTTAATTAATGCGCTCAAGTGATGGGTACCATATGGGGACATTCTTGGCAACTAATCACAGACATGGTGGATTTTAGGGCCCAGATGCAGTGTTTTTGCACCCTATAACCTAATTTGTCTTTCTTACAAATATAGCAATGTAAATAGCCATTGCCCATTATTCTATGAATGGGCATGCAGACCAGACCAGAATTTTAACAGACATAGCAATTACAGCAAAATCGATACATTTAATCATTCTGCTTATATTCAATCAACCTGTTATCAGTGGTTTGTAGATGTGATTATTGTAGATTGGCTTTGTTAGTTAGTGGTTGATGATAAACTGAGGCTGAAGAAATTGTCCTTGCTACTATACTTAAATTGTCCGAGACATTATGCCAATGTGGACATTTTTGTTTAGCCCTAGTGATGCATTAGGAATAAAATGCAGGCTGACGGATGCCAGTTTTGCCACTGATAGACTCTCATCAGATAAACATATCTCGGCATAGGCTGCAAACCCCTTCCTAGTCCACTACGATAGGCTATATCTCATAGTATAGATATAAATTATAAGACATTAAAATTGTCTCCTTATCTCTTCCCTGGTTAGTTAAAATTTTTATTTGTTCTTTTATTTAGACTGTGATATTTTTATTTTATTGGAGACCAAACAACTGTCTGCAATTTTGTTCTTAATCACGCATTCACACACAACTTATTATGCCAAGTTAACAACACTTTGAGAGTTATTTGGAACATATGCATACCCTTGCTTGCACTGTGCATATTTTCAGTGCACTGTGATTTGCTTAGAGTGTTTACGACGTAGCACGTATACTATTATAATAATTTGCTGTGAGCAAATTTCTGTTGCTTCGTATTGAATCAGGTGGGTGTTATATTGTATAAGGTCAGAGATTATATTGTGCATTCAACTCTAATCACATTATTATATAAAAATACATCCCCTTGTCTGAGAACACATGCACATACACACACGATTATTTTCCAGAATAATGTTATATTCAAATTGAAACCTAGTGCCTTATTTTCCTAATGCGGCATATGCTGGCCTGTGTCAATCACAGCTTCATCGCAAAAGGCTTAAGTGGCATAACCGCAGGACATGAGCAATTTTCACCCAGAAAAAAGGTTTGGGTGAAGTTGAAGATGTGAGGTGACAAATTAGTATCTCCTTAGCCATTATTACGCATATATTTTACATGCTTTGATGGTTTGCTGTGTTACATCACAAAATAGCACATCTGTGCCTGGAATTGTTATGAAGCACCTTATTAGCTCTACAGCTCCTTCCCAGTGTACCAATATACATTAGGGTTGAGGCAGTTATGAAATTACATATAGCCTCCAGTTATCCTCTTAAACTGTGGACTTATGGGAAATTAGTCTGTAACTACTGTGAATTATTCAGAAACTATAATGAAACTAATATGAAAGGTATGTATTTACAAGAGCAAGGGACCTGGGAGTTTAAAGGGTTAAATAAATTTTTAGCTTCTGTTTTGAAGGAACTGTTTGTAATCATACTAAAACACAGGATCTTAACCATGATTATCTAGCACATTTTTCCATGATCAGTTTCTAGCACTTTTTTTTTTGTTTGTTTTTTTTTTGTTTGTTTGTTTGGGATTAACACTGGTAGAAAAAAAAATCACACTGTGCTGGATTCAAATAACGTAATGAAATTACACATGGCATAGCACCTTACCAAAGCCTACCAAAAACGACAATTTCTGGCCAACAATATGTTCTAGCACCATCCTTATGCTGTAGATGTAGTCTTTGTGAACTAAAGAAAATAAAGATTGTGCTACTGCGCTAAAGAAAGGAGGCAGGAATCCTGAGCACAGGCGAAGGAAGGTTACTTTATTCGGTTTCGTTTTTACGAAGAGCACGTACAACCACGACTCGCGTCCAACGTTGACATCAATGACAGACAAAGACAGACAAACACAGAGTGACACACACACACGCTTAAATACACTCACGCCAAACACATCACAGGTGGAACACATAGCAATAACATAATGAACATTCAATTATGTCACACATCGACGCCCACGCAGTCGCACACTCACATAACAGACACGCCTACACAGACACATTACAAGGGAGGAGGCGAGGGCAGTCACAGAGGGCAGTCCCACAGGGGCCGCTGACCCCACAGTCCCCAAGGCCACAGCGGCCAAGCCACCAGAGCTGGTGGCTGGAGAGCGGGCCCTGGCGGAGTGGACGCACTCGTGGCCTCTGGGGAGTGCCCGCTGGCTGCTGGGGGCCACTCACTGGATGTTGGGGGGGCCCTCGGTGGCTGCTGACGGGCCCAGTCATTCAGGGGACCGCCCTTGAAAGCATGCTGTTGCCTCCCATGTAGAATTTTGTTCATCTTACTGAATCCAGTGGTTTAAGAGTCCTTAATCTGTCTATCTATGAATCTTGGAATCAAGTCTCTATGGCAAGGAGTTTGGCATGTACCTTCTAATTTGCCTCTCTCAGATGGCTTTGTTTAGACGTCATATCCCAAGCTACTAAAGTTGGCGTTTATCCTGGATTTCTGGATGGCAGTGATGCAGTGCTGACTTGGAAAAAATACTTTGGCAAACAGTTCTTGTCCTTGCTAAGCCTCTGGTTGCTTTGCTTCTAGCACAGTTAGGTTCTATGGTCATGCTGCATTTAGTGAGGCACATTTATGTCAATGGTATTTGCATGACTTCACCAATGCTAAAAAGCACAATCACAAATAAAACAAAATCAAAATTTGGTGCTTTTAAGGACTTGTGCTTACCTTCAGACTATAACGTATCCTCAGAAGACTTGGACATATGGACCAAATGTTATTAATGTTTCTTCAGACTACACACTTGCTGTTTTAGGAGATCGTGACTGAGAAGGTGCCGAAGGGCAAACCTTGCCTGCTGGAGATGTCTTAATCTGCTTCATGAGTCGCCATTGTCTGCCCTGTTAGAAAAAGGAACAAATGTTGGGAGACAGACGCTCTTCTATCTGCTTGGCTGGTCCGAAGAGTGGTGGGTGCCAGGAGACGGCCTGAGCAGCAGTGACAGCAGCATCACCAGCGCAGGTGCACGTTCACGACAGGCTCAGGATGCAGGCAGACTGTAGGCACAAGCTGCTCCCCAGCCTTCCCAGCAGAGGACCACTTGATATCCACTATAATTTAATAGAGCTGGATGCAGGATGTGGTATATATGGCAGAACTGCCATACGTTCAATGCTTTAATGTACTGAAGGAGAAAAAGGGGAAAATTAAAAGTTTAAATAATAATAAAGAAAACATTAAAGTCTTTTGATTCCCTATGCTCAGGGACAAGAAAACATGTCCTCTTGGGGGCATTGCAGTATGTCTAAACCTTTGGAAAATGTGACAGTCCAATGGCTTTTGTTTGGTAATTTTAATATTTAATGTTAGTGTTAATTTCTGAAAACCTGGCAGACTGCTGCCAAGATTTCCATCAATATATTTGAAATAGAGTGGTTAGAAGAGTAAGAATTTAAGCAAGAAAATAATTCTTACATTATAACATGAACAAAAGAACTTTATAATTTGTCTTGTTTAAATACTGATGCGACACACTGAGAAGGAGACACTTTTTCTCAGTGATCTGAGCTCACCTGTTCTTTTAATGGCCAAGTTTGAAAAGGTACTTGAGCTACTTGAGCTTCAGGTCAGACTCCTTTAGCACGACACAGTAACAGTCAGCTACATGACCTAACATTCTAGTGTCTATTTCTGCCAATTTTTAATTATACTTGTTGACACTTAATGACAGAGTGTAGTTCATTTGTCTCCTCAGGCACAAGGACACACAGAAGGAAGCCCTTAAAGGAAACTACTGTCCTTTCTGATATTATTCCCCTTTCAACGTCAGTGGCTCATAGCTACTATATGTTCCCCAGTTCTTCCACTAAGTATTTATATTCTGAATATATTGAGGTCATCATGTTCTACTGGTAGTAATCTACATTTGCTCAGAGGCAAGAGAATATTTGTCTGCAGATGATTAATTTTCCCATACAAACATGCCGTTTTTTTCCCCCTTTTTTTTCCCTTTTCTTTTTTATTCTACTAATCTCACCAGGTAAAGCTCAGACAAATCTCAAATAGAGTATTTGACAGATACAAATGTCAGATAGAGGTAATTAAACAGCTTCTAAGGAATTTTGGAACCATATGCTGTTTTGAAGATGGTAAGGTTCATGTGGCCAACTGATTTATTATTATTACATATATACAAAGGACATTTACATAAGCAGTAGGCACCAGGTATAGTTGGCTATTAAAGATCAGGATCAGAAGGTCTTGAAGTGCGCCCACTAGCACTCTAATTTAAATCCTCTTGGGTTGTGTTTGTCCAAGATTAGTTCAAACCTAGCACCACAAGAGTCTTCACCCATTTTCTATCTCTATCTCTGAACACCCAGTAAAAAAAAAAAAGTCATTTTGGGGTATCCATAGCATCTAAAAGAGAAATCCCCACCCAATTTACAGAAGCTTAAACACACCTGCTCACACACACCCTCCCACTCACCCGCAACCACACACAGTTCACCGCTAGCAGTTTGTGTGTGTGTGTGTGTGTGTGTGTGTGTGGTTGTAGTGAATTACAGGGGCGCTGTATGCTGTACTTTCTGAGGGGTCTTCTTGTGCCAGACAGCTGACAGTGCTTTAAACATTATACTGTGCCAGGCAGTGGTACATGTTTGAACACAGTTGACTGTGGCGAGCCTCAGCTCCTCGATGTATCATGAACAGAAGCCCCATACTGTGTGCCACCAGCCAACCACACCTCCATCTGGCAAAATGGTATACACAAAGCGGACTCAAGACATGTCTGCAGTGGAAACATGCTTAATAGGATATTCACTGTGCAGATTGTCGACTGAAAAAAAACAGAAAGAGTGTGTCATAAATGGAAGCAGTTAGGAGTAAGAAGAAATGAGTTTTGGGGTTGCAATCTGTGCCCCTGATCCTGCGCTATAAAGAAAGAGCACACACACACACACACACACACACACACACATACACATACACATGCATGAAAATTTTTCTCACACATTATTTCTCTTGAGAGAAGAGTGGATATTTCATTTGTTTCAAATGATCTAGGCCTAGATCAACAGGCTTTCATAAAGTCCAGCTGTCAGATCAAAACATTATTATATGATACTGAAATTGAAATGGATCTTACTAAATTTACCTTCTCCTTAGGACCACAGCCAGCTTTAATGAGTGCTGAACCACACGTTTACTCAGCATTTCAGTGAGTACTTCAGCTGGACATGCATTAACACTTCAACATTGTGTTGTCTAAAGTGAACAACCAGCTTTTACACTACCAGTAGATTTTCATGTCCAGCATGTTTCCTCGTTGCATTTTCTCTCTGTACTAATCAGTTTAGTTTGATGATTAAGTTGCTGACCTGAGAAAACAAGTGTATTGTATTTTATGCACAGTCTGATGTTTTAAGATGATATCTGTTTTTTTTTTTATATTCTGTCTGCTCAGAATGAAAAACTATAAAAAATTATTGAAAGCAATCCTGTGTTTGTCATAGGGATCACCTGAGCCTCAGCATTCTGCTGTGTATGCATCAAAACCCAGCCATTACTGACAGTGTTCCCAAAATGCAGTCTTTGGTCAGAATTGGCAGTACAGCTGCAGCTCACTGGCACCTGCCGTGTTCCCCAGCTCTGGTAAATTTGTCGACAATGGACCTGGGTCCCGACTGCCAGTACTTGTATTTGACTGTGGCACGTGGGATCTGTCTGTAGGTCAGGCTGAGAGCAGTGCAAGAGGCGAGGGTGTCTGGGAGCCCAGCCAGGAATCGCTCTTTCACACAGGGGGGGTCAAGGTGAGCTTCCAATGCCAGGTGGGCGATGATGGGAGCTGGCACGGGGGGCTGTGCCATAGAGCGTGTGCCCCGGCCAGCAGCTGGCTGAGGTAAGTGAAGTGGGGTGGGGTCAGGGAAGTAAAAGGAGAGGCAGGGGGAGAATGAAAGACAGAGTAGACTATACTAAAGTGACCTTGGTTTTATCCATCATTTATAAGACAGCCTGACAGAATGGTAGGAGAATGGGGGCAAGGCAGTGTCTGAATAATTAATAACCTCAAATCCAGTCTTTTTTTCTATCACATGCATCCTTTGCTATACTGTGAACTCAATATCGAGGACTTGGCTTTTAATAGTACAGCATTATACCCACTTTGGGTATGCACACTTCCAATGAAAGAGATCACTGTAGCTGGGAATTCAAAAATGTCCTTGCATGAGGACACCCTGTCTCACGAGGTTAACATGAGCACTATTTATAGAGACTTTAAGAGGCTGCTAATCATGTTTTACTTTTGAGCTTATTAAGCACGAATAGGGGACACTTTATATAATTCAATCTGAAGTTACTGTATGATCATATGATAATGCTAATGAATAGTATTCCAAAGCATAGTGTTTATTCATACTAATAGAAATATTCAGTACAAAATACATTTTCAGACTTAAACAGCTTCTGATTTGTCTACAGTTTTAAGATATACAACAGGCCCCGTTGCACAGCAAGCATTCTGTGTGAAATAAGAAATATTTTGACCTCTGTGCTGTGTTTATATAAAACGACTTGGTGTGGCTTATATAGTGAGTCAATATAAGTATCAACTGATCCATGTTGTAGTTAACCTTGCAAATGTGAGTTTGGATATGGGCCACTTGTACGATGTCAGCAAGAGGAGGAATGGAGGAGAGGGAGAGTTGGCCAGGGATGTTTAATGATGCCCATGCTAGAAGTCTGTCCTTTGCTGAGCTGTCAAATGGGGATTACTAAAATGAGCAAAAAGCCTACAAAAGGCACCAGCTTATGTATTTTTGCAGACAGGATTTCGTTCTTAATCCACTGTAAACTGAAAACCCCCCCACAAAACTCCACAGCAGTCTTTTAGCTCCAGGAAGAAGAGGAGAAAAAGACAGATAAAGAGAAAGGAACTTGTTGTGAGGAACTACTACAATTATTACAATACATAACATACAAATAATAGGTAATAACCAACATGGTCTGAGGTACCACATGCCGGATATTCACAAGGGCATTTGTTTACTCTCTTTTTTTCTGTCAGCAGAAATTTCTGTCTGACTGTTATGACCACCCAGATGTTACTCAATTAAAATTCTTTCAGCTGAGTGTTTAGCTGTCAAAAGCAAATATATTTATTCTAATTTCTTAGAGACAAGCGACACTGCGTGACACTGTGACACGTCTTTCCTGAGGTACTTTAAATTGATATGAATGACTATAAAAAAGGTTCTCGTCCTTTGGTTGAAGTCAGTGATTTCCAAAGAAAAGTTTACTTGACACGTTTGCCAATAGATTATAGTAAAAGGTATGAAGAAGGTCTGGTTTCACAGTAGTGGTTGTACAATCAAGGAGATACTGAACTACCTGTCTACCTATTAATTTGAGGCTGCAGACAATGGTGTTTTGCTGTTTTTGTTACATTTTTCTTGCTCAGTACCGTATGAACACACTGTGTGAGTCTTAATAAGAGTGAATAATCCAGGACTGTTCAGTTGCATAAGTCTGCATTCATGATAAAATGCAAATGATGGCTCCACAGAGAAGTGGTGTATAAGAAATATAATTACAGGGGCTTTGTAAGAAAGAAAGGAACCTGCTGAAATAATTGCTGTCAGGGTCGATGCAATTATCACTTTACATAGGCATTACTCATCTTCTCTAGGTAGATTGTACTCAGCAGATGCTAATTTACATCCCTGCCCTCACCTTTAACTCTGTCACCGTTGCTCAGAGTCTCATTTAGTGTTTTGCTGGCCACTAGGGAATTCCTTTACAATAAGTGCTTGATATGAGAAGAGATCAAGCTTGGGTTTATCATGACTTGGCTCTGCACCCCACGTCGACCCCTTCGACTGTCTTGTCCAGTTATTGATGAATATGTGGGCACTTAAGCTTGTTATCCTTCTGCTGTCTTCACTGTGTAAAATGATGAGTCAGAGGTTATTTCCCAGGGCAACTGAGGTTAGTAATGCAAGGACAGGGAATGTTTGTTTTTTTTTTCCCCTCAAAGCTTTTATTGTTAGCTTTTGAAACAAAATTCTTTTTTTCTATTTGTACAGAAGAATATGCATCAACTACATTCGATTAGAGAAAGGAATCAATTACATCTTGGTTCTTTTATCATAATCTTCTTTAACGATATGCCTCAGTCACTTGACAAGCTGCCAGTTCAGTGTACTCAATGCCAAAGTGACTTCTAGTGTACTACACAGAAATAGGTTTAGAGAGCAAGAGAGTGCTTATGTTGTCACATATGCACACACACGTACACACACACGCGCGCACACACACACACACACACATTTGAAGGCAAACATGAAACACAAGTTGCATTCTTGCCAAACATTTTTCTAAACATCAGAGAATGCACAATAAGTGGTACAGAAATACTTTAGTACTTACTCATTATAAGCAAACATTTCATGATTCCATGGTTTCACTGTGCCACTTTTCAATGTTAAAGGAGCACTAATTTTTACCACCAAAATTGTTTTTGTTAAATTTTTCAGCATTTTTTAAATAAAGTGCAGCTCACATGTAATGAAGTATCTAGTTGCTTTGTAGTCATTGAATGAAACTGTTTATGCTCCATAGAGCAGGGCACCCACTTGGAGATGTTATATGTTTAAAAAAGATTTAATACAGAATCGCTGAAACCTCCAGGCCACTAGGTGTCAATGTAAAGGCTGCTTCATAACATGTGGCAGCAGTGCAACATATAAAAGCATGCAGACCAGGGGCCTTGGCTGAGCATGTATATATTTGAGGGTGGCATAAGTCTTGGAATCACACACATTTTAATAAACCTGAGATGGGAAAAATAATTTGGGGCTGGCATTAAAACATTCAGGCCTTCCTGAATTCCCAAAAAGCACCTGCTACAGTGGTACAAAATACCACTGCTACATGGGCCCATCTTATCAGCACCTCACCCTGACTCAGGACCTCTGAGTGAGAGGTTTATGGCTGGTTACACACTCACACTACTTTTGTGACCTCCATAAGGAATGCAGGGAAAGGAACTGACACTACATTCTTTAATGCTTCCATTGAACCACAAGTACTGAAAACTCCACTTTCCCATAACGCTATCGGATCAGGAAAGTCATCACTGGATTCTTTTCATCGAGAGGATTTCAGAGACATCATTTTAGTTGATTAAAGGCCATTGGAACCCATATAACTTCATATTAGCTCCATCACCTGTTCTGAAATGTGGAGCCATGGTGCCATCAAATGGAGCAAGGAGAACCAGGAGTATCACCAACTTTGCCACTCTGAGCTGAAGGAGTTAAACATATTTTTGAATAGGCACTGGACAAATTACATTACCAAGAAGTTGCTGTTGGGTCATTTCTTTTAATGAATAACTTGTTTGTAACTTTGTGTTGTTTATTAACCACACCTTTTACATGTTAAGTAGTGTTAAATCTGTACTTAACTGTGATCCCACCAAGTAGTTATGAGAAGAACAGGTAACCATGCAATAAAGTGTTATTTTCTTCCAGGTTGAAGTCATAGTAGTAGAATAATAGTATAGAAGAGCAATATTAAATGTGTCAAATTTTTCTACCTATGATCTCTGTTTAGGCCTAGAAATAATTAGTTTAGAATACTTAAAGTATGGTCATGTATTCTCGTTGTTAGATTTTTTTGGTTTTGTCTTTATTGTTTTATTATGCAGGATTAAGGCTGTTTCCTATTGTGATTCAATTTGCTTTATATTAATAACCTTATTACAGTGTTGCTGAGCAAAGTTTTATCTTTTTATCTAAAATGTATTATAAAATTCTCAGAACAAAGGAAAAAAAAGAGAATCTGACATTGGATCTTGGATCTGACGTTGCTCGAAGTACCAAGAAACTAAGTTTGTGCTGGGCTTTCTATGCTATAATTAAGCCCTGTTGTATTTCGAAATACAGTTGTTTTTTATTTGTTCAGTGTTTTTCATGAGTCCTTTTTGTTTTACAGGTATAAAAGGAATAGCTACAGGTAGCCTACTCAGTTTATGATTTAGCCCGTCAGATTTACACAAATGAATATTTTGTGGAGTAATGCCACTAGTGGATTTCTGCACTCTTGGGATGCCCATGGGATAAGCAAAGCTGCTGTATCCTAATGTGTGCATGCTGTCACTAAAACACTGCTGTTCTGTATACCAACATCAATATAACAATATAACATTTCTATGCATTAGGGATGCATTCAAAATCAAATCAAATAGGGTTTTCATGCAATTGTAAGCATTCCTGGAATTGTTGGTGCAGTAGACAGCACACTGTGCGGCATTCACACCCCCAGCCTCGAGTCCCAACTAGATCCACCATAAAGGATTTTATGCGTTGAATATATATATGCAACATATAGACATCCCACACAACCTCAAAGGCCTTTTTACAGACCTCGTGACTAAGTGTCCTGGGAGTACTCATGACTCATGGCCAATTCTGAAGTGTGTTAGATTGAAAAAAAAAAGTATATTTACTGGTGGATATGTAATGTAGGAAATCGGTCATCCACTCCAAAGCAACTTACCCCTGTCTTGAATTACCAGGAGAGAGGAGAGAAGCACTTTATAAAGCTGGCTTGCAAATATGAAGTCAAATAAGATAAATAATTAAATTTAAAAAAAATATTTTTTTTTTCTCCTCCTACACCTTGTCTGCAAATTTGGAAGATTTTTAATTATTATTTCTTCCAACATTTGGGTGAGTTTGTCTTTGGAACAATTCCATTTGCTCTGTGGTTTGCCTTGCTTCTAGACATGCATGAAAGGTTAAATGTGTGTCTGTTTTAAGGCTTGATATGTGATAGGTAGGAACAGCAATGGTAATGCTTTTTTTCATATTTTTATACCAGTCATTTAAATACTTCCTGATGATAGCTTTGTGATATAATGAGAACATTTATGTAAATCAGTGGTCCCATTTTCAACTGCCAATGATTTTCCAGTGCAGGTGCAAAGATGGAGTTGACAAAGAGACTTTGACAAAGAAAGAGATTAAGAAAGCAGTTTGCTGACACTTGCAGAACTGGTGTTCATAAGTTCAAAGCTATATCATTCTTAAAGTTGTTTGTAAACCACTTAGATTAATCGGGGAAATGCACCCCAGAAAAGTATCTGAGTGTCTAACCCGTCAAACCATGAGGCGCATGGGCTTCAATATCAGATCATGTATTGCTTCACCCCTGTCAGCCAAGAACAAGAATTTGAGAGCAATGGGCACAGACTCACTGATACTGGACAGTTGTAGACTGGAAAAACAGTGGCTGGTGAATCTAGATTTCTGAAGTGATGTCCAGATGGTAGTGTCAGAATTTGGCATAACTGCCATGAATTCACACTCCACTACTCCCTTGTTCCTTATATTCCTCACTTGTACCTGATTATCTTTTGTTATACTATTTACACCATGTATATTCCGGTTTTACTTTGCTGGAACAACTTGATTCTTGTGGTTGTCCATTTTCATTGTGTTTTCTATTGTTATTTTGGGGCACAGCATTGTTGTCCTCATGGTTTAATTCCTGTGTTTGAATGTTTATTTTTGTCTTGTGTTACAAGTTTAGTTACTTGCTCTTTGAAATTGGACTGTTCTCTCAATTTTAATTATTGAGTTTCTTAATATAAAGACATTGCTTACTCAAGAGCCTTTCTACATTCAAGGTTGCAGGAAAATTCACAGCATGAATGTGCACATCACAAATCTGTAGCATCTATGCAATGCAATGTCAGCATGAGCCAAATGGCAAAGAACTGTGCCAAAAGCTTGTAGAATCCAGTCATCAAAGGACTACTATCAAAGCCTAGTCTGATAGCAAATGGTAATCTTGGCAAGTATTAGTATGATGTTTTTAATAAAGTGGCCTTTATTAATTGTATATTGACAATTGAAGTGGAAAAAATGTGATGAGACCATTTTTGAGATGACAATAAAATGTTGAGTCTTTTCTGTTATTAGTTTGAGTTGGTGCCATATTAGCTGTCATTTCCAGGTGACAATATAGCCTGGAGCCACAGCTATGGAGCCATTCTGCCTGTGTGGGGGAAGAAATGTACTTCAAATAAAAGCCATTCATTTCTTCCCACTGCATGAAACATGACAAGGCAGGATTTTTGGAGGGTCTTTGAGCATGTGTGCACACAATGAGAAACTGTAGTGGATGTAGATTGCATATAATCTACTTTTTTCATTCAGATTTCTTAGTTACATTAAAGCTCTGACCCAGGTTTCTCAATATAGTTGACTAGTATAAGACAGAAGCTATAGGAGCAAACAGCAAAGGCAGTGTAGGCCAAACACTGGTCTGTGAAAGTCTTGATCCTGTGTCTGTTTTCTACGATGAGAGATGCAACTGTTCTTTTTTGCTTCCCCAAACTAAAATATGTGGACCTCATAGTACATTGTACACTAATTGTGAATCTATTTCCATTATTTTTCTATCATGTATAGTTTTTATGTGTGCAGATTGTACAAGTATTATTATTTATTACTTTATTATTCATAAATACATTTTAAAATACATTTAAAATGTGTACAGGCATACTTCTAATATGCATACATGGGTATTGCTTATGTTTTCGATAGCTAGAAACTTCCCTCTTCAGTGTGCAGCAGTAACCTGCCAACATAAAGGAGGTCCAGTCTCCTTGGTACTGCTGTTCCATACTATACATAATGACATATGTGTGTACTTGAACAGAAATACATAATAGGCAGGTATTTTTTGCAGGAAGCAAAATAACTGTTGACTGGTGTTATATAATGTAAATGCTTAAGAACTCACTAAACTGCATTGATATAGTTCAAGAGATTGCCGATACCAGCTGTCTGTGGAGCATGATTACTAGCATAAACCGGAAATTATGCCAGTCAAACGGTAATCCTACGACATCATATTCGCTGAGACACGCTAAATAATTTGCTCTTTATAATCCATTTGTAATTATAATTTAGAGTCAGATAAATGTATTACGTTTTACATGTATTAACCCTTCACCTGCTTCTATAGCAGGTAGGGTTCACCCTAACCCTACAGAGAAAGACAGAAGAACGGACCTGCCTTGTTGAAACAAACCAAACTCTAAACCATATATACAATGATCTTTTATCATTGTGGAAATGACATGTGAGACCATTAAGTTCACTGCAAATGTTCGTCCATTTTCTGTCACTGAACACATTATAGGACAGTTTGCAGCTAATAATAGCCTAGAAAAGTGACATTGCTTTGGGTTGGCAGTGTAACTCTTTCAAGTGTTGTCATTCTGGTTTTCCCCAAATTCCGCATCTTTTCATGATGCTTCTTTTTTTCTGGCTGGAGGTTGATGCTCTTATAGTGTCATCAAAATGAGCAGCCAATGACACAAATGACACGAGACAAACTAACAAATTAACATAAATGTCAAATTAACTGCCAGAAAGTAAGGATTTATATTAGTTTTGCTAGTTTTGCTTTTAAGAAACCCAGTGGACTTTGGATTCAGTAATGGCACCAACTTGCTCATACAGCTCCATCTCATTCCAAAATTGCACACTCATTTCCTTCCAGTAGCCTAGTACATCGATTTATTAACTTCAAAGCCCCTATAGAGGGGGCTTTGTGAACAAGAATCTAAAGCATGAAGGAATACTCATTTTACATTAGAGCAATAAGTAGAGTGACATCTTATTTTGCTATCTTGCATCATGAGTTTAAAAATGGATAACTGGCTGTTCCGTTGTTTCAGAGTTAACAAAAGATGTGGAGTTGATAAATGTGGAAATGGCAGTTGCTGTTGTTTCATAAAATGAAGGCTAGGACATAGAAATTAAAAGTAAGATGTTTGATATATAGTAGAGTAAATAAAGACAGTAAATATACAAATGCAAGGCAAGTGAGCACATTTTTATTTACACTTATATTTTTTTAACCTTTTAGGCAAACTGGCAAATAAATTTGAATTCCCAGTGTTGACACTTATGTTGACACATCCTTGACATATTGTACAAAACACGTTTTTTTTTCTGCATTTCATAGCGAATTATCCACTACAGGGTTACAGGGAGTGAGTCCCAATTCATCATGTAGTATAACATATGCCCTAATGTACTGTATAAATAAACAGTACCCTCTCACTCTGAGAGAAGCAAAACAATACCCAGGGTGCTCACCGATCCTTGTGATTCATTGTCGGATGTAACACAGCCAACCAGATTTCACTTTTCCCCCACCCCAAGCAATTGCATGCAGAGTGACCTACCCACCCACAACACAATATAAGGTTTGTTTCAGAAGAATGACCCCCAGCAGACTATCCCAGCAGCTAATAACGCTGCACATCTCACCACCTCGAATGGCCATTCTGTAACAGAAAATCAATTGACGAGGATGTGCCGTGAGATGTGGTGCCAAATATGGTGTGTAAAACAAAGCTACTGAGCACAGCATAAAATAAACCACTCTGATAGAAGAAGGAGAGGGAAGGTTAATTCCTATTCAAGCGAGACTTAAGACACAACACATATTACCAGAGAGGGGGACTGGGAGTGCAGTGGAGACAAATTGGATTCGAACACACATCTTTCAATAAGTCACCGTGGCTGCTCTCTTTTCAGGGGCAACATAAATTGGCCAAAAGCATTCGAATGAAAGGGGCAACTTGGAGACCTCTCATCAACCTGCCCTAAAATGAAAACAATCCCTTCACACAGAATAAGTTGCCACATACTCATGCATCACCCTGCAACACATTATGTGACTGGTCTGCTTTCATTCAATTTAACAGAAAGAAACCAGTGATGGAGGGTGCGGATCAAAGTGGATCAAAGATATTTTAGAAATATTTTAGAGTTCTGAAGAATGCTCACATGACACAGTTGATGTGTTAGATATGAACATGTTTTATGTAGATCCACATAGGTGTCAAGATGGTATCTATTATGGTATCTATAATAACCATTATGCTACAATATAAAGTTGCAGTGTTGGCATTACAGAGTTATCTTTTAACCTTCCAAATAGGGTATTGCTTATTCATTATTAGCCAGTGATCTAGAAGGTTTAAGAAGGCACCAGTGTCTTATTATAAATTACTTCCAATGGACTTAGTATCAATGTATTTAAAGAGTAGTGCTGAAGTAACTCAGCAGTCAAGAGAAGCAAAAGCTTTTTCTTGGCCATTATCCAAAGTGACAGTCCATTATCATATTCTGATCCATCAATCGAAGCCATCAATGGACAGTTACAGCAAAAGGACTCCAACGGGCTCAAAAGGCCTCTTTTGATGTGTCTGTCAGTGACCTAATCTATATTTTATTCCTACAGCTAGTAAACACTGCTTACCTCTCCTACATTCCTTGCCGCTGACGTTTGACCTCCATTCTAATCCAGTTCCTTCCTAAACACGAGTCTGAATGTGGAGGCTAGTCATTTAGTTTGCCAGGACTTGTCCAAGTTATAAGATACCAGTATAACCCATCTGGCTGTAGGGACTGAGATCCAGTAAAGCCATTTTATTTCAGCAGATCATTTTCAAAAGATGTTTTTTAAAGGGATGAATAAATGCACAATTTACTCATGCAGAACTTAAAAAAAAATAATAATAATCTATTGATTACTAGTGTTGTAGTACTAAAGACTTCAGATTATTAATTGTCTGGGTGTTGTATATTGCCAAAATAAATAAATAAATAAATAAAAATCAGGCAGTGTGATGGTCACATGTAATCCCACTTGAAGCTGTTGGTGGATGTAGCAGTAGGACTTCTGCTCTGCTAAATTTTTAATTTAATGTTATGTCAAAAATACAACATCGACTTAGTTAAAAATTAAGGAATAAATGCTGGAATTTTTATTTAGGTGATAGAGGCAGCACAGCAACTTAGGAAGAAAATGGTTATAATAGAAAAAAAAATCATTTAATCAAATTAGTCAAATGTCAACTTCATCAGGTTTTATGTCAGGTTTGACAAGTGCGTCCAAAAACTCTTTTTATGTAGTGGATAACAAACACTTATGCAGGATGACTTGGTAACACGCCTTGTCCATCTCCGAATAAACTGATATTTATTGCTTTTGTCTCTACTGCGGGCAAGGATGGCTGGAAGTAAACTGTCAGTGGAAGAGCCAATGAAGAGAAATGGGGAGTATCAAAGAATGGGAAGAGAAAAATTAAACAGTGAAGTGAGATTCTAAAGAAGGAAAGACAAGGGTGGAAAAAAGGGGTTCAAGACATAAAAGTGAGACAAATAGAACTGGGAGCAAGAGTGCATAGGTACTGTAGAGATACTCAGACAAGGTCTAGGAAGTGCAGGTAGTGCAGCTAGATCCCCAGATAGTCTACTAGACCAGGGAACTGAAAAGCCATCTATGAGCAAACAAACTACTCAAAGTGAGAGCGAGAAAAGAAAAATTAGGAAAAGGCTTTCAAGGGGAATAGAATAAATGCTTTGAAAGGAATATTAAGAAGAAAATGAAACAGTGAAACCAAGTGAGCAAGCAAAAATGGTGAAAAAGGATGGCTCAAATAATTGACAAATAGAATGACAAAAAAGAGAGAAAGTGCAAATGGACTCCACAGACAGAAATTGACAGGATGGTCTCAGGAAGCCAGTTTAAAAATCCTAACATCAAGAAAAGCTCTTTGCTTCCACAATGTTCTCTGCCAAGAACTTAACATGAAAAAAAAAACTCCTGTGTCTCAGAGATGGGCAACTGACAAATCAATTAGCTGACAACTGACATTATCAGACAAGATTCTACAAAAGTATTATGGTTTCTTTTAGTTTGGTTTGACTTTGTTTGAAAGTTAGTTAACAAAGAGAAAGAGAGAACAGGTATCAGCTTGTTCAGGAGTACTTTGTGAACTATTCTCACATAACAGCAGATAAAACTGACACCATCACACGAAACAAGATTAAGCACCATCAAATGATTCTGACGGAATCCATGATTAATCTCCACAGTGTGTTCATCAAAAGGAACCCAACTGTGAAGCTCAGTTACTCTTCCTTCAGTGCTTTGCAGCCCTTCTGTATTAGAGCACCAAAGGCATCTGATAGGAAGACATGTCTGTGTCGGTATCATGAAAAACTGGGTGGTATTAAGTTGACTGTAGCAACATATAGTGATATCTACCAACAGATTTACCAATAATTGATGGGATATCTGCATATACTAATAGTGAACACTGAGTAGGGCCCCACTATTAACAGATAAAACTTTGCTCAGCGACACTGTAATAAGAACATGTAGAGTAAATTTCATCACAATACGAAATAATTACAATAAAGACAAAAAGAAAAACAATAAAGCAAATAAAGAATGCACAAAACGTATTGCATGCATTCTAACCTAATTACTTCTAGGCCTAACAGAGATACTTATATACTACTACTTATTTACTACAGAGATCTTATATACTATTAATCTATTACTGTGACTTCTACCCGAAAGAAAATAACTCATCGTTATATGTTTGTGTTCCTAAATGTTACAGGCAGAATATCTACGTTAGGTTCAAAACTAACACTACTTAACACAAAGGTGAGGTTAATAAACAAGAGGTTAAAGACAATATACAGTGGGTACGGAAAGTATTCAGACCCCTTTAAATTTTTCACTCTTTGTTTCATTGCAGCCATTTGCTAAAATCAAAAAAGTTCATTTTATTTCTCATTAATCTACACTGTAACACTTTTTGCTCAGCAACAGGTTCCACTGACGAGAAAAATATATCGAGCTTTTTACTCTCAAGCTTTTACAGTGAGCCATTGAATTGCCAGTGCTTTTACCCCAGCAACTTCTGTGTACATGGTTGCACCGAGGAACAGCAGACTGATGCAAGGGCCATATTGATAGGGAAGATGGGGTAATGGTAGAGTTCATGGAGGAATTGCCGCTGAAAGATTCTGAGGGCATTATAGTCAAGATAACTATTGACAGCACTGAGAGCGGAGACTGGCTAGCAGTAGTATATGATAACTACCGATGGCTAGTAAAGGCCATGATGTAGACTCTGAGCATCAAAAATGGAGTTTAAACACCTTCTTGTTCAAACAGCAAATGCTCACCCAAAACATGAAAAGAGACGGTTCTGGTTTTGTCCAGTCAAAGACTTCCTCTGAAATTAAGAAGGAAGGCATGTCCCCTCCAATCAAGCAATACTAGAGCAAAACAAGTGCATTGCAGCAGTTCCTGATGTAATGGACTTCACAGAGCATGTGTGCCTGATGCCTTTTGCCCAATGTCTAAATTTTGTTGCTTAAACAAAAATGAAATCTTAAGCAACCGGTCCTGTTTCAACAGGACCAGTGCTGATGAGCTTACAGAGTTGTTTACTAGCATATTCAACCTCTCGCTACAACAAGGTGCTGTCCCGACATGTCTCAAATCTTCCACCATCATTCCAGTACCCAAGGAATCAGCCTTAACATGCTTGAATGACTATTATGCAGTGGCTCTGACTCCCATAGTCATGAAATGCTTCAAGAGGCTCATGCTTTCACATCAAAACAACTGTGATGACTGTATTTAGTGTCTGGGTGAGTTAACTGAGGGATTTGTTTCATTCCTTCTCCGGATCAATCAGATACACCTAATAACTGGATTGATTATTGTTATGATTGTTTTCTACCTGGAGATGGTTTCTTGGAGGGAAAACATCTTTTTCCATAATATAGTTACACACAGACTATGGCGTATGGGAGAGGTTTGCTGGCTGTGGAGCGGACTTTGCAGAGAAGTTTCCCAGTTGCAGGGGAAGCCCATATGCTGCGAGGGCAGAGGGGCTCAAAGACTGCAATGATCTCCCCCCTACGCAGCCGGTATATGTCACACAACACATCAGCAAGAAGATCTAGGGGGTTCATATTTAAACGTTGCACTGCATTCAGACGAACTGCCAGGCTTTGTGGATTACATCATCTTAAATGATTCAAATCCAAGGTTCTTTGGAGAGCTGCCGTGTTCATCACACAAGAACCATTGCTAGCCTTATTCTACGTTACTTGTATGTGCTACTGATTAGTTGGTCAATTTGATTGGTTAAGTGATAAGCTTAATAGGCCAACTTGTAGCCATTTCTTTGCAAAGCATACACTAATTATGAAATTAACTACACCATGATGAACAGGGAGATTTAATTTAATATTGGGAACATATCAGCTACTGCTAAATAATTCAAGCTAGTACATTTGATTTTTGTTGCCACTGGATGTGGTGTATGCGATATAATTATGTTTCCAAAAAGGAAATAATAATTATATGCATATATGCAAATGTGGTAATGGCGTGCTTAGAACGAGCACAAGGAAATTAGCGACCTCTATTCTATTCGAGGTAGAACTACATGTGAGCTTCAAGTTAAGTACTTTGTGAGTTACGAATGGGTCTGAACACTCTTAAGTTACGAACGACTATAAATACGACATTAGTTACAAAGATTTTCGGGAAGCACTCATAAATGTAAGAATGTTCTTAAGTAGGAGGTTACAAATTACTTCTATTTTATTCTACTCTGTTCTAACACACTATAGAACTCCTGTTTACGTAGAATTTATTGCATTGCTGTGTTACAAGATTTCCTATAGTAATGTTTACTTCTTACACTAAAGCCAGTATACTTATTTCAATACTTAGAGAATTTCAAGTGAATCCCAATGTTTCCATTTAATGAAGCATTTCAAAAAATAGAAGACCAAAAGACCATAGAAGACCACATTCCAGTTTCAGAAAGTAAAAGCCCTCACCAGGATTTTGCTCAAGCATCCTAGATCCTAGAAACTAATTTTACCTGCAGGCTTGCGCTAATTAGAAAATCCAGGAAGTTTGAGCAAAATCCTGGTGAGTATTTTTACTTTCTGAACCTGGAATATCCACCTATGCTATTCAGGCAAAACTGACTAAATAGCCAACTGGATTTGGTGACTGCAACAGTGTATGTTTTCACCCACACCCCCCAGTTTAAAATGTAATTTGAAAACATTATGAATAGGAACACCTTGTGCTGGTTTGCTGTGTTCATTTTAATGATCTGTTTTATTAGAATAGAACAGTTTGTAGGGTAGTGTAAATAAAAAAAGCATGTGAAATTATTTTAAATTGCAGAATGAAGGTTAGTGCTTCTATAGTCCAACAATTTGTTTATACAGTGGACCTGCTTACATTCTTGTGATTCCACTCTTCTGTTAATTTAGTCCATTCCTCCCTCAGGTGGTGTTGTTGATTAGTATCCACATTATCTGGGGGTTATTATTGTATTATGTTGTTACATTGGCTTCTCCTGTTATAGACAGTGCACTTTTATGTTGGGTTTCGTTGTTGTTCTTTTCATTAAACCGTTCATTTGGAGACCTGTATATACCTATTTTATTTTCTTTGTCTGCACATTCTTCACCCATGACATCCAAAATCCTTATTTGCATGGATTTGAATGAGAAAAAAATATATCAGTAGAAATTTAAATATATCATTATCAGTAGAGAATAGAACAGAATGACATTATAAAACAAATATTCATAAACATAAATTTTCAGAAGGTATTATACTTAATCCATATAAATAAATAACATGCTTAATTTACAATATATTGCTGTAATGATTGTTTTATGTAGTCCACCATTATTAAACAACTGATTTATACCATTCTCCTCCAAGTTAAATTACAATATTTAGTGCTTTTTTTACTCTTTACATGAAGCTTCATTCTTTTTACATGAAACCAGTACTAAAGGGCATTGCACCAGGTAGTCTCATGGGAGAAGACAATGCCAGTTTAGGCTTATGAATGAGAAAACTACGTGGGAGATTTTAACCATCTCAGTGTACAACTACAGATTTTTTTTGTCCCATTACAACCTATAGAAATCTCCCTCTCATTTTTCTGGATTTAATGGCACAAAAAAGGTATACAGCATTTCCGTGGTAATGCAGCCAGTAGGGCACTGATTATTTCAACTGTGAATGTCTAAGCATTGAATAAATGTATCCAGTCAAAATATCCATCATTCTCTTAAAAAGAGGAATGGGTGAAGAGAAGAAAAGGAGAGAGGTATTACTGGTGTATACTCAACACAATGTACTTCAAGGTTGAACATTTCACCGGTAAAAACTCCACCACAGTACTATGGCTGCAGCCTTGATCTGTTTAAATACAGTCATTATGAAACACTGAATTCTCTCATAGCATGGCTCATGTAATCTGGTCTGAACTCCTGAAACTGTTCTTGTGACAATTATGAAAAAGGTCATGAATGAGGCACAGCAAGCCAGGATTTGAAAGAAACATACTTATGAAATATTCCCTTATATAGAAAAGAAAACTAAAGAGATAAGTATAATAAAAATAAATGTGCACTCTCACACACAGTTTGAGGAAATTGTGTAGTTTTCATATATAAGCCTGCCATGCTGTGATTTCCAGTTAAACTAGTGGAGGCTCTTTTTTAGGGTGTGTCCAGTATTTCCAGTTGCACTAATGGAGTCTCTTTTTAGGGTGTGTCCAGTATTTCCAGTTGCACTCATGGAGGCTCTTTTTAGGGTGTGTCCAGTATTTCCAGTTACACTATTGGAGGCTCTTTTTTAGGGTGTGTCCAGTATTTCCAGTTGCAGTAGTGGAGGCTCTTTTTAGAGTGTGACCAGTATATCCAGTTGCACTAGTGGAGGCTCTTTTTTAGGGTGTGTCCAGTATTTCCAGTTATACTAGTGGAGACTCTTTTTTAGGGTGTGTCCAGTATTTCCAGTTGCACTAGTGGAGGCTCTTTTTAGGGTGTGTCCAGTATTTCCAGTTGCACTAGTGGAGGCTCTTTTTAGAGTGTGTCCAGTATTTCCAGTTGCACTAGTGGAGGCTTTTTGTTAGGGTGTGTCCAGTATTTTCAGTTGCACTAGTGGAGGCTCTTTTTTAGGGTGTGTCCAGTATTTCCAGTTGCACTAGTGGAGGCTCTTTTTTAAGGTGTGTCCAGTATTTACACTATTATGAATGCTATGAGCACCTAATTACACCTGACATGCACTTAAAGAACATGAAACATGCTGCTTAATGAAATGTTTGTCATGCCATATGTTCTGAGGGCTTTTGAGAAAATTTTGTCGTGTTGAAATAAACTAAAATGCAACCAGTGGAATAAAGGTGAATGGATTAACCTTTAAATACACTTTCTACCAATGACGATGTGCCATGTGTGACCCAGAATATCAATAAACAAGATGTGAGAGAATGAAAATCGCTGCCAATTAACATGGGTATATCATCCAGGCCATTACCTCTCACTATAGAGCAGCTGACCACCCCAGACCTGCTTTTCATCCAGCTCTGTAGCTATCCCAACCTCGCCTACAATTTTTTGGGTTCGATTTCCAATCCTTTGCCTTGTTTAATGTGTGCATGGGGCATTGGCAGAGAAGCCAACGCCTGCGACCTTTAGCATCCCTCTAAACCTTCATTACTGTCTTCAATTGAAAGAATCCCTGTGCTCACCATGTGCTCAGTCTAGGGGAAAAAACAGCCCTCCAGACAATTGTCCTCTATTGAACAGCCCTGCTAACTGGGGAGTGAAGATGACAATTACAATTTGCATTCTCAGTGGGAGATTTGTCTAATTCTAAAAGCTAATGTGAGCTTGTGAACTCATTGACTATTTTGGAGATGTTTTGGAGGCAATTCTGTATATATTCATTTATTTTAGTGCTTAAATAAGATATGCTTAAAGAAGGTAAAAAGTATGTCTTGCTGCTTAGTGAATATCAGAAAGTGATTTCGGAAATGTATTATTAATTTATTCATTATTAAAATATCAACAGCTACTGTAGCCCCCCACATATATATTCGTATATATATGAAAATGTGCTGAAAGATGTTAAAATGGTTGTTCATTGTCATTCCCCACATTCTTCAAGGACAAATGGGGAAATTCTTAAGAAAACCATCACACTTACCCCTAATAGGTGTACTGTAATAGATACCACAGGTGAAACTGTTGTAATGCAGTGGCATGAACATCAGAAGCCAGATAACATAACCTGAAACATCATATTTTTAATATGACTTTTTTTTTCTATTACTTAACCAATTTATTCTTATTTGATTTAAGAATAATATTTGACTGCCAAATATAACTTCCAAATATCTTGTGCCTCTTAAAAGTGAAAAAGGAGGTTTGGTTTTTATGAAAAGGTACTAAGCTTAAGTAAGAAAAAAGTGTACAACTTTGCTTGTACATTTTTACGGCAGTTTAATTGTTGTATTCAGTCTGTATTCTAAAGTATTAAAACATCTAAATGTATAACCAATGTATAACCAATGTATAGGAAAGTAAAAAGCAACAGGAATATCTGTTTGAGTTACTTTGTTTTGCACCTGTCCTCTGTTAATAAAGCACTGCTGTTGGTGTGAGTGTATGTATGAGAGAGAGAGAGAGAGAGAGAGAGAGAGAGAGAGAGAGAGTGCGAGCTCATTTGGTATCTCAGCCAGGGTGACACTGTCCCTGACCTTTGTCACAAGTATTTTTATAACTATCATTTTTATCACTGCGTTGTTTGAAGGACATGTTGTTAATCTAGACAGTCAAGTACACAGGTACATAGGACAAAATAGAATCTACTGTATGCTAACAAGATAATAATATTTATACACCTTGTATCCAACATCCCTGGCTATATAATTATCTGTCACTATATAATGTGAGAATACATGTTTGCTTACAAAAAAAATTACCTGATGCTGGATTTAAACATCTTTTCAGTGGATGATACATCTCATTTATAGGAATTTTTAGCATCATATAGCTGGAACTAAAGTCTAGAACTAAAAACACCCTATTTGATATCTGCATATAATAATAACCATGATGGCAATAATGTTTCTTAGTTATGTTTTCACAAGAGCTTATATTTGATGAGTTCTGCTCCAGTCACACAGAAGAACTGGTCATCAATTATTCTTTATTACCTATGGCACTACAAACAGCAGGTAGGCTTATTGTGATTTAAGAACCTGAGTGAGAACAGCTTAAGAAATACTTTGGCCTTGTGAATGGTTTATCTGTGGTGATTAGAACACTATTAGTACTATTTTTCATGAGGTGAGAGATGAGGACTTGCCATTGATTTTCTGAATTTCAACGGTGAATACTAGATGAAAAGGGCTGCAAACAGTAAAAGAGCAAAAGTGAGACAAAGAAGAGTTAGCAAAAAAAGCAAAGTGCTTGATAATTCCTTTCAAGGATGAATAATAGTACTTCATAAACTGCACTCTACTGATTATGAAATGAAAGCAAGATGGAGAGAGCTAAAGGAGAAGATGCTTGCTCAAGAAAAAGCAAAAAACACTGTTTATTCAATCGGGCCTGTACTTTTAAAGGGCAACTGCCAGCCAGAAACAAGTTGCAACTCAGTGAGGTGGACATGAAGCTATAGGTCCTGGATAGACCCTAAAGGTCACACTCTGTCTATGCCACCCTTGACCACTGGCCTTTATTAGTGATCTCTGAACAGGCAGAAACCAAACTAAAAAAAAATGGTTCAATAACACACATTATTATTATTATTATTATTATTATTATTATTATTATTATTATTATTATTATTATTGTTATTGTTATTATTATTATTATTATTATTAGTAGTAGTAGTAGTATTAGTATTATTATTATTATTGGCATTTAAATTATGATATTAAATATACATACAGTATTTACTGTATTAATATTATAGAATTGACAGAATTGCCCTTGACAGAATAATTGTTCATTATTGAACCCTTACATAATTATTGAATAGCAGTACACCACACTTAACCAGTTATGTTGAAGTAATTCTCTCTACAATAGACAGGAACACACAGCAGCATGAATCGATCCTTCCAGACTTCATGGTCCTTGCTATCATTTTTACCTATAAACAGTAGTATCATACTATGCATTCAACAGGTAATGTTTTACACATTTTGAATTTATTCCAGTTTAATCACTAGACTGGGCAGGGAACTAATACCTCAGTTTGGTATTTCCAGTTGATGACACATCTGTACATATACATTCATTTCAAATCTGATATCAATGTGAATGCAATTTAGTTTAATGAACAACATTAATGATCATTAATTTCACCTCATATCTAAATGTATTCCTGAATATAACTTTGAAAAACTCAGCCTACTGAAACAGAACCTCTTCTGGCAGTGACATCATTAATCATTCTATATTTGTGAAGCTGCAATTAATGAAAATTCAATTTTATCTTGATTTTTGCAATTATCTAAGTGATTGCATTTGTCTATTAGCATCCCTTGTACAGTCTATGCATCACTGATAACATGACATTAGGAGTTTTGCCTGTCTTCCTTTTTTTAATCAAATAGTTTGATATACTGTTATTTCTATAATTAATGTCCTTAAATGGCCAAAATATATCTCGCAATATATATATTAACCAATTCTAAATAGAAAAAAAAACCCTAATAATTAATATATATAAATCACTGAACTCTCATAATAATTTAAACAAGTGGGCAAGTGACAATGACCAGAAAAAAAAAAAAAAATAAATACATAAAAATAAATAAATAAATATATATACACATATTTATACAAGGATCTTAACAATGAGAAAAAGAAATAAGAAAGTCCCACTGCCTCAAATGTCACCCGGGTCAACTAGTGAAACAAATATGAGGCACTCATGGATAATAGTGGAGAATAGAGAACAATTGGAATATACCACTACAAAAGCAATCGCAGTGCAAGAGGGTGTAGGAACTGAGGATGCTTCGATACCCAACATCTATAACAGTATTCCACATTGTTCTAACCTAAGGTGTTGGGAACCTGTACAGAGCAAAAATGTGGAACCACCTGATGTGCCCCATGTACCAATCAACTAGTATCTCAGTGTTCCAACATCCACAAGCAGCAACTGCTATCACAACTAGAGATTGACAAAGTACAACATGAATGTCACAGCAAGGGGTAGACCACAGCAACCTCCCTGAATAGGATCCAGTAACTCTAGCAGACATCCAAGAAAGGGTCTCAAATACGAAGACTTAAAATGGTTCAGGCCTACTGGCTAATAAAGCCAACTGTGCACCACGAGTGCCTGGCAGCACAAATGAACAAGCTGCTAATTGATGGAACCCAACCTGACTGGTTAACTGAAGGTGGGACAGCCCTGTTCTTGAAGGACCACCAGAAAGGGTTAGTTCCAAAGAACTAACAGGTGATATCCTGCCTCTGCACAACATAGAAGCTCCTGTCAGGCATCAATGTGTCTAAAATGAGTAGCAATACATCAGCTCAATACATGAGCGTAGCCAAGAAAAGCATTGGCAAAAACACTAGAGGAGCCATGCACATCCTATTGGAGGATAAAACAGTCACTTAAGACTGTAAAACCAGACAGAACAACATGGGCACTGCCTGGATTGGCTACAAGAAAATGATTCAATCCCCCACCCGTAGATCCAGGAATGCTTTTGGCTATATAACATCAACAGGACTCTAACCACTCTTTCATCAATGGGGCTGTAGAAGATCAACTTCAGACTAATAGCATGGGTCACTATTAAGTGTACAATGACCAACGGCTGAAGGAAGAGCAAGAAAAGATGTGGAAGGCAACAGTGGTTCCCATAGTAGTTGGACTATTAGGTGGTGTGACCCTATTAGAAGAGGTCCTAGAGGTTGCCTATGCTAGTGTGTCACGGTTCATCTCTGCTAGCATTGCAGTCTCCTCTGAGACCATCCTCATTTTTGTTTTTGCTGTCATTCTCAACTTCGTTTGTTCACCGTGTTCCTTATTTCCACTTGTTGTCCTTCGTATTTAATCTTGGCATTTACGCATGTTCTTTGCTGGTCATTCAGTGTTTCCTAGCCTTGGTTTCTCTCACTTACTCTCTTCCCCTCTCTGTTCAGATTTGTTCTCATGCTTCTGCTAGTCTTCTCTAGACTCTTAGTTCCTGTTTTATCTACATTTTTGGTATCTTAATGTGTCTCTGTTCCTGCTTGGTCTGGTCTTTGTCATATGGCTTACTGTTTAGTGATGTTTTATGTGTCCTTTGCTCTGGTTAGTCCTAGATCGTATCTGTTAGGTCTGTATGTTCTTGTCATTATCTTTTTAGTCTTCCTCATGTTTATCTTATGTCTAATCTGTTATTGTTATCTCCGTGTTCCTTATTCTTTTATCTGGATTACCTTCCAGATTCAGAGTATTTATATAGGCTGATCCATAGCCATTTATCACTGCACATGCGTTCACCTCTAGCCAAACTGTTAGATTTTAGAAAGAGTTTGTAATGTTCTTAAAACACTGTTTGGATATTCTGCCATTAGATATATATATATATATATAGATTTTTTTTTTTGGGGGTGGTGGGGGGGGGGG